>CM042138.1:141388056-141413056 GCA_023376005.1 Doryteuthis pealeii | reverse complement strand
TCAAGAATGAAACGTATTCGGCATAAAATAATCCAAGGTTGACATGCCGTAAAATCCAATTAACCAATTATTGAAGGTTAACATGATTTTTAATTAATTATTCATACAATAATATATAACTTAATATTATTATTGAAGAAAGAAAACATTGTAGTCACTCGAAACATTTCCTCGGCGTCGTATTGAACAGAACTGATGATATGTTTGGACTAAAAGTACTTCGCAAAATTCTTATCACCCTCTTTTTAATTTTTCGAATCATTCTAGTTCTTTTTTCTTGGCTGTTCCTCTTATTGATGGTTTGGTTTATTTGTTAAACGGCATACCAACTCCTTATGGGTTATTTAATGCCAAGGCTTGATTACAATAATAACTATATTTTCAATATTCCATTGCACTTTTTATTTGTCTATAAGCAATTGTTTGTGCATGGTTATAGTTTCAAGTATTCCTAGCCAATACTAATAATTTTCAAATATATCTATTTTATGCGTAGATGGTTGGTTGATTGGTCCGACTTTACGGCATGTTAACCCTTGTTGGGTTTTTTTATACCAAAGAAATTTTGTTTTATTCATTCTTGATGGATATTCAAATTTTTTTAAAACTTAGTTTTTAAAATACATTTTAAACTCATACTCATACAGGTACTTCCACTCCGGGTCAGAGAGGACCTGGGAGTAATGGCAATGAATGAATACTCAAGACCGCATAGTATGGGGAATACAACTAGGATCGAACTCGATATTCAGTAGTAATGGATCTGCGAGACTAGTTTGTTAACAATTACACCAACATGGAGCGTTCTATTTACCCAACCCGTTCGATACACATAGGATGTGATACAAGGTCGCAAGTATGGAAAATCCAGCGAGGATCGAACTCTCTATTCAGTAGTAATGGATGTGCGATACTAGTTTGTTAAACATTACGCCATGACGTGACGCTTCTTTTTTTTAGTATGGGAAGATCAAAGTCACTTTCAGTTGCAATGGATCTGCGAGAATAGCTTGCTAACCATTACACCACGACGGGACTCCTCTATGCGCAACTACCTCAACCACTACAGCTGGCCAAGCTCAGCTGTGTATTCGCATTTGTGTGTGTACACAAGCTACAAGGTTTTGTGTATACGTGTGTATGTGTTCCTTTCAAATCGGCTATAAACAGTTCGTATTCATCGCTGCCTCCTGCCGGCTTGTCAATCGTCTCCAGGCAATACGCGCGAAGAAAGCTCCACAAAATGTCCAAACACTTTTGTTGACAGAATAACATAATTACGGCACTGAGTATTTACAGACAAAACCAGGCGCACAAGACAATCGACACATGGCCTGTTCGGTTGGTCAGTGCTGCGATGACAATAATAACAATACTTGATATGTTTACTTGCCACTAGTGTCAGGAAAGACAGGTTGATAGCCAGATGGATAGAAGATGCTAACGAGGCGTACAGAGATGGGAACAAAATGCGATAGACACCAATGGCCTGTATATATATATATATATATATATATATATATATATATATATATATATAAACTAGGGTAAAAGTAATAGGGCACTTTATAATATTACACAATAAAAACACCATATATATATATATATATATATATATATATATATATATATATATTATATATATATATATATATATATATATATATATATATATATTCTCCCAAATATATATATATATATCAAATATATATATATATATATATGGCTTATATATATATCAAATATATATATATGGCATATATATATATACATATATATATGGCATATATATATATATTTTAGAGGGTATGTGCTTAATTGAAGTCATACCTAATTTTGAAAATTAATTAGTTAATAATAAATGAATTTAGGCGGGCATACATGTTCAAATGTAAGGCTAAACAAATCGAGATTTGAACATATATGCCCGCCTAAATTCATTAATTATTAACCAATTAATTTTCAAAATTAGGTATGACTTCAATTAAGCACATATCCTCCAAAAATTGTCGGCTAAAAGCCATGTCATAAATAAACGTATTGTTTGTTTACTTACTTTCATATATATATGGCAATATATATATATATATATATATATATATATATATATATATATATATATATATTGCCATATATATATATGAAAGTATATATATATATATTATATATATATAAATGGCAATATATATATATATATATATATATATATATATATTGTAAACGGTTTGTTTGGAATGGCTTTTTGCCGATAATTTTTGGGAGAATAAGTGCTTAATTGGAGTCGTACCTAATTTTGAAAATTAATTAATTAATAATGAATTCCCGCCTAATTCATTATTAATTAATTAATTTTCAAAATTAGGTACGACTCCAATTAAGCACTTATTCTCCCATATATATATATATATATATATATATATATATATATATATATATGGTAAAGAAAAGGCTTAAAAATTGGTCATTTTGCGGTTATAGGTCTATTTCTACCTACAGGTATCAGTGTATACCTATGAGTTTTATCTGACTTCTGACTTTATTGGAAATGGTAAACAGAAATTTCACGAGGCTTTATATACATTTTTTTCAAAATCCTGGAAGGTTTTGATTACAGTTCTTCTCATCATGTTAGGGGGGAAGTGGTGTTTATGACTAGGGATTAGTTCAACAAGTGTCTTAATTTGACTGATTTTGTCCCTTCAATAAATTTTTATTATTCAAAGGGATCGGCCGCCTTGCCCCTATGAGCATTGGATTTAAAACATTTTTTAACTGGTCATTTTCAGTTAACTGATCCATTTTTACCTCGGTGGTTCCTTTACCAAAACCCTGATAGATTTTGATATTTTTGACATAGCATTCCCCAATTCTAATACCAACTGACTTGGCCACCCATCTACACACACACACACACACACACACACACACACACACACACACACATATATATATATATATATAGTAACAGGATATGCTTACACTAGCTCACTTGGTGATTAAGTGGTGGACCAACCTTTTTGTGGTATTATTAGAGGAGTGCTCAATTACAGTGATAGAACTGTTATATATATGTATATTCGTGCAGTCATGATAGACTGTCTGACGAATGCACTAAAACTTGAAACCCGGGGTCATAAAATTTCACACACACACACACAAATATATATATATATATATATATATATATATATATATATATATATATATATACAGGGTGTTCCAGAAGTCGCGCATCATGTATGAAAATGCGGGATGAGTGCGGTTGAATTCTTCAGCTACAGAGCGGTATGTAGCCCCATCTTTTCCAAACATAAAAAATAATTTAACTCTTTCTCGTATTGTTAATTTCTCACCCATATCCAATAAAATCTGACCCCCCCCCCAAAAAAAGCAACAAATTATATGGTGCGTGACTTCTGGGACACCATATATATATATATATATATATATATATATATATATATATATATATATATATATATAGTGAAAAATTGAAAAAAATACATGTTCATAAAACGAGTGATGTTTTTTCGTCAACGCAGCAGTGTTTCGATCTGTTTCAATAGATCTTCATCGGGGCTTTTGTTAATTTGAGTAAAAATAAATTTATCACAGAGAACAAGAAAACTGTGGGAATCTTTTGCTTTGTTGGTCAAACTATTTAGATAATTGTTGAATGAAAAACAAGCGTTCTTTGGATGTTTGAAAAATATAACGAACGCTAGCTAGTTGCTCTGGCAGCACGGATATTCATGACTCTCTCTGATCAACAGTCCCTGTCGGTTATCACTCCTGACAGGTCCTCTACACGGCATCCATAATAAATAATGATAAAATAGTAGTAGTATTAAGTACCAGCTAGGGTCGTTCAAAAAGTTCTAAGCCTCTATCAGAAAGAAGAACCACTTCTTATAAAACTAGAAAAAAAAAATTAGAGTTCTGTCTTAATTTCTATTCAAAAGAGTCTCATCTAAAGGTGATAGGTAGCTATTTACCCAACTCATTCAGGGTGTGGTACAAGGTCAAAAGTATGGAGCATTCAGCAAGGATCGAACTCGCTGTTCAGTGGTAATGGATCTTCGAGACTAACTTACTAATCATTACACTACGATGGGACGCCCTGACTTGATATGAGAGGTATAAGACAAATACAAAAATGGACAAAACAGATGTCCGAGCCGTTATAAGGTATATAGATGAGTCTTAGAACTTTTTGAACAACCGTCGTACATGCCTGGACTTCGAATCAAATCACACTTAAAATACTGTTTCCAACGCTTAGCAGAGATGTGAGCACCATGTGAGTCAGACCAAGCAAAACTCGTACATTCTATGTATCTACATGATTATAAATGTGATCCCACGTGTGATAAATATCAGCACGTGTATAGAATTAAGGGTTATTTCCTATAAGTCTAAAGGGGAACCGCTCTTGACTGATAAATTATTTATTTACTTATTTATTGATCTACTGGGAAAAAAGAAGACGGGTTAGGGTTAGGGTCAGGGTTAGTTTAATGGGAAAATAAATAGATAAATTATCAGTCAAGAGTGGTTCCCTTTGTTTATGTTAGACTTATAGGAAATAACCGAATTAAGTATATGTATCAAATTTGGTCAAAACGTTGTGTATATAAAAATAAAGATAAGAGCAATAGTCAGAATAATACAAATAATACTAATTATGAAGCCACATCTAAAAAAAAAATCTCCTTTTGTCTGGATCACCCCCAATTTCAAAAAGCAAAGAGGAACTCTATCAATATCTTCATTAATTTTACGTTATATAAATAAGCTATACATATATAAATGGCAGTCTGTATGACAAAGTAAATATAGGTACACATTCACTATTACCAAATCTTGCGTTTTGAGTAAACATAATGAAGATTTTATTCATATCTGGCAAGGTATTTAAAAATTAGGATTTGAATAGTAAGAGAAAGGAAAATCATTGGTGGTGTTTGTGATTAAAACATAAACAAATCAATTATGTAAAACCAAAACAATCAATGGATCTGCCAGGCTAACTTTTTATCATCCCTCTCTACCCAGACAACGCCGGGAAGCTGCTTAAAGTCTCCAATAAAAGGTTGTTATTTCTTAAAGTGTTCTTTGAATGCTACAAAAAAAAAAAAAAAAAACAGAAAAAAATAATAGTAACGAAAAAAAAATTTCTTTCAACTAATTTCTTTAAAATCCGACAAAGGAAGAAAAAAACAATGATAAAAGAAACCATCGGGCTCGTCCGGGATTTGAACCCGGGACCTCTCGCACCCTAAGCGAAAATCATACCCCTAGACCAACGAGCCGCAGCTGAAATAACTATCTACTTGAATCTACTTAAATCTAAAGTTAGCACTGAAATAATCATTTATATATATATATATTTATTTGTTATCTATATTTTATACACAATTACATATGTTTGTGTTTGATAAAATAAATGACATATAAACATAAATATTCATAGATAACATTTTGAAAATATGAAACATTCAACAAGTATTTGCATTACAGAAACTGACTTCCACGTCATCTAAAATACAGCTGAACAGATTTTTTAGACATATATTTTGATTTTATGGAAAAACGGATAGTGATGGCTCGTTGGTCTAGGGGTATGATTCTCGCTTTGGGTGCGAGAGGTCCCGGGTTCAAATCCCGGACGAGCCCGAATGTTATTTTTATTTATTTTATTTTTTTTTTCACTTTGATGTTTATTCAGTATACTTAGTCCAGTATGAGGAGAGATGAAGTCTGAAAATTATTTGTTGTTCCAATATTTAGTGTGGGAAGCGCCTGCCAGCCTGGCTGCCTACCTTGCATGCCTGCCATGAAAATCAGCATTTTGAAAAGTTTCTAATTCAAGATTTTACCGGAACTCGAAATACCAACCAAAACTATGTTAGTCTGTGAGTTGCATGTTTGATACTTACACTACGTTAATGTTTCTTCACTTTTCTAATTATTAATTCAATCCTCTTTGGGGATGTAGTGAATATATCTAATATTATTCTCGTTTTATTCTCGCAAGTGACTAAATGTTGAAATACCAGTTCGATAATCTTGAAGAATTGATTGTGGATCGATACCCGTGTTCAATCTTTCTATGGGTTAGTAATTTTTGTGGAACAAAAAAAAAACAAAAATCAAGCAGACATTTACTTAGATTGGCTTAGTCTGGCAAAAGGCCAGAAATCTGGAGCACCGAATAAGAACGACCGAAGAAAAAAGCAGAACCAAAATCCACTCTTAAAAAAACATGCTGCAGAACAACTTTGTTCACGGATTAACGTCACGTGCTCCAGTAAAAAAATAAAAAAATTATCCCATGTATGGCACAAGGTCACAACACGAGACTATCAAAGTTTCATTCATTTTTTCCGTGGTTTGTTTAATTTTTATTCATGGAATTTTCATTCATTTTTATTCATGGAATTTTTATTCATTTTTATCTATTTATTTTTTTATTCATTTTTATATAGTTTTATTTATCTAAAATTTATTTATTTATTTATTTTTCTATTTATTTTTATCTATCTTTTTATTTATTTATTTAAAAAATTTTGAATTCACTTTTATCTATTTATTTATTATTAATTTTTGTATATTTTTTATTTATTTAAAAAAAATTATTCCTTTTTATATTCATTTTTTAATTTATTTTTTATTCATTTTTATTTATTTATTTTTTCATTTTTATTCATTTTCATTCATTTTTATTTATTTTCATTCATTTTTATTTATTTTCATTCAATTTTATTCATGGAATTTTCATTTATTTTTATTCATGGAATTTTCATTCATTTTTATTCAATGAATTTTTATTCATTTTTTCCCCGTGGTTTGTTTAATTTTTATTCATGGAATTTTTATTCGTTTATTTTAAACGCGTAAAATTTTAACCATAGCTACTTTTTAAAATAGGAAGTAACGACAATGATGTGTAATGAGAGAAGTGTTTCTGTTATTGGCCTCGAGACCTACTTCCACGTCATACTTGTCAGTTCAGCAAATTCTTCCAAATAATTTGCACTCAAGCTGCTCTTGAATTATACTAGGTCGTTAGTCTCGTAATATGATTTTTTTTCTTTCTTTGTGTGCGAAAGGGTCCGAGTTCAAATCTTGGGCGAATCTTAAGAATTTTATGTTTATTTGTTTTATACATTTATCCTCACTATATCTCCTACTCTTTCTCTCTTTCCTACTCTTTCTCTCTCTCCTACTCTCTCCTATTCACTCTACTCTGTCTCTCGTTATCACTACCCCCCTCTTTCTCCGAGTCACTATCTCTTACAAACACACACACACACTCTCTCTCTATTCAGTACCTCCTACTACTCCCTCCTACTCACTATCTCCTTCTCTCCCCCCTTTTCTCTCTTCTACTTTCTCTTCCTACCTACTATCGCCTACCCCCTTTCATATTTCCTCTCCTACTCTCCTTATTTACCATCTCCTACTCTCTCCTATTCCCTATCTCTTACTGTCTCTCTCAAGTTTGCTATCTCCTACTGTATCTCCCCAACACTATCTCCTACTCTCTCTCTCCTACTCTCTCTCTCCTACTCTCTCTCTCCTATTTACCCTATCCTACTTTCTCTCTCCCCCCTCTCTCTCTTTCTCTCTCATGTTTCAGAATCCCTAATGCATACACATAAATTACAAATTCTGAGATTGTCCTGTGTATGTCACTAAACTACATCTGATGGTGAGACCCTAATTTCGAAGCTCTGGAGAGTGTGGAGTACCCCTTCATTACCTCCCTGGTTCATATCGATGTAGAGTGATAGTACCTGTTAGGGTTCCGTCTATAGTTCAAATAGTTCAGTTAAATATTATTTGTATTCGATAAGACCATGTGCAACCCCCAACCCCTAAAAAAAAACATAAGAAAAAAACTTCACAAAAAAAGTAAATATAAACGTTACTGGCTATGACACAGTTACCCCCCCCTTTTTAAAAATGTAATCTATGTAGTGCTGTTGTATTATTTGTAGTATATAAGCCGTGCTGCAATCTACCACTTAAATTTATAGACTAAGCGAAGTCACGTGGTTTAAACCTCAGCCATCAACAGCCAGAATACGTGGTTGGTTAACTACTTAATCGGCTGATATTGCCAGATGTCCATTTGCGGTAATTGACGAAGGACCTACAAGACTGAGGAGCACCAAGGAACAACCAAAGGATTCTACACTAAGGATCGCGCATTGCTTAACACAAAGGATCCTCGCTGGACAGCTCTTGCTTGAAGCCTAAAGGATGGCCACAAAAATCGTGGTGGCATCCGTCCGTCTACTAAAGACGATGTCCACTTTTTTTTCTAAAATTTGCAACTGCGTGAGTGGCTGAACAGACCAATTTTTGAATGGCAATCTCTAGTGCAGTGATTGCAAACAAACAGTGATGCTTGCTGGAGTTGCTGTTGTTTCTCCTTCCTTTTGGCTCTCTTTTCTGTGGCGGCTACTTTCATCTCTCTTTCACCCCTTCTCGTTCCTTGTTTGACGAGAAGGCACCAGGTCGCACGATCTTTTGCACAAGCCTCCCATGTGTTGGTGCTGATGTGATATGTCTTCATATTCCCCTTGCAGACATCTACTAATTCACCATACAGTAACAAACTGAAATTAGGCAATTGGTAATGGTAATAGTAGAGTAATAAGTAGTTGAGAGTTACCTCCCCTATTCTGTGATCCCCCCCTTTGGAGAACTCTCTAGGGAATATTAGACTATATAAACTCTCAGTAAGTGTACCAATTATTCTAAGTAGAATAAAGCTTTCCAAAGTCTATCGGTGTTATCGTTTGTCATTAGAGTTAGAACCACATGTTTATCAAACATACCTACTCTATTTTGTGATTCCCTCTTTGGAGAACTCTCTAGGGAATATTAGACTACATAAACTCTCAATAAGTGTACTAATTATTCTAAGTAGAATAAAGCTTTCCAAAGTCTATCGGTGTTATCGTTTGAGTTAGAACCACATGTTCATCAAACTCTCAAATTCCAGAAAAGGGCTAAACTGTTGACCTGACCTAGCTTGATCGTCAAGTTTCTTTCAACACAAACAAAATTTATTGAACCATCTGGTGAGAGATCGATATTGTGATCAACTGCGCCTTCTTCACCTTTCACACAACAAATGTTTTTGGTTACTTCCTCGGCGTTATGGCTCAGTTCGAACTCCTAAAGCCCAAGTTCCTGAATTGGACTACATTGCCCATTTATTTGAGTGGCTTTCAAATCACGCAATAATTAAAGCAATGAACAACCTGTTAGCGCACCAACTTCCACATTACTTCCCACGGCTTAGACTGGTTCGTTCACGTGATATACGCGGTGCAAACTAGCATGTGTCAAAATATTTCAAAGCTTTTGACTCCCACTAGTATATATATATAATATATATTATATATATATATATATATTATATATATATATATATATATATAGATATATATAATGTGTATGGTTGGCATAGTATACTAGAAAAAGTAATAGTAATCCAACGTACAGTGTTTATTAGAAGAGTGCTCAATATCTGTGAAAGAGCGTTGATAGTTAATAAATAAATAAAAGCAAAAACTTTTTATTTGTTACTTCATTGAACTATATATATATTATATATATATATTAATATTTATATTATATATATATATATCAAAAAGTTAAATCACGTTTTCATTGCAGTAGCATAAGTAGTTAATCCAAAAGGGCTCAATATATTTCGTAAAATATAGAGCATTTATAATTGTAGAAAGGTTTTTCTCTCTACCACGGTTTCGGTGTTTAAGGTACACCTTCTTCAGGAGAACTAAACTACACACACACACACACACACACACACACACACACATATATATATATATATATATATGTGTGTGTGTGTGTGTGTGTGTGTTTAGAGTAAGATTCGAAACAATCCAGACCATAGCACTGTTAAAATCAGTTAGAATACTTAGAAGAGTTCTGGAGACCCGAGAGACTGGCTGTCACATAGACTACAATGAAAGAACACCAGTTAAAACTGGTGGGAAAAACTTAGAAAAGAAAAAAAGAAAAAGGATTTTTAAAGTGAGATTAAAAGAGTTATAAACTTACATCATTTTCTGACTTGTAAGCACAAAAAAAAAAAAAAAAAAAAAAATTGTTAAACTTGGGATTCGTCGGGATTTGAACCCGGGACCTCTCGCACCCAAAGCGAGAATCATACCCCTAGACAACGAGCCGTAATCATGCCATTACGATAACAGACTACTTACTTATTGACATTTAATCCATTTTAATGTCGGAATTTGACACCCTCTGCGCGAAGCCTGTGGTTTCCGCTGTAGTGGTTCTTTCTGCTGCTGCTGCTGCTGCTGCTGACGTTATTACCTTCATCAGTACCACTAACACCAAAAGCAATAAAAACTGTAAGCAATTAGAAGATGAATTAACCCTTTAGACTGCTTTGTTGTTAAGGTGGTTATGCTAACAATCCGGTTCGAGCCCAGATGAAAGGCAGATTTCGAATGCTAAGAAAGACCATCCTTGCTTAGTAGATTGGCGTAGTATGATCTTCTTACCCTGAATTAACCCATTCAGCCACGTGTTTGATCCAAGCTGAATTTCAAACAACACACAAACATACTTTTTCTATATTCATGTTTTTCGTTGTAATATTATTTCATAATACAAAAAAGACTTAAAATAGGTGAATAAATAATAGTTATACCATATTATTATTGTTTCTTTGTTATCAGAGCACCGGCAAAACGACAATTGAGAAAAATCTTCTGTGGACTCTTCCTCAAACGCATCTTCCTATCATAATGGAGATTCGGTGTCTGTCTGTAACCAAAACTATGTCCCTGCTTACGTCACAATACCCCCAGGATTTACGTAAATTTTCCATGAGCATTTTATTAGTCAAAACGATTAATGCATAGAATAAATCTTATTTACTAATGATGGCTCTGAATTAGATTTGCCCCAAAACAACCCATGTTCTTCGTGTGGTATTAACCACGTACCCCACGTATACGGGTTAGGCTCATGGCCCTGTTAATGTGGAACGACCCACGAACCGAAGCGCATAGGTGGCGGGTGCAAAAAATGCGTTGATCCCGTCGGCATTCCTCCTCAAGGTGGCGCCTCAGGCACTGGGCAATAAAAACAGACCTGTCCCATTAAATCAAGGGGGCAGGTGTTGCCTGGGGGGATGGCCCCCTAGGATCAACGCTGTTAATTATCACTAATAGTCCAGTGGCCAAAACCACCGGACCCCCGTTCCGGAGAAATGGTTTTTAGCGCATTTAAAATCCTGCAATGTGTCTTATATAGAGCTAAGAAATAAAGGTTTATATGGCGTGATTAATTTGCATATTGATTTTAACAAAATCGGATTTGATAAATAATTACTGGGTGTTATTGATCTCTAATATTAATATTTTATTCTCCAACGTATTAAAATCAATTCTATGAATGATTCTGTTTAGAAACCAATTAAAATGAGTGTAATCTTCTTATATGCGTTCTTATTTAATTTCGTTAGTATTTCTAATTTAATATATTTCATTACATTAAAATTTAAATACGACCGAAGGGTGCATATTCTTGCTAGTAAATATAACATGCGCCAAAGATTATAAAATATAAAATCATCATTCGAAATTCAAACATGGGAATTTGAAAAGGGTTAATGGGGTTTGGGATTAGATTTCCTATGCATACATTACACTAAAGTAGAATTAAAACCCATGGAGTTTTGGCATGGAACACTTTCGGCTCGGAGGAGGGAATAAAGAAAACTTAAGTACAAATAAATGTAGTCGACTTAACCTAAAGATGTCTGTCATAGAAAAGAATAAAAACAAGACAAGTATTGTGTTTAAAAGGGGTTTATTGTGCGGTGCGAATGGTTTGCTAAAACTTAATGCTTTTAGCGGTCTTAAGTCTCACACACACACACACACACATATATATATATGTACATATATAAAGTAACAAGTTATGAACACTTAGCTTTTGTTGAGTTATTTTAGGGTGAAGGATTCTGTTGTAGGCTTATTCGTTGTTGGGTCTGCTGCTATGTTCACCCAAAATTGGAGTGCTGTCTGTCTTCGTTGTAGCAGTCAGCGGTCTCTATCACTAAGGATTTCGGCTGTGTAGTATCTCTAACTACTGATACTGTCCTGTAGGCGTTATATAACCGATGTGTTATAAGGTGTATATAACAAGATAAATAACCTGTATGTTAGTACACATATATAAGGAAGACGTAAAATAAGAAAAGGTAGCTTTTAACAATAATTCGCCTTTATCCACTACTTTTATCGTTCTGATTATTTCTAGGGTCTTCGCCCTCAGCCTTCTGGTCCCTTACTTCCGGTAACGAGTCAGGAGAGGATAATCCATATTTTTCATAAACACCCGTGTTTGTTAACGTTTATCCGTACATGAAATTCTCTCTCTCTCTCTCTCTCTCTCTCTCTCTCTCTCTCTCTCTCTCTTCTCTCTCTCTCTCTCATAGGTTCAATTTCCAACTCGATTCCGGTAAGTCTTACCTCCCCTTTGTCTTTGAATATAACATTATAGAGATTGTTACATAATTCATGGATAGTCAATGAATTTTTACGTACCTGTAGTAGGATATTTTGAATCAAGGCTTCTTTAGATTTAAAATCGGAGGGAGTTAACTGGGGAATTTCTATAACCGTTAGGGCTATGAGAGATTGATGATGACCCCGACTTTACCTTCTGGTAGAGCGCGATTAGACACGTGAGAATTAGTTTTGTCAGATGTGAACAGGCACTCGATAAGAGAGGATGTCTCTCATGGGTCGCAACTCACCACGCGGTTGAATCTTTATGGGCTGGGTTGCCAAATAAAGACTTCAGAGAAACAAGCAAGTTTTGTTATTAAACAAGAATTGACCAACCCAACAAGAAAAAAAAGAACCAATTAGAATTAAAAGCAATCCACCAATTCAGCCCAACAAGAGAACATAGCGGCCGAATTAGCAGCATACAATGAACTAAAAAAAAATACTTTTTGGAGATTTTTTACTCATTTCGATAATTATTTAATTGGCTATTATTCTATAAAAGAAAAAATATACATCAATATTTGTTCCGTTTAAAAAGGGTGGGGTGGGGGGGCGCAAAATTTTCAATACAGTTTTCGACAAAAAAAAAATAAAGTAAAGTAGTTATTAAAAAATATTTTTTTAGAATCTAATAATATGCCATTTTAAACTTAAGATTTTGCTGCTCCTATTTTAAAGGAATTATATATTAATTTATCATAGTAGAAATACTTAATTAAAGTTTTGAAATAAAATAAATAATGCATTATAAAATTCATTAATTGATAAATCAATACTGAAATTTTTATTAAAATCGGATAATTCCCTGATATTTTGTAAATTTATTTGCAATCGCGAACGATACATTAATTTTGTAAATACGCCATTTCTAAACAGCGTTTCAGGGATACGCGATCGAAATTGACCGAAAAATCTTTTTAAATGTATTAAAAATAAATTACATGTGTAATATTATTTTGCTTTTTTTTATTGATGCTCATTATGTTACTACTTTTCGACTTAGACAAAAATTTGACCTTAAATAATCGATTCAATTAATTTTAATTCGTTTAAAAAAAATTTAGCAGACGAAAAATTGGGTATCCCTACTATAAATATACAATATTTATGAAAGGTTTCTGAAGAGAAAGATAAACAACCTCTTTGGAGTAAAGTCTCTTAGACAGCAAAAGTCATTAGCAGATATTACTTTTGTATGTGTGCGCGTGTATGCGTAAGGGTTTCATTTGAATTGGAAAGTGATACACTGCGATATTTAAGAGTCTGATATGTACGACACTGACGTTGGTGAGAATTCAATAGCGTATTTGCGTGGTAGAGGTGAGAGATCGGTTGGGTGTTAGATGGAAGGAAATGTGAAGTTGTTAGTGTGAAGAGATTGGTAGAATGATGAGGTGAAAGGCCGGTTGCGTGATAGCCTAGTAAGAGGTGATTCAAAGCAGTTTGTCCTGAAGTCTTGTGTTCCTCGGTCTTGAAATGAAAAAAAAACAAAAAACGTATATCTTTTTATAGGCAAACGCTGGATCAAAGTGGATCAGCCGAACATTTTTGATTGGTCTCAAAAGATCCGATTTTTATGTCTGTTTTACCGGAAGGCTGCGGTACCATTTTACGAGACAATTTTCGGGAAAGACACCGCTTCTATTCACGTACCAGTTTTTATTTTATACTCCTAGGTAGAATGTACACGGGGTATCTAACCTTCAGCTCATTTATGTGAAGGGTTAGAGCCGGGGTCGACAACCTGTTGGAGAGAGGGGACCAATTGGCTATGCAGTGTCTCTGTGAAGGGCAATGGTATTAAATATAATGCAAATAAATTTTCTCGGGCTAAAAACACTCTGTCCAAAAAGCTGTCTTTTTTTGAAGGTTTAAATGATAAAAAAAATTTGCCTTTGGCCGTTAACCTGTATCGAATTCCTGTATTTCTATTCGATAATAATTGGATAGTCAGTCCAGCTGTTAAATTGGCGGGTCGGACGAAAACCACTCGAGATCCGGACGTGGCCCGCGGGCTGGGGATTGCCGACCCCTGGGTTAGAATAATGTAGGTTCAAGCGCCTGTCCATGTCAACATGTTACTGGATTGGGGTACTTGTGTGCTACTTCGATATCACTAGATTCTAGGAGCAGCCCAGGAAAGAGTCCTTCTTTGAACGAGGCTGGCAGTAAAAAAAAAAGAAAGAAAGAAAAGGGGGGAAAATTTTGTTGGGGGGATCTAATGTATAGTTATTTGGGTTTTTTGTTGTTTATTCTTTTTAAGCAATACCTAATTAAAAACAACCTTAATCCCCCTAAAACCATAACCCAATTCGTAAAATGTTAATTCATAGACTCTAGTTAAACTGTCACTGGGGACCACCAAAAAACTTTTAATTTTTCGACCTAAATCAGAAGTCAGCCCAATTTTTACCAGAGAAATAGTACGTGATATGGTGTTTATAACTTCTGTGTACGTTTATAAATAAATTAAAAAAAAACAAAAAAACAACAAAAAACCCCCAAAAAAAGAAAAACAAAAAAAAACCCCAAAAAAAACCCAAAAAACAAAAAAAATAATGAGCATCTAAGACACCGTCTATTTCCTTTGCGGGTCGGATTAATATGATATTTCTCTTGGGGACTGCGGGCCAGATGATTATGGATTGCGGGCCGGATCTGGCCCTTTTATCGTAGGTTGCCGACCTCTGATTTAACCCAATGAAACCTGTTTTATAAGTAGAGGTGATGGGCGCTGCCAAATAATTCACATTGCATGAGAATGGTATTAAAACTTTGTGCCATTCTCGATGGTCTACTTTTTCCATTTCTTTTTATTCCTTTATTTTTGTCTTTTCGTTTATTTTTTGACACGTTTGTGTATTTATTTTGAAGAGTTCACAAATAATGTCATCTTCTTGCTAGTGATGTTGAGAGACAGCGACTTTATTCAGTTTCCTTTCTATTGTTAAAAATGCAATAAACTCTGACGCTGCATCCGGTCGATATGTTTAGAAAGAACTCTCGCTCAGCAGACGAGATTCTCATGAGATTTCAACGTGACACATTAAGTAAATAAACCATTTCTTTCTTATCGGCTAACTCCAGACAGCGACTGGAAAATCAGGCAATTGTATTCTGTTTATTTATAATAATAGTAACCACTTTAGTTGCCTTTACAACGATAATCGGGGTACTAATAGCGCTTGCTTGGACCTTTCTTGCGATTGGAGTATTTACGTATTTCTTTTTGGTGCAATAGATTGGTGTTCAAGCTTAGTTAAAAACCAGTATTATGAATTCCTCAGCATGCAGACCTTCTCCAGTGAACCACAGGCTACGGCAGGTGTGAAAACCTCCTCAACAACAACAATAATAATAATAATAATGAAGCAAAAATAGCTCAGACACAACAGATCTGCAAATGTCGGGTGTGTGGAGACAGAGCTGAGACGATCAACAATATATTAAACGAATGTAGCAAACTAGCCCAGCGAGAATAAAAGGCGAGACACGGCTGCGTTGGAAAGATGGTCCACTGGGAACCAAGCAAGAAACTAAATAATTGATGCAATCGGCTAAAATACTCAGAAGAGTCCTGGAGACCTGAAGAGACTTGTTGTCACTCAGCCTCCAGTAAAAGACCAGAGAATTAAAAAAGTTGTGGAATATGAGTGAAAGTGATACTAATTGTAGTTGGTGCACTTGGAACGGTCCCAATGAACTTGGAAAAAAGACTGGAGGATCTGGAAAACAGAGGAAGAATTGAGACCACCCAGACTACTGCACTGCCGCAATCGGTTAGAATACTCAGAAGAATCCTGGACACCTGAGGAGACTTGTTGTCACTCAGACACCAGGGAAATACCATGAGCTAACGCTGACGTGAAAAACTCACAAGAAGTGAAAATAATAATAATAATAATAATAATAATAATAATAATAATAATAATAATAATAATAATAATAAAGGTGATCCACTGGGAATTATGCAAGAAATTAAATTTTGACCACACAACAAAATGGTATATGCATAAACCAGAATCTGTTCTTGAGAATGAAACGCACAAAATTCTGGGACTTTGAAATTAAAACGGATCACCTTATCCCGCAAGAAGACCAGACCTAGTGTTGATAAACAAAAAAGAAAGAACTTGTCAACTGGTGGATTTTGCAGTGCCAGCGGATCACAGGGTGAAGTTAAAGGAAAATGAAAAAAATTGACAAATATCTGGACCTTGCCAGAGAACTGAAAAGTTATGGAATATGAAAGTGAAAGTTATACCAATTGTTGTTGGTGCACTTGGAACAGCCCAAAAGGATTAGAAAAGGTTTGGAAAGTTTGGATATCAGAGAAGGATTGAAACCATTCAGAACACGCACTGTTGCAATCTGCCAGAATACTCAGAAAAGTCCTGGGAGACCTGAGGAGACTTGCTGTCACTCAGACTCCAGTGAAAAACCATCAGCTAACACTGATGTGAAAACTCAAAAGGAATAATAATAATAATAATAATAATAATAATAAGGATTACACAAGAAAGAGCAAATACAAATTACTTATGGCGGCCAACAATAGTAGTAGAAGTGACAGATGGACAATCAGAAAAACAACAAAGACTAGAAAACAAAAATGGGAAGAAAAACAATTATATGGACGCTTCAAACGACAAATTGAAGAGGTTGCACATGAAAAGACTTGGACATGGTTAAGAAAAGGAAACCTCAAAAGAGAAACTGAATCACTTATAATTGCTGCACAAAATAATGCCATAAGGACAAACTATATCAAAGCGAAAATTGATAGGACCCAACAAAATAGTAAATGTAGACTTTGCAGTAATAGAGATGAGACTGTAAACCATATACTCTGCGAATGTAGCAAACTAACACAACGAGAATACAAAACTAGAAACGACTCCATTGTGATCAACGTGATCCACTGGGAATTATGCAAAAAATTAAATTTTGACCATACAACAAAATGGTATATGCATAAACCAGAATCTGTTCTTGAGAATGAAATGCATAAAATTCTCTGGGACTTTGAAATAAAGACGAATCACCTTATCCCAGCAAGAAGACCAGACCTAGTGTTGATAAACAAAAAAGAAAGAACTTGTCAACTGGTGGATTTTGCAGTGCCAGCAGATCACAGGGTGAAGCTAAAGGAAAATGAAAAAATGGACAAATATCTGGACCTTGCCAGAGAACTGAAAAAGTTATGGAATATGAAAGTCAAAGTTATACCAATTGTAGTTGGTGCACTTGGAACGATCCCAAAATGATTGGAAGAGGGTTTAGAAAGTTTGGAAATCAGAGGGAGGATTGAAACCATTCAGAACACTGCACTGCTGCAATCTGCCAGAATACTCAGAAGAGTCCTGGAGACCTGAGGAGACTTGCTGTCACTCAGACTCCAGTGAAATACCATCAGCTAACGCTGATGGGAAAAAAGAAGTGAAAATAATAATAATAATAATATTGGCTGTCAACTCGTGCACGAGTAAGACCATTTTCTGTTCTTTCTTTCTTACTTTTTATTTGCAAGCACCCGACAGGGTTCGAGCACGAAAATGACACACCTCTATCAATATTGAACTTCTTCTTTTCTTCCCCCTGAAAGAACTGAATCAGGAAATACCTGCGTGAAAGAGGATATTTATAGTGGATATAGTGAGCACAGAACTAGCTCCACTTTTTGGTAATCAAAATCAGAGAGGCAGTATTGCGAACAAATTCAACAAGACTGCAAGACAAGGATACCTCAAGGGGTCTTGCTACGCGCCTGGATACCAACCCAGGTATTTCATAAATACATACTTGGGTTGGAACATTGAGAATTGTGCAAATTTCTTACATCTGACCACAAAGATCAATGACTACCCAAAAGAAAGTAAGTAAATCGTCGGGGGGCATAAAGTTGGTATCAGCCAGACATTGAGGGAGTCTATCCCCCTTTTCACTAGCGCTAGACCAAGAAGATTATTTTTTAGCGTCTGAGAGAGCGCCACACATATCATCAGCTCCTCACTTTACTACACAGCGTATAAGTAGCACAGGGATCTGAGTTGGCGAGGGTCGGTATCGAACCAGGGACCTTGCGATTATCTAGTCAAGAGCTAAGCAATATTATCACGCGTAGTTCAATTCCTTATCGTTATATCGTAAGACTTTGAAGTTCAATGACCAGGTGACCAGATTTATTGATAGTGAACAAAAAGAAGAAAAAAAATCTATGAAATATTGGCTTTTGTGTTTCCACAGACTACAGAGTGAAATTGAAATAAAACGAAAAGCTGACAAATATATAGAATTTGTCTGTCTGGGAACCGAAATATATTGGGGAATATGAGCCTGACAATTGTTAGACTGTTTGGAACAGTTCCAAAAAGTCTAACGTTACAAAAACGTTTGGAACAATTAGAAATTTGAAGAAGTGGAACTATTCAGACAAAAACATTAATAAAATCAGATTATTTCCCTTACTTACCACGATTCTTCCGTTAGGCACTAGGTGTTGTTGTGACCGGTAGCATAAAAGGTAGTAGCGCGAAAGTCAAACTTTTCCAGCTGTCAGAGGTAACACACCAGCTGTGTCTCCTGTCCATATGACAAGGGGACTTGGTTACCCCAGAATTCCATGTGCGTGGCACATGAGAACTACCTTTCACTCTTTGGCTTCGCGGCTGTACTAGTTGCACTAATTCGTACACGTTGCGTCCCTTGTCTTCGAGATTCCGTGCATTGTACACGAGAGCCTTTACATACCGGTATGTAATATCTTTATTCTCGGCCTCAAAACTTTATTACCCAAAGGTTATTTGCTCCTCAAACACTTTTTCGATACACGCATGTATTCTTTGTCCCTTCTATCCAGCTTCTTTATAATTTCTATTAAGATTGCTCATAAAATAAAATCTACTTGTTATCACTTTCTTCGGGAATTCTTCTTCTATCTTTATACCGTTTAAGGAAATGATATCTACAACCAACAATCATTCCCTTCCCAACACCAGCAGGAATAGTCGAAGTGTGCTGGAGTTGTGAAGAGGCTTGTAGTCACTTGATACAATTTACTCGTGGGAAAATGCAACTAATACAAATTATTAATGTAAAAGAGGATACAAATTTACAAAGTCACAGATGAAAAAGAAGTCAACATTTTAATGCATAGAAAAAAAATCCCCAATTGAAAAGGCTTGAATACAAATAGTCAGGATATTTGGCCATACTATGAGAATAAAGTTTAAAATCGGTGGAAGAGAAGAGAAATAATTTCACTTTATAGAAAAGGAATAGAATTAGAAATATATTAGTAAATACATTTTAAATAGATATCTATAATTAAATATATATATATATAAAAAATTTAAATCATCTAAGAGCTATTTACACCACACACACACAACACACACACACACACACACACACACATATATATATATATATATATATATATTATATATAAAATATATAATTTCTTTATGTTGGTGAGATTAAGAACGGTAAGACTAAAAAGGAGTAAGGAATAAAATTTCCTTTGTACACAAAGAACAGGGAAGGAAATTGTTTGATGAAGGAGGGCCTCGAGTACAGCTAGGTTGTTTAATCCCACCAATATAAAGAAATAATATATATATATATATATATATATATATATATATATATATATTATTTCTTTATTTTGGTGGGATTAACCAACGAGTTACAAAGAAACGATCGCATGACTTGCACGCTTTTTGATACATTATGTCGTTGACCGAGAACCGCGTAGCGGATGTGCTAATTAAGAAACGATCGCATGACTTGTACGCTTTTTGGAACATCAATGTTGTCGTTTTGAATTCAAATTATTTTCAGCCCCATCTCTCGATGAGTCCGGAGTATTAACAACCTCTGAAGATGATTTTTAGAAATCGAAATATTGTTCAATATTAGCTATGAATATGATATAAAATATTTTCATTTTAACAGCATTGTATGTTTTCATATCCTTTTATCTATACTTATATATATATATATAATATATATATATATATATATATATATATAATATATATATATAATATTATATATTGAAAGAATGAATAAAGGAAAGAAAGTATAGAAAGGATATAAAGGATAATTTTAATCATATCACTTACACGTGTTTCGGTCAGGAGTTTATCTATGTGTACAATATTTAAACTATTATTATTTTTAAATAAACAAATGAAATAATAATAATAGAAAAAATGTAGAAGTGTTCCGCACACAAAGAAAATTCCACCTTCATCAGAGTGAATCCTTATTTAAAATGAAATTCGTTGGAAAAAGCGGATAATTTTTTAAATGTTCGAAAGAGAACTTTTTTAAAAAAAATTCATTTTCAGACGCGACCGATAAAAGAACCGTTAATGACGTAATCTCGGGTGTTGATTAATTTTTGATTTTTCGGCTTCAGGGTGAAGTAGAGTTGGGCGTGTGGTTTTGTGTTTTTTCTATTATGCAATATTGAGTTGCTTAATAAATGTTAAATTATTTATTATTAATAGGAATTGAGGATCTGGTTGAGTTGGGTTAGTGATCTAAATTTTTGTGCTTAATTAAGGTGAATATTGATTAATAAAAATTAAATTGTGGCATGTAAAAAAGTTGCGATAACTATTGTAACTTGTGTATTTATATTGATTTCTAGGAAAAATTAGATAATGGTGAATAATTATAGTGGTTATAATTATATATAGTAAAATAAAATGTTAATATTTATTTATTTATTTGTTGATAAATTTTGGAACTGAGAAAAAGAAAAGAAAATAAAATGAAAAGGGAAATATATGTATTTTTATCCTGTTTGTTTTTGTTTTGTTTAAAAGCGGTGATTTATCAAAAAAGTTATCCGATTTATAAATTATGCCTATGTTTAATATTAGATAATTTTTAAGTTTGTTTTGTTTGTGTTTTCGTAAATTGGTCATGTTTAGTTATGTACATATGTACATATAGTTTAAATATTGTACACATAGATAAACTACTGACCGAAACACATTTAAGTGATATTGATTAAAATCATCCTTTATTATCCTTTCTATACTTTCTTTTTCTTTATTCATTCTTTCAACATACCGTCGGATTCACTTCCAGTTTCATCTTTACACACACACACACACACACACACACACACACACACACACACACACACACACATATATATATATATATATTATATATATATATATATATATATATATATATAATGAATTTGGATATTTGAGTTGCAATTTTGGTGCTAAAGAAGGCGATGAATCGTCAAGATATGCCAGAGATAATCAATGTATGCTTTTTTAGATCAATTTTCACTCTACTCTGTGGCCTTCTTTTTATTTGAATGTCTGAGATGAGGTGTTGTTACTATTATACATTGATTCTATTGGAATAGTTTCCTCATCTTTGTTGTTTTTATCTGAATTCTTCAGACACCGTATCCTCCGTTCTTCTTTATGCTTGAATATCTGAGATTAGATGTTGTTACTATTATACATTGATTCTATTGGAATAGTTTCTTCATCTTTGTTGTTGTTATCCCAATGCTTCAGCCACTCTACTCTTTGGCCCTCTTTCTATTTGAATGTCTGAGATGAGCTATATTTACTATCATATATATATATTATATATTATATTATATATATTATATATTATATATATACATTACACCCGATATGTTTTTGAAAATGTCAAAGCTTACCTTTTTTCTAGACCTTTTTTATATGATAAAACACCTTTTCATGGCTGAAAATTAGGAATCGTTCCTTACCCGAAATCATTAATTACTCGAGTTGGACGCAGATGGAGAGGCAGAGATGAACTCATGGGTGACGTTTTTCTGTGGAAGCCACCACATGTGCAAGCAAGTGTGGGCCGCTCCAGCAAAGATGTACATTGACCAGCTCTGAACAGATACTGGATGCTACGCAGAGGACCTCTCGGGGAAATGAATGATAGGGACGGTTTGGCGAAGAAAGATTGTTGTGGATATCTGGTGCTGCTAGCATGACCTGTTATGATGAAACTGTAAGTGTTTGTCTTTGAGAGAAATCGATCTAAGTGCAGGTGTGTAATTGTTTTTATGCACTTGTTTTCCAAGGAAATAAAAAATCTCCCCAACCGAGATCAAAATTTTGACAATAAAAATGACGGTAAGGGGTAGTACCTGTTAGTGTCTGATCTTTGGGATAATTAGATTTAAAAAAAATGTGTTGAAAAATGTTAAAAAGAATGAGTTAAAAAATTGGTTATCCATCCAAGAATGATAAAAAAAATGGCTTTCGACATAAATAACACAAGGATTACATGCAGTAAAATCAACCAACCAACCCACCAACCAAAAAATGTAAATTATTGCGCGCGCGCAAACACATTCACACACAGTCACACATACGCACGTGCTGCAGGGCGCCGCTCGCCTCTCCCAAATTTTAATTTTTAGGACTGTGCGTGTTTGAGAAATTTTAATGTAATTTTGTATCTAACGTCAAATTTTACAAAATTAAAATAATCATTTCTCTTTTTTGTGTTCTATAAAAAGTTGGTTGAAACAATATCTACTCCTCTGATCAATCTGACTGGACACGGGAACTCTTAAGCTTAAAGGATTGTCTTGACTCTATTGCTCTATGGCAAAACTCCAAAATTCTAAAAGATCAATATGTGCTGAAGGTGGTGGCTGATGGTCTTAGTTTCCTGGTACGATGTTACCTGCGTCGGTGGTGAAGTTACAATCCCAGCAAGCCCTAAGGGAATGTGGACTACCCTTCATCGGCATTACCCAGGTCTAACTCTGAACCAGGAGTGGTAATATGTTAGTGTTCAATCAATGGTTCAAATAGATTTAAAAAAATGAGTTTTTAGATTAAGTTAAAAAATTTGACATTTGCCATGAAAATGAATAAAACGAAAACGTGTTTATTTCCTAATAAGTTACCATAACATAAGGGGGAACTACTCTTGACTGTAAATTATTTATTTTCCCATTACTACCCTATCACCCTACAACTACCGTCTTCTTTTTTTTCCTTGTAATAATGAATAATAAATATTTATCAGTCCAAGATGGTTCCCTTTTGTTTGTTTAGACATGAGAATAACCTATATATATATGTGTGTGTGTGTGTGTGTGTGTTCTGTGTCCTGTGTGTCTTGTGTGTTAATGAGAATACATAAATTAAAAGCATTTGGTTGTCATTTGGTTTCAAAGCAGCATGTTAAGCCGCTTATCATCAAGACAAAGGCCGCCTTAAGTCCGGTATATGAAAATCTTTTTTCCAGAGAGTGTTCATTCTCTTTTGATGACCTACAAGGTATTGGTACCGTTAGTTAAGTTTGTTTGGGAACATCTGGATCCAAAATCCCCTGTAGAGCGATACAGAAATAACCCAAATATGGCTTCGGCTAATAAACCAATGGTTGACAATGCCGTAAATCAAACCACCATCCAACCAATAATATTACAAAAGTAGCGATTTTGAATTGATGTCTTTGTTCTCCTTTAAAAATTAATTACTATAAATCAAGATAACTTAGTTAACGCGTTGATATCAAGGAACTAATGTCTTTGAAGAAAATTATATTGGGGTTTTATTTTTTTTCAGCAAATCAAGTGTGCGTATTGCATCGCAGAATGTATAATACGGGCACGAGGTCACGAACCGTTCCTGTCTCTTACTCTTTGTATCTACAGCTCGAATTTCTATTAATGTACAATGAACACTAGTAAACTACTCATGTTTGTTGTTTTTACTCCAGTAAAACAACAAAAGGGTTCTTTGTTTCTTTCAGAAAAAAATAAATAAATAAAAAGGAGCAGGAGAAAGAAGCAGATGGTAGATCATTTGGTCGATGGTTGAAAAAAAGGACGCTAACATGGACGTACGCGTTATAAAAGATTTTCATTTTTTTTTCTTCTTCTTCTTTTTCCTGGTGTTCCTCTTTCACTTGTCTGGGATGCAAAGAAGAAAATATGAAACAATGTATGTCAATTGCCAAAAAGGAGATTCAAGAATGTGGAGATCTTGACGGGATTAGGAGAAGATCGGCGTTCATGCGGAGGGAATTGAATATCAATTGCTTAAACATACTATTTACACACACACACAGGACACACACACACCACACACACACACACACGTATATATATATATATATAATATATATATATATATATATATATTATGTTGTATATTTCTCGCTCTCCCTCTTATCTCTCTCTCTCTCTATATATATATTTATATTAGTATGTTTAGTAATTAAGTATGTTTTAAGCAATTTTGAAATAATTCAATTCCCTATATATATATATATATATATATATATATATATATAGTATTTTGTTTCAAATATATCATAATTTACACTGTCGGATTAAGTTCCAATTTATTTACTCCACA
>CM042138.1:141350005-141387956 GCA_023376005.1 Doryteuthis pealeii | reverse complement strand
CTACTACTACAAATAATATCAATTAAAAGTGATACCAATTGTAGTGGGCACTTAGGAACGGTCCCAAAAGGATTGCGAAAGGGTTTGGAAAATCTGGAAATCAGAGGAAAGGATTGATACCATCCAGAACACTGCATGCGCTGCAATCCTGCCAGAATACTCAGAAGAGTCTAGTGACCTCAGGAAGGACTTGTTGTCACCCAGACTCTAGTGAAAGACCCATCAACTGACCCGCTGAGTGAAAACATCAAAAGAAGTAAAAATATAACGGTTAATCATTAATAAGTGAATGCAGCAAATAGCTCAAAGAGAGTACAAGACTAGGCACGACTCGATGGGAAAAGGTAATCCTCTGGGGAATTGTGCAAGAAAGAAATTCAATTTTCACAATACAAAACTAAATGGTATATACACAAGCTGAACCTGTCCTGGAAAATGAGACGCATACAATTCCTGGGAATTAGAGGTGCAGACGGAGCACCTAATCCCGGCAGGAGGCCGGACCTAGTATTAATCGAGAAGAAGAAGAGAACCTGTCATCTCGTGGATTTTGCCGTCCTGGTCGACTACAGTGAAAACGAAAGAGAGTGAAATGACAAAAAATACTTGGACCTTGCCAGAGAACTGAGGAAACTGTGGAATATGAAGGTGATGGTCGTACCAATTGTAATCGGTGCTCTTGGAACGATCCCCAAAGCCCTGGAAAAGAATTAGGGTGAATAGGAAATCAAAGGAAGAATCGAGACCATCCAAACCACAGCACTGTCAAGATCGGCTAGAATACCCAGAAGAGTCCTGGGGACCTGAGGAGATTTGCTGTCACTCAGACTCCAGTGAACCACTGGCCATGGCATGTGTGAAAACCTCCATAATAATAATAATGATAATATATTAAGGTGAAAGTGATACCAACTGTAATTGCTGAGCTGGGAACGGTCTCGAAGGGTTTGGAAACATACTGGAAACTTTGAGGAAGAATCAAGACCATGCAGACTTTGAGATAAAAATGGATCACCCTATCCTAGCCATGAAACCAGACCTAGTACTGATTTAAAAAAAAATAAAAGAAAAAAGGGAACTTGTCTACTAGTAGACTTTGCAGTTCCAGCAGATCACAGGGTGAAGATGAAGGAAAACGAAAAGATAGACAAATACCTGGACCTTGCTAGAGAATTGAAAAAGCTGTGGAATATGAGGGTGAAAATGATACCAATTATAGTTGGTGGAGGAAGAATTGAGATCATCCAGACTACTGCATTGCTAAAATCGGCTACAATACTCAGAGGAGTCATAGAGACCTAAGGAGACTTGATGTCACTAAGACTCCAGCGGAAGACCATCAGCTAACGCTGGTGTGAAAATAATAATAATAATAATAATAATAATAATAATAATAATAATAATGTCGCAAATTAGCACAACGGGAATACACAACTAGGCACGACTGGTTTGGGAAGGTGATCCACAGGGAATTATGCAAAAAATTAAACTTTGACCATACAACAAAATGGGATATGCATAAACCAGAATCTGAAACGCATAAAATTCTCTGGGACTTTGAGATAAAAAGCGGATCACCTTATCCCAGCAAGAAGACCAGGCCTAGTGTTGATTAACAAAAAAGAAAGAACTTGTCAACTGGTGGGTTTTGCAGTGCCAGCAGATCACAGGCTGAAGCTGAAGGAAAACGAAAAGATGGACAAATACTTGGACCTTGCCAGAGAACTGAAAACACTATGGAATATTAAAGTCAAAGTGATACCAATTGTAGTTGGTACACTTGGAACGGTCCCAAAAGGATTGGAAAGGGGTTTGGAAAGTTTGGAAATCAGAGGAAGGATTTTAAACCATTCAGAACACTGCACTGCTGCAATCTGCCAGAATACTCAGAAGAGTCCTGGAGACCTGAGGAGACTTTCTGTCACTCAAACTCCAGTGAAAGACCATCAGTTAACACTGATGTGAAAACTCAAAAGGAGTAAATAATAATAATAAAACTGACTTGTAGAACTAATCAAACAAATACATTTTTAGCTTATTTGATTCTCCCACAATTCTTTTTAAAAGGCAACTGAAATGAAGTCAGGACGAACCTTCGTTCTTTTGCTGTGTTTACAAAAAGGGGTGGGTGCTAAGACGTGCAGGAGGGTCGGGGTGATGAAATGGGCTGCCACGGTGCGGCACGTTTCAAATCTAGATTCCAGACAGTTGAACCAAAGTCTTATTACCACTCTGTAAAAGAATCTCCCTCTCCGTCCCTCCTCTGGTGGTGGGGGGGGGTGGCATGTTTGGAGTGTCGGAGTGTGTGTGTGTGGGGGAGGGGAAGGGCCTTGACATCATGATGGACACGAGGCTGACCAGATTCCGCACATATCTTTTCGCGCCAATTATCTTATTCTGTTATTCTCTGCGAATTCAGAGAATGTCCACCGACTTAAATAAACAAAAACGAAATCATTTGACCATCACACAAAATCAATCAACTCCCTTGCGAATTTATCGAATAAATAAATAAGTAAATAAGTAAATAGATTTGGGTCTTTCTGATATTTTGGGGATTTTCGTGTCACTCATAATCAGGTTGAGTTTTCCATAGCAAAGAGAAACACGGATTGTTCGGCAAGAGCTCAATGGGAAATGTTTTGTACGAAACAACGAAAAGGTCACTGGTTTAAAAATCACTAAAATTAATATAAACTACCCATGGAATTTCCACGAAACGAAAACAAAAATCAAGAGGAGCAATTTATAAATTTACCAACCCCTCCTCACAAGCAGGATGTGACACAAGGTCAATTTATTTAGCGGAGTTTAACAGGTTTGAATTCGGAGTTTTCCTTCTAGACTGGTTGTTGCATCAATGTTAAAAAGCTCAGTCTACCCTACTATTTTACCCATAGCTGGAAGGTGAATAGTTGGATTCATAACTTTCCAAAGTGTATTAGTGCTATGTGAAATGCCAACAACCTCGTCCAGAATTTGAACTCGTGCCGCCCTGTCCATTTCCTACGACAGTAACCATTACACTACGAATACCTCCATAAAGAGGAGGAATTTAAGTCAGAAACGATGATTTGCAATTTCATTTCATATAAAATCCTACTGTTGTCTTTGCAATAAATAATACAAAAATATACAATAACAATCGATATAATACTTAATACACATATCATTTGTAAGTATTTCATTCTACCGAAAATCCAAGATTACAGAGTGTTAAGTTTCTAACCGCCATCCTTGGCCAATTGTAAAAGAACTTAAAGTAAGTAAGTCCTGAGCTATAGAATCCTTTAGTAAGTGAATAAGTCCTGGGTTATGTAATCCTACGTAGTGTCAAAGGTGATATAATCCTATGTTCCGTCGTCCACGAAGGTTGAAGGCAATGTGTGTAGGTATGACCAGAACAGCCAGTATAAGTAACAATATCAGCAGCAGAGCACTGCCAGTGATTGGACAAGAAGTTGGTCACATGGTTGTCGGCGAGTCTATAAGTACAAGTGGGCATTTAACACACGCTTTATATGAAAAAATCTCAACACAGAGACCATGCAAACAACAGCATTGTTGAGATCGGCTAGAATGCTCAGAAAAGTCCTGAAGACACACAATTTACAAGAAGCCTAACTCTTTGAATGGCAAAACCCAGGTTACGCACTTATCTTCAACTTCAGGCTGCTGATCAAAGAATCTAGTGTTAAGATTCTCATAGCCATTTTTAGGCTGCAGGTGAGAGCACTTTACAGTAGAGATCCTTTTTGAGTGCAATCCTTGGTTGTTGCTCTGTGTTAAACAGAATCCTTGATTGTTTATCCGTTCGTCCATGTTAAGCACGAACAACTTAACGCTTTTCAAGATCAGCCATTAAATAGCTAACCAACCACGTATTCGAACGCGTTGATTGGCTGATTGAATCCACGCGGCCACGAAGAATCTATAAGTTTAAGTGGTGGACTCCAGCACATCTTATATATAAGAATATTCCAACAATGATTCAAGGAGACGATAGGGAATAATGGCGAAAAATGTTCCTTGGTTGAACTTAGATTTTTATAGAGCAGTGGTTCTCAATCTTTTTCTTTATCTAAGGATAAATTTGATACCTATTTTACTATAGAGGACCCCCATGATATTTGATATTTAAAAATCCTATTGTATTTTTATGATTGAATATTTTTTGGTTGCTTGGATCAAAGAGAAACTTATATGGGCCTCACGGGGCCACATGGCTCCTGGTTGAGAACCTCTGACGATCAGTGTCAATTTTCAAATAATTGCTAATGACATGATTTTCCATTTTTGAAAAGAATGACAAAGCGGTTGGCTCATTTATTTGGAGTCTTATAGGTCAAACGTTTGAAATAGCATACCTATCCAGTTAGTCGTGATTATACGTTGACCCAAAGAAGAAATCTCACCGTAATTGATTGAATATAAATCTTTTGTATATGATCCATCAAGCCCTAGCACCTATATGATTGTGCTGACTCTGTTGCCCTTGGGCCAAACCCCTAATCCTTTTTATCATATATGTACCCGAAGGTGGTGGCCGAAGGTCTTAGTGTCCTGAGCATGGCGCTAAACTGCATTTAGTAGTGAAGTTCAAATTCTGGTGCTCTGGGGAATGTGGAGTACCCCTTCATTGCTATTACTCCCAGGTCCACTCTGAACCGGAGTAGTAGTACTTGTTAGGGTCCCATCTATTAGTTAAATAGATAAAGAATGGGTTTTAAAAAAGTGTTTAAAAATTGATGACCCAACAAGAATATAACAAAACGTCTTCGGCATAAAATAACCCAACAAGGGTTGACATGCCACAAAATCCAAGGAAGGAACGAACGAACGAACCAACCAACCAACCAACCAACCAATGCAACAGATGGTCAATTACTCAGGCTTGGATTCAGAATTAGCTCTAGACAAGAGAGACTGTTTTGCTGAGGTGGAGCACCACGCCTACCGTCAGTTCCGCACAGATCAGATTACCCAAGCTGTTCTACTCACACGCTGAGTTGGCAGGGACCAGTATCAAACCCGGAACCTTACGATTCCTAGGAATTATTTATTTTATAATTTTTAAAAGCGCCTGGTTGACTTTGCTCAGTTGTATTTTTGTTTCCACAAGTCAAAGAATAATAATAAAAACACAAGATCCTGGTTATTGTTTGATATGTCTTCCGATTGTTTTTTGTTTGTTTTGTTTTTACAATATCAACATTTTACATATCAACCTTCGTGGGTTATTTGATGCCAATATCATCCTGGTAAATAAACGTTAAAGAACCCAGTCAATCCTACTATTTACCCATAGCTGAAGAGATAATGGTTAGATTCCTACCTTTCCCAAGGGTATTAGTGCGATGTGAAATGCAAACAGCCTCGTCCAGTATTTGAAGTCATGTCGCCGTGTCCATTTCCTTCGTCGTATCTAATATAGAATCGATAATTGAATCTATTTGCTAATAAACAGCAGCTGGCGTGGCGAAGATGGCCGAGAATCCTTCAATGAAACTAAAGGTTTTGATGATATTTGAAACCATTTGTCGAACAGCTGTTGCGTTCTGTGGTCAAAATAGAGTAGTAGTAGTAGTAGTAGTAGTAGTAGTGAGAGGGGATGGATGCATGCATTTGCACAGACTGGCAGAAATAAACAGGTGTGTGTATGAAGGTCCTTCAAATAGTTATAAGCATCATCCAGATACTTTAGGACCACTGTGGCCTCTGTTTTGTCCGTTTTAGATTTGGCGCACTACTTTCACCTTCGTATGGGCCTCGCCTGCACATAAATTAAGACAGAAATCTGAAAAGGCATTTTCTAGTGTTATAAGAAGTTCCCCTCGCGGTCTAATGGTTAGCAAGCTCGTCTCGCAAATCCCCGCTAGATGTCCCATAGTTGTGACTTTGTGTCAAATCCTACCTGTAGAGAGTATATAATTTTTAGTCTGGAAGAAGCTTAGAACCCTTTGAACGATCCTCATTGATACTTGTTAATATAATTAAGATTTATCGATATCTATCATATATATATATATATATATATATATTTAATTAATTAATTTTTTGTTATTAATATTGGAGAAATGATTATAAAGTGCTCAATTATTTCTTCAAGAGCCGTATTTATTTATTTATTTAAGTCACCAATACAAAGTTCGTCTTAACAATGGTTTCAGATGTTTGTCCGTCATCAGAGACGTCAACGTCTCTGATGACGGATAAACTTCTGAAACCATTGGTAAGACGAACTTTGTATTGGTGACTTAAATATATATATATATATATATATATATATATATATATATATATATATATATATTATAAAATAAGGAATGAAAGAACAAAACTTAGACAAAAATGTGTAGTATATTTCGCTGGAGGTTTGACCTCAGCTTCTTCTGCTTTATTGAATTATTAGGGTCATACAAGTCTTTAAAGCAGAAGAAGCTGAGGTCAAACCTCCAGCGAAATATACTACACATTTTTGTCTAAGTTTTGTTCTTTCATTCCTTATTTTACCTCATTCTGTCGGATTCATTCCAACACCCTTTTCCTCATATATATATATATATATATATATATATATATATATATATATATATATGGAGGAAAATATTAGTGTTTTTCTTTTCACCAATAATACAATATGACTCCAATATTTTTATTGCACTTTTGTATTTAATTTAGTGTAGGTTTAGACCACTCGGTAGAATAGGAATCGCAATGTTCCGGGTTCGATACTGGTCACCGCCAAATCAGCATAAGTAGCACAGCATGGATAATCTAATCTGTACGGTAAAGTGGAAAGTTGGCGATAGGTATGCCGCTCCACTTTAGTAAAAAAACAATCTCCCTGATCTAGCCCTAGCGAAATGGTGATAGACTCCCTGGCTCTCCGGCCACACAACCAACTTTACTTACTCATAGCATTAGTGTATATATTTGTGTATCAAATTTTAGTATATCAAATGGGTATTTACCCAAACCGTTTGCCACGGGTAGGATGTGATAAAAGGTTACAAGTATGGGACATCCAGTGAGGATCGTACTCGCTATTTCTTAGAAATGGACTTGCGAGGTTAGCTTGCTAACCATTACACAACGATGGGACACCTTAATCTTAGTATATGAATTTTTTTTTCTAATGGAGACGGCTGACACTCCTGAGCACAGAACATTTATTTATTTAAGAGACGAGTGTGCGGTATGTTCGTGCATATGTGAATGCTTCATTTGTTCTGAGTTAAAGTTAATAGAATGCCAAGATTAATCCGCTGTCTCGTTTATACTTTCATATTAACATTAAGATTTTCATCCATTTAAAAAACATTCACTGTTCTTTGAGCCACTTCTTCACTACAGATTTCACTTCTTCGTTACTGAAATAATATTTGCCTCTCAAACCCTGAGATGATAGCGCTAAATCTGGTGAGTATGGAGGATGCGGTAAAGTTGTCCACCCGAATGAGGCGATTTTCTCGTGGTCGAGCATTGTCATGCAGAAGGAGGACATTGTCGATTGGCAAGTTTGGTCTTACTCGTCGGATTCTTGCTCTGAGTCTCGTTAGAGTCTCAATATAGGCCTTAGTTTTTTTGTTTTTTTTTAAATTTCAAAACTTCACATTCACACACGCGCGCGTGTGCACACTGGCATATTAAACACACCGACTGCACCCCTGCTGAGGAGTAAGACACTACTACGCAGGATTATGGTGGCTGAGTGGTCCGTAACTTGGGTACTTCGTGGTCCCGTGACATACAACACTCCACTTCGGCCCTTACTTGGGTTAGACGGTCGGTCGGTCGGAGAGACTCCCTCCGATAAATCGACCCCTAGCAACTATATGATTTTCCCGACCGTATTTTTAAAATTGGCTGGTTGGCAGTCTTTCGTCTACGAGAGACGATGGAGTAGTGTCAAGTTATTTTTAACTACATAGCCTGGGCGGATTTATATGGAGGATGAGCTGTTTCCCATGCAGCAAATACCACCTCTCCACACTGCCGCAGTGATCCAAAGGAAAAGCAATGAACCAATGCAGTTTGGCAGCGGTAGTGTCGCAGGAGTTGCTAGGTAGTAATGGATTTCAGCATCACACCACCTTAGGGAATCCGGCTCCTGATTTATTTTCGGGGCTTACTCCCCTAGCCTTTCCTTGGAAAGGTAAGGGACTAATGCAGTTTGGCAACGGTAGTGTCGCAGGAGTTAATGGGTAGCACTGGATTTCAGCATTACACCACCTTAGGGACCTTTTTATCATATAGGTGATAGGTGGTAACTGGGGGTCAACCACCACTATGTATCAATACACATGAAGATGATGAAAATTATTTCTACCAATTATAATATCTAACAATTTATTAACACACATTATTGAAACAACCCTCCTCTCTCTCTTTCTACTGTCCGGCTACAGCACCTGTATTCTAACGAAGCGACTGGAGAATAAACTAGACGGTAGCTGCAGAAGAATGCTGCATGCAATCTTAAACAAGACGTGGAAAAAACACCCCACGATAACTCAGCTGTACGGCCACCTGCCCCATATCACACAAACCATCCGTGTAAGGCGAAGACGACACACCGGACACTGCTGGAGAAGCAAGGATGACGTTCTTCTATAGAAGCCATCACATTGGTACGCCAGCGTGGGCCGTCCAGCAAAGACATACAATGACCAGCTCTGCGCGGATACTGGATGTCGCTCAGAAGATCTCCCGAGAGCAATGAATGATAGAGAGGGTTGGCGAGAGATTGTCATGGATATTTGTGCTGCCGGCACGACATGATGAATGAATTTACTTATAAATATAGCACACTATATTATCTATCTATCTATCTACCTCTCTCACTCCCCCTGTCTGTCTGTCTGTCTGTCTGTCTGTCTCTCTCTCTCTATATATATATATATATATAGTGTTATAGTGTGTACAGAAATAACCTACTCGAGTTTCATCATAAGGATCTAAATCCGCTCTACTAACGTATTGAGCACTTTATATTTGTTATAACGCTGACTTATCCGTGTAATATTTACACACCAAATATTGAAACTAACCCAATATTTTTTTTACCGGTAAGCTATTCCCTTTACACACACACACACACACACACACACAAGAAATGGGCCTGGTTAGCTCAGTCGGTAGAGCGTTCGGCTAGAAACCACAAGGTTCCTAGTTCGATACCGGTCCTCGCCAACTCAGCGTATGAGTAGCACAGGCATCTGTGCGGTAAAGTAAGGAGCTGATGGTAGGTGTGGCGCTCCACCTCAGATGCTAAAACAATCTCCTTGGTCTAGCGCTATTGAAAAGGGGATAGACTCCCTCGCTGACTGGCTGATACCGACTTTAGGCCGCCCCGACGACTTTACTTTACTTTTATATAAATGTAGGCACTGAATAAAAACTATTTTTAAAACTTTTTTTTATTATAAACATATTAATGTGTATACGCGATTTTGGTGCTCAATGACATCTCTTTCTGAGTTATAAGTCGACATGTACATACCACATAACAGATGCGTCTCCTTTACACACACACACACACACACACACACACACACACACACACACATACACACACACACAGATATATATATATATATATAATATATATATATATATATATATATATATATTGCTTGAAGGCAATTATAATGCACGTATCGCATAAAATTCGATAATTATAGAAAATAATCTTGACAAGTTAATCCCGGCAAAGGATGGTTCGCCATGTAGAACACCGTACAGACTGTTTCGACTTTATTAAGTCTCTTCAGCGATGTATACATCGCTGAAGAGACTTACTAAAGTCGAAACAGTCTGTACGGTGTTCTACATGGCGAACCATCCTTTGCCGGGATTAACTTGTCAAGATTATTTTCTATAATTATCGAATTTTATGCGATACGTGCATTATAATTGCCTTCAAGCAAAAATATAAATAATAATTTATTCAACAATGCTTCTATAAAAACAAACATCCAAAAATCTTATATATATATATATATATATATATATATATATATATATATATATATGTGTGTGTGTGTGTAGGTAATGAATAACACTCAATAGTTGATATTCCGTTAAACACCAACCAACCAACCAACCAACCAGACACACAATAATAGACCAGTTTCTACCATTCCTGGTGGTGGTCCTCGTCGTCGTCTACCATTGGAATGGTCATAGTAAAAACAAATGTTGATGTAAACAAATCTACGATGTAAATCAGCATCCAGTCCGATCAAATCTCATTTTTGAACAATCCAACACTGACCAGAAATGGAGGCAAAAAGAAAGAGGGCATTTCTCTCGTCACTAATTCCTTGGCACACGTCAGGACTTATATATCGTGAGCAGAATAATGGCATGAATGATTTGGTCATTTCGACTGTTATCAAGTCGCGTCCAGTAGCGAGATGATTATCACTCATATGACTGACCGATGTTGATAGCGTCAAGGCTATTAAATGAGCTTACACCGATTGATAAAGTGTTTTAGCTTTTCAAGCACGTTTCTTATATATTTATCTCTCACTCTCTTCGTATCTGTCACTCTGATCTTATTTATCTGTTTACCGATCTATTCCAAACTTTAAATATCTATCTATCTATCTATCTATCTATCAATCAATCCAGATAGCTCACTCAGTCTTTTATTATATCCATATATGTCTGCATATATAATTTTATCTAAGTCTATTCATATCTATCTATCTATCTATCTATCTATCTATCTATCTATCTATCACAGTCTCTTCATATCTATCTATCTATCCCAGTCTCTTCATATCTATCTATCTATCTATCTATCTATCTATCAATCAAGATAGCTCACTCAGTCTTTCATTCTATCCCTATATGTCTGCAAATATAATTTCATCTCAGTCTATTCATGTCTATGAATCAGTATATCTATCTATCTATCTATCTATCTATCTAGTTCACTTAGTCTTTCATATGTTTGCATATATAATTCTATCTCAGTCTATTCATATCTATCAATCAGTCTATCTATTCATATATCTATCTATTTATTTATCTATCAAGATAACTCACTCACTATTTCTTTCTATCCCTATATGTATGTATATATCATTTTATCTCAGTCTATTCATATCATTCAATCTGTCAATTTATCTCAATGTTTTCTACATCTACCAATCTATTTAATCTGTTCAAACTGAACAATATTTTAAAGATAGACAGATTTTTCTCATTGAGAATTTTGATGCGATACAATTTTCTGCATCGATTGTCAGTCAGTAGTACATTCATATGCTTGTAAAATCAGTGCATTCAAAATCGCATATTTATTTCTATAAAACAATTGGTGTCACTGAAAAAAACACATAAATACTTCCGCAATTAATAAGATGTAATAATAAATAATGTCGTCAGGGTAGCCTAATGTCGGTATCAGCCAGACAGCGAGGGGACTATCCCCTTTTCACTAGCGCTAGACAAAGGAGATTATTTTAGCATCTGAGGTGGAGCGCCACACCTATCATCAGATCCTCACTCTACCACACAGATCCCTGTGCTACTCATATGCTGAGTTGGCAAGGGCCGGTATCGAACCAGGAACCTTGAGGTTACCAGCCGAACACTCTACCGACTAAGCCAAACCGGATGTCGTAGTTATTTATTAAACTTAACTTGGTCTGGCACAAGGTCACAACATTTGAGAACCAGTGAGTATCGAACTCCTTACACTAGCGAATTGATATGCGTGATGAACTTTCTATACATCAAACCACGACAGATGCCCACGCATTAGGGCTGCGCGCGTGTGCGTACGCATGTGAGTGCGCATGTGCGTATACACAGAGTGCGATGGGTGAATTGTCGCCATTTTTAATTATCATTTTCGCGCATGTGCGTTGGTTGTTTTAGGTTTTGTCTACTGTGCAGCAAACTAAAGTCAATTGAGCACTCTCATTGAGGAAAGCAGCACCATGACGCAACCACCCACCCGAAATTTGGAAACGGTATGTTGTACTACTTAGCATTTATGCCTAAAAGCTCCAATACGAAGATTTCAGAAAGTTTGGTTGTCAATCTTAAACATTCAAAAAGAGTTGGATTATTCCAACGGGGATTATGAAGGTACGGCAGCTCGAAAGGCACACGCCAGAATTCTGAATTTGTTATTGAGATCCAGGCCATGATTGACAATAATTCTGGCAAGTCAATCAGATCTGTAGCCCATAACATGGACTTGCCTGAATTTCTTATCAAGTAAGTGGTGCATGAAGACATTCAGTATTTCTCACACAAGATGAGAAAGGGCCAATTCTTAACACAGGCCATTAAGAACAAAAAGAAAGACTGCGCTACAAAGTTTTTTCAACAAACTCAACCATCCATTCCATCCGAACTTGCTTTGTTTTTTTGTTTTTTTTCTCGGATGAGGAAAGATTCTGCCAGGATCGGATGTGTTGATCTTACAAGATGTACCAATAGAGATAAAAAGCAAACTTGAAACATGGTGTTTGAGGTAGTCACCAACGATGGTGACGTTATGCCTCCAGTCATCTTCCTACGTATCCTCACTCTACACAGAGGCCTATATTAAGTTTCTGGAGAAGGTAGTGCTGCCCTGTATCAAGAGGGTGGTTGTTGGAAGATCCTACGTCAGACAAAAAGACTCTATACCATGCCAGGAAACCCAGTGGTGTCAGAAGATTTCTGCGATGACATTACCCATAACATTTGGCAGTCTAACTTCCCAGATTACAATCCCCTTGATTATTATGTGTGAGACCAACAAAACTCCGTGCAACACCAAAGATGAACTAAAGGCAAGGGTAACGGAAGCGTTTACTAATTAAAACAAAGAAATCACCGGAAAGACTTGCAGGAGATTCCGAAGTCGTCTAGAAGCCATGGTTGATGCCCATGGCGATTTCTGTGAATAAATTGAATCTATAGCATTTCTAGATGGGTAATTCCATGTCAAATCATCAGGGCCATGTCACCCACCCCCTTGATTTTGTACAGGGGTAGACTAGGTTAAAGTTAGACAATCCCCCAAATTTGAGCTTCCAATTCGAAATATTCGCCGAGTTATGTCGATATTAAACTCGAAAAATTTGAGGGGGGGGGAAAGAAAAATGGCGACATTTTGTAATCTATTTTTGTCTATAAAATGTGTTCTATAGCTCCCCTACTCCTAGAAATTGGTTTATAGAAATTTTGAGGCCTGAGGAATCCAAAACTGTTATCAAAATACGCATAAAGTTAATCCTTTTCACGTTATTAATGATTTCTGATTTTTTCTATGCAAGATCAATAAGTGAAAAAATCACAATGTCGCACTACATATAATTTTCTTTTTCCTTTAAATTATTATTTCATATATATTGTGACATTATTTGTACCAAAAATGAAGTTTGGTTTTTGCTCACAAGCGAAGCTACAACATCAGTTAAGATTTGGCACTTTTACGTACAGCCATTGAATAAGCACCATACGGAGCAAAATAACTGTCAGAGTTCGATAGAAATTATCAGGATTATGTTGGTGGTTGGATATATTTAAAATAATATACAAACAATATATTTCCCATAAAAATGGGAGAAATGAAAATAAGGTGCTTGATTACAGGTGTAAGAACTATACAGGTATATCGTTCCTACAGGGGATTTTGGAAAAACAAACCTAACTAAGGTACCAGTACCTTGTAGTCACTAAAAGATGAACACTCTCTGGAAAAAAGATTTTCATATACCGAGATCCAAGGCGCTTTGTCTTGATGATAAACGGCTAATATGCTGTTTTGAAACCAATGATAACAAATGCTTTTTAATTGTATGATATCTCATAACACACACACACACACACACACACACACACACACACAGACACACACACACACATATATATATATAGATAGATTATTTCCTATAAGTCTAACATAAAAAAGGGGAACCACTCTTGACTGATGAATTATTTATTTTTTTATTGATCTACTAGGAAAAAAAGACGGGGTTAGGGTGAGGGTTAGGGTTTAGGGTTTAGGGTTTAGGGTTAGGGTTATGGTTTAGGGTTAGTTTAATGTGAAAATAAATAAATAATTTATCAGTCAAGAGTGGTTCCCCTTTGTTTATGCTAGACTTATAGGAAATAAACCATATATATATATATTATATATATATATATATATATATATATATATATATAATACTTTAAGGGTAATCATTATGATCACCTATATAGGTGGATACGAAGGAAAAGAAAAAAAATTTGAGACGACTAAAAGTCAAATTGTAAATACATATGGGTATATATATGAGGGGGGGTTTAGGGAAAGAAAAAAAAATTACTTTCTTCTTTTAAGTCCCCATTAAGTGACACCAGGCCCCAGACACTCACCCAATAAAATAAGCGAGTGCCTAGGTCTGATTTGTTTGCACAAGGTAGGACGAAAATTATAAATTTTTTAAAAAGGGCCCTTTTTTTATCAAATAAAACAATTTTTTTTTCTTTTCCTTCGTATCCACCTATATAGGTGATCATAATGATTACCCTTAAAGTATTATTTAAATTTGCCTGTACCAGAAATTTATTTGTATATATATATATATATATATATATATATTAATACAAAGTTTATGTTTGATGCAAGACCAAAAAATGTGGGGCATTCTAATAGTATCGAACTTACTACAGCCGTAAGAATCTGTGTGACTGGCTGATCACTAGTTTCACGGTGATGCGCTGTATTTTCCCAGTGTCCCTTCGGGTTTCTTGTTAAAAATATGCTCGCTTTTCGGGTGTCCGTTATCATCTTAATGAACGTCTACTAACTGGCTGGTTTCTCTCTGGGACGAGTTAAAACCCGTAGAAGTGGGGGCAGCATTACGAGCAAACAGAATTTGACAGCTCAACACAGTCTCATTACTCAAAAAAACTAAGGAGATAAAACAAAAAATGTCTTATCGGGGTTGATATATCGGATGACTTAAAATAAAAAAATAAAAAATAAAAAAATAGAAAGAATAAAATCAACGTCAACGTGTGATGATTTGTTTGCTTGTTTCTTTCTTTGTTTAATGGCATATCAACCTTCTTGGGTTATTTAATGCCAAAGACATCATAGAAGATAAATAATATATAATTAACAGGACCTGTGGATATAACATAGTACGATAATCTAATTATTAAAAAGTTTGATATGTTTACTTAAGAGCTATTGCGAAATAGTTCAATATGTAAAAAGTATAATAATCTTGATTTAACTCTCTCTCTCACACTTTTTTCTTTCTTTCCTTCTTTTCTTTTCTTTTCATTGTGTTCGATTGAAACAGATTAGCATTATCACTTACGCGAGCTCACCCTCTCTATATATCTTTTCCCAACCCTCTTCCTTTCTTTCTTTCTTATTATATTTTTTCTGTTTAGCATGCCCTATTTTCCCTTTCTTTCGTTGTAATAAAAATGGAATGGTCTATAATTTAGCTGAAGTGACGGCACCCATAAGAAATAAGAATTTGGCGGATAAGCAACACCTGATAATCAGGATTATATTTTTTCATTTATCTTGGACGAATTTTTAACCAGAGGGTGTTGCAAGATGATAACAGTCGTGCAAACGAGTATTAATATAATAATAATAATAATAATAATAATAATAATAATAATAATAATAATAATAATAATAATAATAATACCACCACCAGAATTGTTATTAAAAGGAAGAAGAGAACTTGCCATCTCGTGGATTTTACCATTCTGGCAGACCACAGTAAAAATGAAAGAAAACGAAAATATTGACAAATACTTGAACCTTGCCAGAGAATTGGAGACCCCCCCCAAAAAAAAAACAACAAAAAAAACAAAAAAACCCCCAAACAAACCAACCAACCCCCCAAAAAAAACCCAACAACAATAAGAACCCCCCCCCCAAAAAAAAACAACAAAAAACAAACAAACTGTGGAACATGAAAGTAGAGGTGATACCAATTGTAGTTGGTGCCCTTAGAATGGCCCCCAAGAGTTTTGTAAGGAGGGCTGGAGGAAGTGGAAATCCTAGGAAGAATCGAGACTATCCAGACATTAGCATTGTTGAGATCGGCTAGAATACTCAGAAGAGTCCTGAAGACCCATGAAGAATTGCTGTCACACGGACTCCTGTGATCAATCGCCAGCTATCACTGGTGAGGAAAACTCGCAAGGGGTGTTTGCATGAGACCTTAACGTGAAACAAACGGAACACTAGGAAATTCGAAAAGAAGGATTTAAGAATGGTTACACAAACTCTACAGACATTTTTAGAAAATAATCTTAAATAATTCCAAATGACATGGAAATGGTTACACAGAGAAAACGTAAAAATTGAAATCAAATCGTTGCTATTCATAATCCTAAATGACGGTATAAAACAAATATATAATAAGAACGACAGAACAATAAATGCAGTCTATACAGAGGTAGAGACGATGCAACCATACAATAACCGAATGTAACAAATTAGCAAAGAAAGAGTAAAAAAACAAAAAAAAAAAAACAGACATGGCTGTGTGGGAAGGGGAGTTTACGGGGAACTGCGAATATGAGTGATATTTTGACTCTACATGCCTATAGTAGATTATCAAAATAGAATATCTCTTATAGAAGGAAAAATCTGTTTGCATTTCATATACCGCTTATACCCTCGGAAAGCTTATACATCCAACTCTTCTCCCCTCAGCTATGAATAACTAGTAGGGCTGAGTGGGCTATTTAACATTGATTAGGCAACTAATCTTAGAAAAGGAAAACAAACTGAATTCAAGCCAGTTGAATTCCGCTTAAGAAATTAACCTTGTGTTGCATCCTCCTCGTGTGAAGAGTTTCGTAAATATACATAGAAGGAAAAAACACAAAAGTCTACGGAATTTGAGAGTCAAACGATTAATCAAATCCTGGTTAGAAGACCCGATTTAGTTGTTGTTGGAATATTTTGGTATATAAGGTGTGCCGCAATACACCACTTAAATTTATAGACTAAGCGAGGTCACGTGGTTTAAACCTCAGCCAATCAATAGCCCGAATACGTGGTTGGTTAACTACTTAATCGTTGATACTGACAGACATCCATTTGCAATCATTGACGAAGGACCTGTAAGAGTGAGGGGCACCAAGGAACAACCAAATAATTTTTTACTAAGGATCGCGCTCTGCTTAGCACAAGGGATCTCCGTTGGACAACGCTTTTGCTTGAAGCCTAAAGATGGTCACAAAAATCGTTACAGTTGTCGGTTCAAGATAAAAACAAAAAACTCTGTAACAGTGGATTTCTCTATTCCTGTGGACCACAGAATAAATTTACAAGTAAAGTTGGCGAAGTAACCTATTGTCGGTATCAGCTGGATAGTGAGGAAGTCTATCTCCATTTCACTAGCGCTAGACCAGGGAGATTGTTTTTTTCTGAGGCGGAACACCACACCTACCATTAGCTCTACACTTTACTGCACATATCCAATTAAACAATCTGTGCTACTCATCCGCTGAGTTGGCGGGCATCGGTATCGAACTAGGAACTTTGCGATTCATAGGTGGCGCTCTACCGACTGAGCTAAACAAACCCTTATAAGTAAATGAAAAAAAAGCTAGTGAAAAGGCTGGAGTAACTGGTAATCTGATTTGGTTTGGTTTTCTTTTGTTTTACGGCATATCAACCTCAGTGAATTTATTTCAAAACTTTAAAGCATTAAATTAATGCTTTAAAGTTTTGAAATAAATTCATTCTTAATGGATAACAAATTTTGTTTATCAACTCATGTTTTTCTATTTAACCCATAGATGGGACCCTAACAGGTACTATCACTCTGGGTCAGAGTGGACCAGGGAGCAATGGTGATGAAGGGGTGCTCCACATTCCCCAAACCTGGAACCTCACCATCAGATAGAGTTTAACGTCATTCCCAGGATATGTAGACCCTCAGTCACCGCCTTCTAGCACCCATATGATAAAAAGGGGTTGGGGCTTACCATAAGGGCAATAGGGTTGGGAAAATCATATAGGTACTAGGACTTGATGTGACCAGCCGAATGATTGGAGGGGGCCTCTCCGACCGTCTAGCCCAAGATAGGGCCAAAGTGGAGTATTGCAAGTCATGAACTGCTCATCCACCTGGGTTCCATCCTTAAGCATCACGGGTCGCCACCCACGGCCAACAGGTGGCCTGCAGAGGTGCAGTCAGTGTATTTTAACGCCCCAGCCGACAGGGCGGTGGTAATCTGAGGAAGAATGGATGCCATCTAGATAACGGCACTTCTGAAAACAATGAGTGAAGACAGAGGGTATTTATCCAACCCGTTCGCCATGGGTAGAATGTGGCACAATGTCGCAAGTATAGGACATTCAGTGAGGATCGAACTCGCAATTAAGTAGCAATTGATCTGCGAGACTAGTTTTGCTAACCATTACACCCCAATGAGACGCCCACGGTAAGTGAAGAGAGTATTGGGATATTGAGAAGGATTGCTGTCACTTGATCTCTAGAATAATCCACTTGTTGCTGATGGTGTGAAATATCAACGAGTACATGATATAAGTAATTGTAGCCGTGCATACACGATGATAATAATGATGATGATGATATAATAAATTTAAAAAGAAAAAGAAAGAAAGAAAGAAAGAAAGAAATCCTTGATAAATAAATAAATAAATCTATCGCAACTTGTCCAGAGGGCCTTGTAATCAAAGTACGGCTGTCCAATCGGCTTCCAGTTGAGTCAATTTGTCTCTCGGCGGCCGATGTGACTATGCAAGGTAGAAGGTCAATTCGTTTGCGTTACCGAGCGTGTGAACAAGGGGACGTAGGTCGCGGCCTTATCTGAGCGGCTCTCAGCTGAGATAAATTCATCATAGTTAGTGGATCAAGATACGGGACGGGTAATGGATGATCCCTGATTATGAACGACGACTGATAGGTAGGGAACTTTCAGCACCCCCAGAAGAGGGGTTCTCTACCAGACCCTTAAGATAAAGAGGAGCCCAGAAACTGACCTACTGTTGCTTATCAATCATATTAATCAGATGCAAGCACCGCCTTTGCTCTGCGTAATATACCACTCACTCACACAAACACACACACACACACACACACACATATATATATATATATAGATAGATATGTATTCCGTAACACACACACACACACATATATATATAGATAGATAGATATGTATTCCGTAACACACACACTCACACACACACATATAGATAGATAGATATGTATTCCGTAACACACACACACACACACACACACACACACACACACACACACACACATATATATATATTCTGTATATATACTTACATACGAAGGTTGAATGAGAATACAGGCTTGATTGTCCAGTGTGTATGTATATATGAATCTGTGCGTTTAATAATATATAAATGACATCAGATTCTCTTGTAAACATGATTCAATAAAGATAAGTGACAAAAATTTATTTTTCACAAGATATTTTAATATCATTTTATATCCAGTGTGAACGAATGATTCTATACGTTCTCTTCTTTTATAAGGAATCTCACACGAAGATGTGACATCCTTATAATCGAGCATATGTCCGATCGGGATTAGTCTTTTGTTTGTGACCTCCATTATTACTATCACCGCCTACTTTTTATGTCGAACTAATCCGAGAAAATAGCAGGTAAACAACTATCCAATTGACAACTGCTCAGGGCAATAACAACTGCCCAAATGACAACTGCTCAAATGACAACTTCCCTTAATGAAAATTGCCCAAATGACAACAGCTCAAATGACAACTGCCCAAATGACAACTTTTCAAATGACAATTTCCCTTAATGAAAATTGCCCAAATGACAACTGCTCAAATGACAACAGCCCAAATGACAACTGCTCAAATGACAACTTCCCAAATGACAATTGCTCAAATGACAAATATCCTAAATGGCCACTGTCCAAATTACAATTAGGTAAATGTCAACTACCTTAATGCTGACAGCTCAAGTACCAACTGCTCGACTGGTAACTTCCTAAATGACAACTGCTCAAATGACAACTGCCTAAATGACAACTGCCCAAATGACAACTGCTCTTATGAAAACTATCCAAATGATAACTGCTCAAATGACAATTGCACAAATTACAACTACTAAAATGAGGGCCATTTTAAAATAAAGATAAACAAAATTCTAATTGAGAAAAAAGAAAGATTACATCACGTAACCCTCACTTAGAAAAATAAATGTTGATCATAGACCTCTTTCTCGTTAGCAAATTCGCTTCTCACAGAATAAGCCATTATTGTGGCCTAGGCTGCACTTTGTATCATTTCGGTTTGATCTGATCGCTGAAATAGTTGCGTTTACCAAGTGGACGATGTTCGAATCCGGGTAAAGGGATTGTGAATGCTTATTTTCGTGGTACAAAGAACCTCACAATTTGAAATATTGGTACGATAGTCTTTCTATCTCTCCGGTTCAGGGCACCTCATATGGTGTAATGGTTAACAAGATAGATTAGCTGACCATTGTTGGTGAGTTCGGTTTTCACTGGTTGCCCCCATACATCTGACCTTGTGCCATAATCAGTCTTCGTAAATAACTATCTCTTCAATTCACAAAATTAAACATTGTACGAGATTCATTTTTACTAAAGATCCCTACGTAAAAAACCCGATTCAATGCATTTCTTCGTCTGCTAATTTGACGAAATTAAGTTTAATAGAAATATTATTGCAATTATTTGGTGTCTAAAAATACATTGGTCAATTCCCGTTTGTTACTGAGACAATTATATATACTAGTAAATATATGCACCCTCCGGGTGCAAGTATTTAAGTTTTAATGTAATAATATATATTAAATTAGAAAGGCTAATGAAACTAAATAAGAATGCAGATAAAAATATTTGAAACAGAGGGGGGTATAATCGAAAAATAGAACAACTGAAACTTACTTCCATCACTCTCGTCGTTCATTGTTATTTTTTCGAATTTAAGTATTTAGTTAAAAGAGGAAGTAAAGAATAAAATGATTGTTATTTTTTCTTGTTAACGGATTTCATTTAAGATTTATTGAAGAAATGTTTGCTTATATTCATTAAAATAAAACCAAACAGTTAGAAATCAATAATACTAAGCACATATTTATTAAAATCAAATTTTTAAAATCAATATGCAAATTAGCTTCCCGTTCACACTTTAAACCCCTATTTTGTTGTATATATAAATACAATTGCATGTCATTTGTAGGTAGATATGGTTAACAGTATTAATAATGTAAAATAAATTTTATTAATAATTGAGGTTTAAATAAAAATAAAATCATTGAGAATGATATATAAATAACTAAGGGAATTGTGACTTGAGTAGTAATTTAGTTTCGGTTACAGACGGAAAAGCACACAATCTCCATTATAATAAGATATATATATATATATATATTATATATATATATATATATATATATTTGCTGAGGCAAAATATCTCTTCTTCCCTTTCTATATTAACAGGTCCGCCATTCCAGAGATGGAAACTATCCAATTAGACGAATATACCATATGGATAGTAAAAAAAAAAATTGGGATCTGAAGATCTATTCACTGAAAAAAAAAAAACCTCATTGCATTGTGAGTGAGAAGGGAGCTTATTTTATTTATTTATTTTCTGAGATTCAAATTTTAAATAGACCTTGTGGCGTATTTTGAATTTTGTAGGATTACAAAAGGAATATTATTTGTTTATTGCTTAACCCTTTGCCTACCAAATTTCTCACCACGGCTGTACAAAATTTCCTTGGTATTTTTTTTACCTGTATGATGGGATATTTCTAAGTTCACTATCTATTCAACGCAGGACTCATTCTATTCATAGAAAGGTCTATTATTATTGTAATCTGACTCTTTCTGCCCAATTATAATTAGCACGTGCAAGAGCCGCTGCCATCGACTTACGGTAGGATCGCAGTGGTGGGAGAGCCGATGTGAGCGGTTTAAAGTAGGCAAAGAGTTAAAAAGGAGAGAAACCGGTTTCATTCATTGATGCAAATGGTTAGAGTTTTTTTTTTTCAAGAAAAATATCATAATTCAAATGATCATATTTTCTGTTGTACATGAAATGGAAAAAATAAAGATAAATTTAAAATGATTGCCCCCTCCCTAAAAAAAACCTCTTACGAAACAACTACTCAATTACATAAATATTCAGTATAAAATTAATATAGATATTAAAAACCTACATTAAGCAAATGTAGACTAGTTTGAATTCAGAGTTTTCCTTCTCCTAGACTGGGTGTCATACCAGTGTTAAAGATTCCAGTCTGACCTACTATCTACCCATAGCTGGAGAGAGAATATTTGGATTCATACCTTAACCAAGGGTATTAACGCAGTAGGAAATTCAAACAGCCTCGTCCAAGATTTGAACTCGCTTCGTCCTGCCCATTTCCTACGACGATAACCATTACACGACGAACGCCTCATTATTGTTACATATAATAACAAAGATATTCAAGAAGCGTACTGACGAGTTGTTGTCACATCGTAATAGATTCATAGCGGAACAGCTTAATATTTTTTCTATATATTTTATTCCCTTTATTTTATTTTTGATAAAATGGCAATTTCATATTGAACAAGTGGATATAAAGGTTTATCCTCATTATCATGTCGCGCGCGCAGCACGGATATCCATGACAATCTTTCTCCAACCCTCCCTATTACTCATGGCCCCTGGGAGGTCCTCTGTGCAGCATCCAGAGTCTTCGCATAGTTGGTCAATGTAGGTCCTTAGCGGGCGCCCTACGTTAGCATGTCCATGTGTTGGCTTCCACAGGAGAACGTCGCTTATGAGCTCATCCCCGCTTCTCCAGCAGTGTCCTGCATGTCTAGTCCGTCTCACCCGGATGGTTTGTGAGATGGGGGCAGGTGACCATATAGTTGCTTCTTTGTGGGGTGCTTCTTCCATGACTTGTTCAGGACTACTCGTAGCATTCTTGTGCAGGTACCATCTAGCTTATTCTCGAGGCGCTTTGTCAGGGTCCAGGTGGTGCAGCCATACAGCAGCACTGATATAACCACAGCCTGGAAGAATTGTTGCTTTAGCTTGTCAGTGAGATCGGATCTCCATATTACTGATAGTCTCTTTGTGGCCGCCCATGCCTTTCCTATTCGTGTATTAACATCGTTTTCTGTGGATGAGATATTACTACCTAGGTAAGTTTATATCAAACCAATATTCTTGTCTAAGACGAGTAAAACTAAAATAAAATCGCCACAAAAGCGAACATTGAAAGAAAGCAAGAAAAATAGACAGGCTATAAAAAAAAGACAACAGAAAAGAAACGAAACTAATGTCAAGAGACGTTTAGATGTTTTATATTCTCTTGGACAAGTATTTCAGTCTGATTTTATGTGATCATTAAAGTTTGGACGGTGAAATGGTCCATTTTATAGGTGCACTCACACGTGGATAGTCTTACACAAAATAAATACGACTACAGAATATAACAAACCATTTCCATTGAATCGAAAAGAAAAAAAGCTAATAAAAAACCCACCGTAAAATAAATAAAGAACGAATATATATTCAAAAGAATTCGTCTTTTCATGTAGACTGTAAAAACGTTTTTTTTCATTCAGCCCAAATTTATAAGACCCTCTTGGGAAAGACAAAAACACGACTTTTACGAGACAACGAACTTTTCACATCTCTCAACAACATCGTTGAATCTTGTGAATGACTTTCAGATACGCATGCGCACTCTGGTTTATATTTCACTTGCTTTCAAGAAATTTCTTGTCCAAAAGGATTTGGAGGTATAAGATATTGTAAAAATTGATATAATACGTCGTTTTTATCTCTCTTGATAAACTTTGTAGCGATTATCCGCTAAGTTATAAAAGGGATGAGCCTTAAAGTTACTACATCCAATATAATCACCAAAGTTAAAGTAAAGTGATATAATAAAATTCGCATTAAAATCCAATTCTATCTAAAAGCAACAGTTCTTAACTGTTTTATTTGATGAAGCCTTTTTTTTTTACTAGATATGTAATTTTTCAAGAAATTTTCTAATTGTTGAACTATCATCATTGTTACCACAACGGTAATAGAGAGAGAGAGAGAGAGAGAGAGAGAGAGAGAGAGAGAGAGAGAGAGAGAAGAGAGAGAGAGAGAGAGAGAGAGAGAGTGTGTGTGTTTTTTATAGAATCAGCAAAAACTTTCAAGAATTTGAAGAAATCTTGGAATAATAAAATAATTAAATCTTATATATACAAGGTGTGTCAAAAATGTATCGATATTTTTTGTACTTTTTTGACACCCCTTGTATTCTGAAAAAAATAACGTTCCATTCATTGTTAATTTCTATCTTGGTAAATACAGCTTCAATCTTGATACATTTATGACACACCTCGTCCTTATGTATATATATATATATATATATATATATGCGCATGCGCACACGCGTGTGTGTGTATGTGTGTATTTGTGTGTATGTGTGTGTGTGTTAGGATATTGTAGACAGATTCAACGGCGTAACTGTCGGTTTCTCGCTTAAGTGATCATCGGACCAGGTTTGAATTTAGGGGTCCGATGATCGCATAGGTAACAAACTGACAGATACCATTTGACTTTATATATATATATATATATATATATATATATATATATATATATATGGTAAAGAAAAGGGCGTAAATATCAGTCATATTAGCAGTTATAGACCTATTTCCACTCATATTAAGTGGGCTTGTTTGTATATGAATGTTTGTGTCTCCCAAAAATGACAAAGGAGTTTAAATATATAATATTTACATACTAATTTTTCTCAAATATTTTAAAAATGAGCACAAATTTTGATAATAAACATCTAAAACTATGATATATCATTAAAAAAAATCATTAAATTTTAAAACCATATATATACAGTAATGGAAAAAAATTATCAGACACCTGACAGAAACAGAAAGTGTAAATTTCAAATATAGGTCAAAAATTGAGAACCAATTTGATATAAATGGAAAGGAAATGGATAGGAAATTAGATATTAAAATCAATTTTTAGATGTCAGTGCATAGTTATAGGATATATTTGTAGGGGTGGTATATATATATATATATATATATATATATATATATATATATATATATATATATATATATATATAAAATGGATACAATAGAAACCTACTCGGGTAGGTTTCTATTGTATCCATTTCTTTAATAAATTTGGTCTACTTTGTATTGAGCACTTTGTATTTGTTTTATCGCGGACTTAACCCCGGGATTCTGTGCACCTCCAACGATCGTGCCCATATTCACCGGTAAAGCCACCTTTTATCTGTATATATATATATATATATATATATATATATATATAAATTGTATGGAAACAAGTCTACTACCGTTGATTTCTTGCTATCCAAACTTAATTGTTTAAGAGGAGCAATCGTTGCACAGTAAAAGTTTTTTGAAAAGCCTTTTAAAAAAACTTTCGCTGCCTGACGATTGCTCCGCTTAAACAATTAAATTTGGATACCAGGAAACTAATGGTAGTAGACTTGTTTCCATACAAATGGATATATACTAAAATATATATTTATTAAATGCTAACCATACACATTGATATATATATATGTGTGTGTGTATTTGGGCAGCATTCTTTCATTTATACATGTAAAATTAAACAAAAGACACATCTCCTGTTTAACAATTTTATTTTTGATCTTTTCGAGTTTTCTGGCCAACTTTTTAATGTTTGGGTGGAATTCGTGGATAAGTCCACCAAAGTTCAAGTCCCGAGTACTTTCGGCACTTCGAAGTGCCATCACCAGGGGTGATGTGTTCCAGTTTAAAAAAAAAATATATTAATGTAGAGGCTGGAAGGAGAAGAAGTGGTGATAAAGGTGTTATAGGCATTTTAAAATGTGTGTACTGCATTGGAAATTAATTTTGTTTAAGGATGGTTTGTATTGTTTTATGTATAAAGCTTCGAGTTTTTGTTATATATATATATATATATATATATATATGATTTATCAATACTGATAATATAGTCTGCTATATTCTCTCTCTCTAGGTCTGTCTGTCTGTCTGTCTCCCTCTCCCTCTCCCCCTCTCCCTCTCCCCCTCTCTCTCTCTTTCTCTCTCTCTCTCTATATATATATATATATAGAGAGAGAGAGAGAGAGAGAGAATATAGCACATTATATTATCAATATTAAGAGAGAGAGAGAGAGAGAGAGAGAGAGAGAGAGAGAGAGAGAGAGAGAGAGAGAGAGAGAGAGAGAGATGAATGGCGGAAAATCATTTGTCTTTAGAAAAATATGGATTAGATTTACAGAATATACGAACGGAATAAAAATAAATGGCTTTCAAAGCCCCAAAACTCCGGAATGTGAAGACAGGTTCTAAGGAAAAAAATTCCTCGCGTCTTAATCGAGAAGAAGGGGAGCGAGTCATAAATTAAGATTTTATTGTAAGAAATATCGAGTGAAGAGCCAATAAATCAGAAGCGTCACCCGTTTCAACCAGGGTTAAAACAAATAAAAATAAAATAAAAGTTTGGGAATTCGCCAGCAAAATCAAGTAACAGCCAGTAAAATCTCTTCTGGGTGGCCGGTGTAAAAGATTGTTTAAGTTTCGTAAAGCGAACTGACCTCTGGGATGAAGTGGTCAACAGATAAGGAACGGTCAGTCGTTGCCGAGGACGTTACCACATGCATAAATTGAAATTAAGATTAAATCACCGGAGGAAGTAGCAATAAAAATAGAAACTAAAAAAAAAAAATCCGGATTTTATTTGTCAAGTAATGATAATCACATTTATTTGAAAGGCTCTTTAGAAGTAACGTATTCAAGGGAAAAAAAATTAAACAGGAAAATTTTAATTTTGAAACCACATCTATTAGACCACTTACTCTTAAATTTCCATATTTACTTATATATATATATCCTATTATAATGGAGATTGTGTGTTTTTCTGTCTGTAACCGAAACTAAATCACTACTAAAGTCACAATTCCCTTAGTTATTGACGTCACATTCACCATGAATTTATTTTAATTTTAACCTCAATTATTAATAAAATTGTTTTACATTATTAATACTGTTAACCATATCTACATACTAACAACATACAATTATGTTTATATATACAACAAAATAGCGGTTTACTGTGTGAACGGGAAGGCTAATTTACATATTAATATAAAAAAAATCGAATTTAATAAATATGTGCTTAGTATTATTGATTTCTAACTGTTTGGTCTTATTTTAATGAATATAAGCAAAAATCTCTTCAATGAATCTTAAATGAAATCCATTAACAAGATAAAATAACTGTCATTTTATTCTTTACTTCCTCTTATAACTAAATACTTAAATTAGAAAAAATAACAATGAAAGACGAGAGTGATGGAAGAGTAAGTTTCAGTTGTTCCATTTTTTATTGTACTCCCTCTGTTTCAAATCTTTTATTATACTCCCTCTGTTTCAAATCTGTTTATCTGTATTCTTATTTAGTTTCATTAGCCTTTCTAATCTAATGCAATATTTTATTACATTAAAACTTAAATACTTGCACCCGGAGGGTGCATATATTTGCTAGTATATATATATATATATATTATATATATATATATATATATATATGGGTTAGGAGGTTGATTTAGAAGGCTATCACAATGCAGTTTGGAATAAAAAAAAATAATAATAATACGGTAACAATGGTGTTGTGTGTTAACCTGTATTTTTTATTATTATACAAAATAAAAAATACAGGTCAACACACAACACCATCGTTACCGTATTATTATTTTTTATTTATTCCAAACTGCATTGTGATAGCCTTCTAAATCAACCTCCTAACCAATACATACACAATGCTTCAAGCAAATTATGAAACTCTCTTATATATACTAGCAAATATATACACCCTTCGAGTGCAAGTATTTAGGTTTTGATGTAATTAAATATAGTATCAAATTAGAAACTATTTAGAAAATGATAAACTAAGGGGGTATAATCGAAAAATAGAACAGCTTTAAATCTAACTCTTCCATCATTTTTCATCACTCCCGTCTTTCATTTTTCCTAATTTATCTATTTAGTTAGATTATGAAGTATTAATTAAAATTACAGTTCTTTCGTCTTGTTTATGGATTTCTTTTAAGATTTATCCCCGAGATTTTTGCTCAGATTTGTTAAGAGAAAACCAAACAATTAGAAATCAATAATACTAAGCATATATTTATTAAAATCAAATACTTAATATCAATATGTAAATTAGCCATGTCGTTCACACTGTAAACCGCTATTTTGTTGAATATATAAATATACTCGTTTGTTGTTAATATGTAGATTAATCCAACAGTATTAATAAGGTATAACAATTTTATCAATAATTGAGGTTTAAATAAAAATAAATTCATGGTGAATATGACGTCAATAACTAAGGGAATTGTGACTTTAGTAGTAATTTAGTTTCGGTTACAGACAGACAAACACACAATCTCCATTATAATAATATATATATATATATATATATATATATATATATATATATATATAATAACACTTTATTTTTGCAATACAAAATTGTTTCTACCATAACCCCTAGAAAAATCAAATATCCAAATTCTAACGGTCTATTTCAGCGTTCTAAAAGTGATTTAAAAAAAATTATCTTCGAACATTTCTAAAAATTCTCCGTTTTTCCCCAACGAATGTTTTCATTCAAAATAAAATTTCACTCTGATGAAGGTCGAATCTTCTCCGTGTGCGGAATTTTCGCACAGATGAACTGACCGAAACACATGTGTAAGTGATATTGATTAAATTCATCTTTTATTATCTGTTCTTTCTTTTCTTTATTCACTCTTCCTCATATTGTCGGATTCATTTCCAATTTCCATTTTTACACACACACACACACACACACACACACACACACACACACACACATATATATATATGTTTAGCCTTACATTTGAATATATATGCCCGCCTAAATTCATTAATCATTAACTAATTATTTTTCAAAATTAGGTATGACTTCAATTAAGCACATACCCTCCAAAAATTGTCGGCTAAAAAGGCCATATCAAAAATAAACACATTGTTTGTTTACTTACTTTCATACTGTCGTGCGATAAGTCCCCAAAAAGTGGTATATAATTAAGTTAAAAACGAACGAAAAATCTGCCAGCTGGTTAGAATCCCCGCCTGTCAGCTTGGCAGTCGAGGTTCGAGTCACACACGGAGCAGTCTCCCATGTCTATCACCTTGCTGATGAGACCTAATAGGTCGAAATGTACATACAGGGATTGACATTTTCTCGATTTGTTTAGCCTTACATTTGAACATATATGCCCGCCTAAATTCATTAATCATTAACTAATTAATTTTCAAAATTAGGTATGACTTCAATTAAGCACATATCCTCCAAAAATTGTCGGCTAAAAAGGCCATATAAAAAATAAACACATTGTTTGTTAACTTACTTTCACACACACACACATATATATATATATATATATATATATATATATATATATATATATATATAGTATCGAGTATCGTATATTTCGGTATATTATCGAGATTTTCGGTAGTTTTTGACACACCTTGTATTTTGAAAAATTAACGTTCCATTCATTCTTCTTTTCTATCTTGGTAAATACAGCTTTAAAATCTGAACGGCCATTATCCGTCTTTCTTTTAAAAATCAAAACATTCGGCTCTGATGAAGACGGTCTGTTTATATGGATAAATAGTAGGGAAGACTGGGCTCTTTAACCTTGGTTAGACAACCAGTCTATGAAAAAGGAACGCTCTGAATTCAAACCTGTTAAACCCTGCTGAAGAAATTGTCCTTGTGTCACATCCTGTTCGTGCGGAGGGGTTGGCAAATATCTATAAATATATATATTAAAGGAAGATTCGTTTTACAAAGTGAAAATAGATTATATCAATTTCTTTCAAAGTGAAAATAGATTATATTAATTTTCTTTTTTATTTTACTTTTTCTTTTCGGAGTCCCGTGAAGGATATCGGTTACGACATGAAGGCTCCAGAGTTCGATAAGAAGATTCCTGAGTTCGACAACAAAACACCTGAGGAAGGTCGGAATGCACACCGATCGAAAATTTGTGTATATAATGATAAGTAAAGTAAAAGTAAAGTCGTCGGAGTGGTTTAAAGTCGGTATCAGCCAGACAGCGAGGGAGTCTATCCCCTTTTCACTAGCGCTAGACCAAGGAGATTATTTTTGCATCTGAGGTGGAGCGCCACACCTACCATCAGCTCCTTACTTTACCGCACAGATCCCTGTGCTACTCATACGCTGAGTTGGTCAGGACCGGTATCGAACTAGGAACCTTGCGGTTTCTAGCTGAACACTGTATACATTTTCTTAAAGAGTAGCAAGATTTTTACATTCCCTAAACTTTTTCTTCCCTTTCTTACTCTTTTAGCCACTTTATTTCTTCTTCTTTCTTTTCGTTATATTTTTTTTTATTGTATCTTTCTTTTTTTTAATTTTCAATTTTTATCTTTATCCTGATTTTTCAACAACAGCCAAAAAAAAGACGTAGCACAGCAAGAAAAAGCTCAAAGAAATACGATAATTGTTACCTCTAATTCTTCAATTTTCGAAACGGTCTTTCTTCAAGAATTGAACAATCGCGATAATTAACTCGTTGACACACGATGTTGACCTGCTTCTTTTACCTGGGTACGTCTTCTCCACCCCGACCTAATTCGCAAAAAAAAAAAAAAAATCGGCTGATAAGTGAATGGCTCTAATCTCAATGTGGTCCATCTTAGTACGTCATTGTATCAACACGACAAGATTGATTCAATTTTTAACTGAATTCATCTTCTTTTACCTAAAGATGAGGAATCTGGCTTTGAAATTCGTTCTTTCTTTCTTCCTTTTAACATATCTCGGCCACCACTACTTTATTTGGTTGGTTGGTTGGATTTTACGGCATGTCAACCCTGGGTTATTTTATGCCCAAGATCTTTTGTTTTATTCGTTCTTGTTTGGTATTCAATTTTTAAAACTCTTTTTAAAACTCAGTTTTTATCTATTTAACCCATAGATAGGACCGCAACAGGTACTACCACTCCGGGTCAGGGTAGACCTGGAAGTAATGGGGATAAAAAGGTACTACACGCTCCCTAGAGCTTCAGAATTGGAACTTCACCATTAGATGCAGTTTAACGTTATGCCCAGGATACTAAAACCCTCAGTCATCGCCTTCTAGCAACTATATGATAATGGTATGATTATGCTTAAGACGTTTTGTTTTATATTGTTTGTGTTGAGTATTCAATTTTTCAAATTCTTTTTTAAACTTATTTTTGATCTATTTAACCTATAGATGGGACTCTAACTGGTACTACCACCCCGGGTCAGAGTGGACCTCAGAGTGATGGTGTTAAAGGGGTACTACACACTCCCTAGAGCTTCAGAATTGGAACTCCACCATTAGATACATTTTAACGCCTTACGCAGGACACTAAGGCCCTCAGCTATGGACTTCTAGCACATGCATATGATAAAAAGAGTTTGCCGTAAGGGAAATCGGATCGGGGAAATCATATAGGGGATAGGGCTTGACGTGACAAGCCAATTGATCGGTGAGGTGATGGATCACCCCGACTCCCAGTCTACACTAAGTAAGGGCCAATGTGGAGGGTTGCATGTCATGGACTGCTCAGCCACCAGGATTCTGTCCTTAAGCAAGATGGATCACCATCCACGGCCAACAAGTTGCTCCATTGTGTGTGTGTGTGTGTGTGGGGGGGCTTAATTCATCTACTGAGGTGCAGTCGGCGTATTCTACTGCCCCAGCTGACGGGGCGCCACTTTATTTGGCTCATTTCTCTTTCTTCTATTTTCTCATCTCGACACCCCCTTTTTTTAACTTTCTCATCTGGATGTTAAATATTACTAGACAATACTCGAGCTCTTAATGGTTTGGTTGTTTTGTTTTGCGGCATATCATCCTTTTTTGGGTCATTTAATTCCGAATCGTCATTTGTTATAAACAAAAGTTTCGGGTTGCTTACAGTACGTATCGTTGCTTAAGTGGTCACTCAGTTAAGTAATGAACAGGCTCATCGTTGTTTAGCTTCAGTGATCTAGCTGGAAAATGTACTTTCATGGTGACTTTACCGTAATTTGATATTATCGATGTTTTTATTCATTTTATTTATTTTGTTATATATATATATATATATATATATATATATATATATATATATATATATATATATATATATATATATATATATGTAAGAATGGAAACGGAATTGAATCCGACAATATGAGGAAAAAATGAGTAAAGAAAAGAAATGTAGATGGATAAAAATGAATTTTATCGATATCACTTTTAATCAATATTTACACTTACACATGTTTATTAAATAAAATAAAAACTTTAAAAAATCACTCTGATGAAGGTCGTAAAAAATCTCTCTGTGTACGGAATATTTTTACATTTTTCCTATTATTATTATTATTATCTCAACTTCATCTGATTATTTTAATAATAATAATACCGTAAATCCGTATACATTTTGATAAACGAACCGAAACACATGTGTAAGTGATATCGATTAAAAGTGATTTCGATAAAATTCATTTCTATCCATCTACATTTCTTTTCTTTACTCATTTTTTCCTCATATATATATATATATATACCAACTCCTCTGCACAAGTAGGATGTTACAAGTTCTTAAGCGGAGTTTAACAGGTTTTAATTCAAACTTTTCCTTTCTCCTTGACCGGGTGTCTAAACAAAATTAAAAAGCCGTGTATCTTACTATTTATACATGGAGGGAGAATAGTTGGATGCATGCCTTTCCCAAGGATATCGACGCTATACGAAATGTAAACAACCTCGTCCAGGAGTTGAACACGGGTCGCTGAGTCCATTTCCCAAGACGATAACCATTACACAGCTCGCCTCCACTTATCATTTATATTCATATCTATGGTTAAGAAAGATGACTGAAAAAAATAAAATAAATGAAAAGCTTGTAAAAATAACAATTTATTCGTGTAACATATTTCATTTCTATAGCTTCGTTTGATATGAAATTTTCTTTTTAAAATGAAAACGAAAATTGTTGGCGTAGATGTCATGGAAACAGAGTTTGAATGTTAGTTGTTCAGGAGCTTTTAAAATTCTAAATTTTAAAATTATTTGAAAATCTGTTTTGTGATTAATATTACTAGCAACAGAAAACACCCTCCGGGCATCGTAAAAATTAATTTTTGAAAGACATTACCTGAGAGGGCTGGAGTTAAAAATTCAACATCAGAGGTTTTGTATCATAAGTAAGCAAAATCCTCATATTTTTAAAGGAGTAAAAAAAAAAAAAATGAAACAATTTGAAATGAAAACTGAGCCCCGTCCCTCTTAAATAAAATGTTGCGTGCATGTAATAATCAAACAATTATTTTGAATATTTTCCACATCAATTTTACACAAAATCGTAGGTATTTATTTATTTGTAAACTTTTTAGTTAACTTCTTGTTACTGTAAAAAAAAAAAGGACGAGAGTAAAAAACAATTTTAAAAATTGCTTACTCAAATTTTGGGTGTATATAGCATAAGAATATTGTGACGTAAGCTGTGACGTAGATGTATGACGTAGTTTTTGTTACAGACAGAAATACAGACAATCTTCATTATTAATAGAAGAATTACATTAAGATAGGATTAGATATTATTATGGAAGAGTAAAATGTTTTTTAATTCATTATTCATACAATAAGATATAACGTAAAATTATTATTCAAGTGTTATATGGCTTTTAATTCACAATAAGATATAACGTAACATTATTATTCAGCCCTGACGACTGAGACTTTAGAATACATCGACTGTACCTCCACAGAGCGGTAAGACTCGCCCAATGGGGCCACCTGTTGGCTGTGGGTGGCGACCCGTGATGCTTAATGATGGAGCCCTGGTGGCTGAATAGTCCATGACATGCAACAATCCACTTTGGTCATTTCTTAGACGACGGGCGGTCGGAGAGGCCTCTCCGATCGATCGGCCGATCACGTCAATCCCTAGCACCTATATGATTGTCCCAACTTTATTGCCCTAATGGCAAGCTCTAACCCTTTTTTATCATATATGAGCAACAAGGCGGTGGATGAGGGTCTTAGAGTTTTGAATATAATGTTAAACTCTATATGACGATGAAGTTTCAATTTTGGAGCTCTGAGGAATGTGGAGTTACCATTACTCCTATGCCCACTCTGACCCGAAATGGTAGTACCAGTTAGGGTACCATATATGGGGGAAAATGAATTTAGAAAATGTATTTAAAAATTGAGTTTAAAAAACTAAATTGAGAATGAATAAAACAAAACGTCTTCGGTATAAAATTACCCAATGGGTTGACATGTCGTAAAATTCAACCAACCAACTATTGTTAGGGTCCCATGTATTGGTTAAATTCAGAAAATGAGTTTTGAAAAAATTGAGTTCCCATCAAGAATGAAACGTATTCGGCATAAAATAATCCAAGGTTGACATGCCGTAAAATCCAATTAACCAATTATTGAAGGTTAACATGATTTTTAATTAATTATTCATACAATAATATATAACTTAATATTATTATTGAAGAAAGAAAATATTGTAGTCACTAGAAACATTTCCTCGGCATCGTATTGAACAGAACTGATGATATGTTTGGATTAAAAGTACTTCGCAAAATTCTTATCACCCTCTTTTTAATTTTTCAAATCATTCTAGTTCTTTTTTTCTTGGCTGTTCCTCTTATTGATGGTTTGGTTTATTTTTTAAGCGGCATACCAACTCCTTTTGGGTTATCTAATGCCAAAGCTTGATTACAATAATAACTATTTTTTCAATATTCTATTGCACTTTTTATTTGTCTATAAGTAATTGTTTGTGCATGGTTATAGTTTCAAGTATTCCTAGCCAATACTAATAATTTTCAAATATATCTATTTTATGCGTAGAGGGTTGGTTGATTGGTCCGACTTTACGGCATGTTAACCCTTGTTGGGTTGTTTTATACCGAAGACATTTTGTTTTATTCATTCTTGATTGATATTCAAATTTTTTTAAAACTTAGTTTTTAAAATACATTTTAAACTCATACTCATACAGGTACTTCCACACCGGGTCAGAGAGGTCCTGGGAGTAATGGCAATGAAGGTGTACTCAAGATGTGGTATGGGGAATACAACTAGGATCGAACTCGATATTCAGTAGTAATGGATCTGCGAGACTAGTTTGTTAACAATTACACCAACACGGAGCGTTCTATTTACCCAACCCGTTCGATACACATAGGATGTGATACAAGGTCGCAAGTATGGAAAATCCAGCGAGGATCGAACTCTCTATTCAGTAGTAATGGATGTGCGATACTAGTTTGCTACACATTACGCCATGACGTGACGCCTTTTTTTAGTATGGGAAGATCAAAGTCACTTTCAGTTGCAATGGATCTGCGAGAATAGCTTGCTAACCATTAACTACGACGGGACTCCTCAGACGCGGGTAAGCTATGCACAACTACCTCAACCACTACAGCTGGCCAAGCTCAGCTGTGTATTCGCATTTGTGTGTGTACACAAGCAACAAGGTTTTGTGTATACGTGTGTATGTGTTCCTTTCAAATCGGCTATAAACAGTTCGTATTCATCGCTGCCTCCTGCCGGCTTGTCAATCGTCTCCAGGCAATACGCGCGAAGAAAGCTCCACAAAATGTCCAAACACTTTTGTTGACAGAATAACATAATTACGGCACTGAGTATTTACAGACAAAACCAGGCGCACAAGACAATCGACACATGGCCTGTTCGGTTGGTCAGTGCTGCGATGACAATAATAACAATACTTGATATGTTTACTTGCCACTAGTGTCAGGAAAGACAGGTTGATAGCCAGATGGATAGAAGATGCTAACGAGGCGTACAGAGATGGGAACAAAATGCGATAGACACCAATGGCCTGTATATATATATATATATATATATATATATATATATATATATATATATAAACTAGGGTAAAAGTAATAGGGCACTCTATAATATTACACAATAAAAACACCATATATATATATATATACATATATATATAAGGATATCTTATATCTTATATTACATATATATATATATATATATATATATATATGGCAATATATATATATATATATATGGCAATATATATATATATATATGGCATATATATATATATATATATATACATATATATGGCATATATATATGGTATATATATGTATATTTGGAGGATATATGCTTAATTGAAGTCATACCTAATTTTGAAAATTAATTAGTTAATAATTAATGAATTTAGGCGGGCATATATGTTCAAGTGTAAGGCTAAACAAATCAAGATTTGAACATATATGCCCGCCTAAATTCATTAATTATTAACCAATTAATTTTCAAAATTAGGTATGACTTCAATTAAGCACATATCCTCCAAATATATATATATATATATATATATATATATATATATATATATATATATATAAAGGACGATGTATATATATATATATATATTGCATATATATATGCAATATATATATATATGTCGGTACTGCTATATGGCTGTACCACCTGGACCCTAACAAAGCGCCTTGAAAATAAGCTAGATGGGAACTGCACCAGAATGCTGCGAGCGGTCCTGAATAAGTCGTGGAAGCAGCACCCCACAAAAAAGCAACTATATGGCCACCTGCCCCCCATCTCACAAACCATACGATTAAGACAGGCTAGGCATGCGGGGCACTGCTGGAGAAGCAAGGACGAGCTCATAAGCGACGTACTACTGTGGAAGCCAACACATGGGCATGCTAATGTGGGCCGACCAGCCAGGACCTACATTGACCAACTATGTATGGATGCTGGCCGCAGCGCAGAGGAGCTACCAAAGTCGATGAATGATAGGGAAGGTTGGCGAGAGATAGTTATGGATATCCGTGCAAACTGCGCGACATGATGATGATATATATATATATATAATATATATATATATATATATATATATATATATATATATATATGGTAAAGAAAAGGCTTAAATATATATATATATATATATATATATATATATATATATATATATATATATATATATATATATATGGTAAAGAAAAGGCTTAAAAATTGGTCATTTTGCGGTTATAGGTCTATTTCTACCTACAGGTATCAGTGTATATCTATGAGTTTTATCTGACTGCTGACTTTATTGGAAATGGTAAACAGAAATTTCACGAGGCTTTATATACATTTTTTTTTCAAAATCCTGGAAGGTTTTGATTACAGTTCTTTTCATCATGTTGGGGGGTGGGTGTAGGGTTATGACAAGTGATTAGTTCGCCAAGTGGCTTAATCTGACTGACTTTGTCCCTTCAATAAATTTTTATTATTCAAAGGGATCGGCCACCTTGCCCCTATGAGCATTGGATTTAAAATAATTTTCTTAATTACTTTTTAATTTTTTAACCGTTCCCTTTTTACCTCGGTGGTTCCTTTACCAAAAACCTCATAAATTCTAATCTTTTTGACATAGCATTCCGTAATTCTAATATCAATTGACTTGGTAACCCATCTACAAATACAGACAACACACACAGACAACACACACACACACACACACACACACACACACACATATATATATATATATATATATATATATATATTAAAGAAATAACAAAAGACTTAGAGATTTTGCATTATAGACTATTTCGGGGAGCTTAGACAAAATGTCTAATTCTCCCGACTCATCAGATGCGTCGGGAGAATTAGACATTTGTCTAAGCTCCCTGAAATAGTCTATAATGCAAAATCTCTAAGTCTTTTGTTATTTCTTTAATTATAAATTTGCTCTGTGACTCTAACAATAAGAGCACACATTGAGCTCTCAAACTGCGA
>CM042138.1:141330005-141347505 GCA_023376005.1 Doryteuthis pealeii | reverse complement strand
TTTCTACTTGAATCTACTTAAATCTAAAGTTAGCACTGAAATAATCATTTATATATATATATATTTATTTATTATCTATATTTTACACACAATTACATATGTTTGTGTTTGATAAAATAAATGACATATAAACATAAATATTCATAGATAACATTTTGAAAATATGAAACATTCAACAAGTATTTGCATTACAGAAACTGACTTCCACGTCATCTAAAATACAGCTGAACAGATTTTTTAGACATATATTTTGATTTTATAGAGAAACGGATAGTGATGGCTCGTTGGTCTAGGGGTATGATTCTCGCTTTGGGTGCGAGAGGTCCCGGGTTCAAATCCCGGACGAGCCCGAATGTTATTTTTATTTATTTATTTTTTTTCCAGTTTGATGTTTATTCAGTATACTTAGTCCAGTATGAGAAGAGATGAAGTCTGAAAATTATTTGTTGTTCCAATATTTAGTGTAGGAAGCGCCTGCCAGCCTGGCTGCCTACCTTGCATGCCTGCCATGAAAATCAGCATTTTGAAAAGTTTCTAATTCAAGATTTTACCGGAACTCGAAATACCAACCAGAACTATGTTAGTCTGCGAGTTGCATGTTTGATACTTACACTACGTTAATGTTTCTTCACTTTTCTAATTATTAATTCAATCCTCTTTGGGGATGTAGTGAATATATCTAATATTATTCTCGTTTTATTCTCGCAAGTGACTAAATGTTGAAATACCAGTTCGATAATCTTGAAGAATTGATTGTGGATCGATACCCGTGTTCAATCTTTCTATGGGTTAGTAATTTTTGTGGAACAAAAAAAAAAAATCAAGTAGACATTTACTCAGATTGGCTTAGTCTGGCAAAAGGCCAGAAATCTGGAGCACCGAATAAGAACGACCGAAGAAAAAAGCAGAACCAAAATCCACTCTTAAAAAAAACATGCTGCAGAACAACTTTGTTCACGGATTAACGTCACGTGCTCCAGTAAAAAAAAAAAAAAAAAAATTATCCCATGTATGGCACAAGGTCACAACACGAGACTATCAAAGTTTCATTCATTTTTTCAGTGGTTTGTTTAATTTTTATTCATGGAATTTTCATTCATTTTTATTCATGGAATTTTTATTCATTTTTATCTATTTATTTTTTTTATTCATTTTTATATATTTTTGTTTATTTAAAATTTATTTATTTATTTATTTTTCTATTTATTTTTTGTCTATCTTTTTATTTATTTATTTAAAAAATTTTGAATTCACTTTTATCTATTTATTTATTATTCATTTTTATTCATTTTTGTATATTTTTTATTCATTTAAAAAAAAATATTCCTTTTTATATTCATTTTTTAATTTATTTTTTATTCATTTTTATTTATTTATTTTTTCATTTTTATTCATTTTTATTCATTTTCATTCATTTTTATTTATTTTCATTCATTTTTATTCATGGAATTTTCATTCATTTTTATTCATGGAATTTTTATTCATTTTTTTCCCGTGGTTTGTTTAATTTTTTATTCATGGAATTTTTATTCGTTTATTTTAAACGCGTAAAATTTTAACCATAGCTACTTTTTAAAATAGGAAGTAACGACAATGATGTGTAATGAGAGAAGTGTTTCTGTTATTGGCCTCGAGACCTACTTCCACGTCATACTTGTCAGTTCAGCAAATTCTTCCAAATAATTTGCACTCAAGCTGCTCTTGAATTATACTAGGTCGTTAGTCTCGTAATATGATTTTTTTCTTTCTTTGTGTGCAAAAGGATCCGAGTTCAAATCTTGGGCAAATCTTAAGAATTTTATGTTTATTTGTTTTATACATTTATCCTCACTATATCTCCTACTCTTTCTCTCTTTCCTACTCTTTCTCTCTCTCCTAAACTCTCCTATTCCGTATCTCCCACTACTCACTCTCTACTCTGTCTCTCGTTATCACCCCCCCTATTTCTCCGAGTCACTATCTCTTGCACAAACACACTCTCTCTATTCAGTACCTCCTACTACTCCCCTCCTACTCACTATCTCCTTCTCTCCCCCTTTTCTCTCTTCTACTTTCTCTTTCCTACCTACTATCGCCTACCCCCTTTCATATTTCCTCTCCTACTCTCCTTATTTACCATCTCCTACTCTCTCCTATTCCCTATCTCTTACTGTCTCTCTCAAGTTTGCTATCTCCTACTGTCTCTCCCCAACACTATCTCCCTCTCTCTCTCTCCTACTCTCTCTCTCCTATTTACCCTATCCTACTTTCTCTCTCCCCCCTCTCTCTCTCTTTCTCTCTCATGTTTCAGAATCCCTAATGCATACACATAAATTACAAATTCTGAGATTGTCCTGTGTATGTCACTAAACTACATCTGATGGTGAGACCCTAATTTCGAAGCTCTGGAGAGTGTGGAGTACCCCTTAATTACCTCCCTGGTTCATATCGATGTAGAGTGATAGTACCTGTTAGGGTCCCATCTATAGTTCAAATAGTTCAGTTAAATATTATTTGTATTCGATAAGACCATGTGCAACCCCCAACCCCTAAAAAAAAACATAAGAAAAAAACTTCACAAAAAAAGTAAATATAAACGTTACTGGCTATGACACAGTTACCTCCCTTTTAAAAAAATGTAATCTATGTTGTGCTGTTGTATTATTTGTAGTATATAAGCTGTGCTGCAATCTACCACTTAAATTTATAGACTAAGCGAAGTCACGTGGTTTAAACCTCAGCCCATCAACAGCCCGAATACGTGGTTGGTTAACTACTTAATCGGCTGATATGGCCAGATGTCCATTTGCAGTCATTGACAAAGGACCTACAAGACTGAGGATCACCAAGGAACAACCAAAGGATTTTACACTAAGGATCGCGCATTGCTTAACACAAAGGATCTCCGCTGGACAGCGCTCTTGCTTGAAGCCTAAAGGATGGCCACAAAAATCGTGGTGGCATCCGTCCGTCTACTAAAGACGATGTCCACTTTTTAAAAAAATATGCAGCTGCGTGAGTGGCTGAACAGACCAATTTTTGAATGGCAATCTCTGGTGCAGTGACTGCAAACAAACAGTGATGCTTGCTGGAGTTGCTGTTGTCTCTCATTTCTGCGGCGGCTACTTTCATCTCTCTTTCACTCCTTCTCGTTCCTTGTTTGACGAGAAGGCGCCAGGTCGTACGATCTTTTGCACAAGCCTCCCATGTGTTGGTGCTGATGTGACATGTCTTTATGTCCCCCTTGCAGACATCTACTAATTCACCATACAGTAACAAACTGAAATTAGACAAGTGGTAATGGTAATAGTAGAGTAATAAATAGTTGAGAGTTACCTTCCCTATTCTGTGATCCCCCTTTGGAGAACTCTCTAGTGAATATTAGACTATATAAACTCTCAATAAGTGTACCAATTATTCTAAGTAGAATAAAGCTTTCCAAAGTCTATCGGTGTTATCGTTTGTCATTAGAGTTAGAACCACATGTTCATCAAACTCTCAAATTCCAGAAAATGTCCAAACTGTTGACCTGACCTAGCTTGATCAAACAAAATTTATTGAACCATCTGGTGAGAGATCGATATTGTGATCAACTGCGCCTTCTTCACTTTTCACACAACAAATGTTTTTGGTTACTTCCACGGCTCCGTTCGAACTCGTAAAACCCAAGTTCCCGAATTGGACTACATTGCCCATTTATTTGAGTGGCTTTCAAATCACGCTATAATTAAAGCAATGTACAACCTGTTAGCGCACCAACTTCCACATTACTTCCCACGGCTTAGACTGGTTCGTTCACGTGATATACGCGGTGCAAACTAGCATGTGTCAAAATATTTCAAAGCTTTTGACTCACACTAGTATATATATATATATATATATATATATATATATATATATAATATATATATATATATATATATATATATATATATATATATATATATATGTATGTATGTTTAGAGTAAGAATCGAAACAATCCAGACCATAGCATTGTTTTAATCAGTTAGAATACTTAGAAGAGTTCTGGAGAAGAGTTCTGGAGTCAGAGACTGGCTGTCACATAGACTACAATGAAAGAACACCAGTTAAAACTGGTGGGAAAAACTTTGAAAAAAAAAAAAAAAAAGGATTATATTAAGTGATATTAAAAGAGTTATAAACTTACAACATTTTCTGACTTGTAAGCAAAAAAAAAAAAAAAAAAATTGTTAACTTGGGCTCGTCCGGGATTTGAACCCGGGACCTCTCGCACCCAAAGCGAGAATCATACCCCTAGACCAACGAGCCGCAATCATGCCATTACGATAACAGACTACTTACTTATTGACATATTAATCCATTTTAATGTCGGAATTTGACACCCTCTGCCGCGAAGCCTGTGGTTTCCGCTGTAGTGGTTCTTTCTGCTGCTGCTGCTGCTGCTGCTGACGTTATTACCTTCATCAGTACCACTAACACCAAAAGCAATAAAAGCTGTAAGCATTAGAAGATGAATTAACCCTTTAGACTGCTTTGTTGTTAAGGTGGTTATGCTAACAATCCGTGTTCGAGCCCAGATGAAAGGCAAGATTTCGAATGCTAAGAAAGACCATCCTCGCTTAGTAGATTGGCGTAGTATGATCTTCTTACCCTAGAATTAACCCATTCAGCCACGTGTTGATCCAAACTGAATTTAAACACACACACAAACACACTTTTTCTATATTCATGTTTTTCGTTGTAATATTATTTCATAATACAAAAAAGACTTAAAATAGATGAATAAATAATAGTAAGTAAAGTAAAGTCGTCAGGGCGGCCTAATGTCGGTATCAGCCAAACAGCGAGGGAGTCTATCCCCTTTTCAATAGCGCTAGACCAAGAGAGATTATTTTAGCATCTGAGGTGGAGCGCCACACCTACCATCAGCTCCTTACTTTACCGCACAGATCCCTGTGCTACTCATACACTGAGTTGGCGGGGGTCAGTATCGAACCAAGAACCTTGAGATTCCTAGCCGAACACTCTACCGACTGAGCTAAACCGGCCCCTAGTAGTTATACCATATTATTATTGATTCTTTGATATCAGAGCACCGGCAAAACGACAATTGAGAAAAATCTTCTAATGTGGACTCTTCCTCAAACGCATCTTCCTATCATAATGGAGATTCGGTGTCTGTCTGTCTGTCTGTAACCAAAACTATGTCACTGCTTACATCACAATACCCCCAGGATTTGCATAGATTTATCCATGAGTATTTTATTTATAGTCAAAACCATTAATACATAGAATAAATCTTATTTACTAATGATGTCTCTGAATTAGATTTACCCCAAAACAACCCATGTTCTTCGTGCGGTATTAACCACGTACCCCACGTGTACGGGTTAGGCACATGGCCGGGTTAGGCACATGACCCTATTAATGTGGAACCACCCACGAACCGAAGCTCATAGATGGCGGGTGCAAAAAATGCGTTGATCCCGTCGGCATTCTCCCTCAAGGAGGCGCCTCAGGCACTGGGCAATAAACACAGACCTGTCCCATTAAATCAAGGGGGCAGGTGTTGCGTGGGAGGATGGTCCCCTGGGATCAACGCTGTTAATTATCACTAATAGTCCAGTTGCCAAAACCACCGGACCCCTGTCCCGGAGAAATGGTTTTTAGCGCGTTTAAAATCCTGCAATGTGTCTTATATATAGCTAAGAAATAAAGGTTTATATGGCGTGATTAATTTGCATATTGATTTTAACAAAATCGGATTTGATAAATAATTACTTGGTGTTATTGATCTCTAATATTAATATTTTATTCTCCAGCGTATTAAAATCAATCCTATAAATGATTCTGTTTAGAAACCAATTAAAATGAGTGTAATCTTCTTATATGCGTTCTTATTTAATTTCGTTAGTATTTCTAATTTAATATATTTCATTACATTAAAACTTAAATACTTACGCCCAGAGGATGCATATTCTTGCTAGTAAATATAACATACGCCAAAGATTATAAAATATACAATCATCATTCGAAATTCAAACATGGGAATTTGAAGGGGGTTAATGGGGTTTGGGATTAGACTTCCTATGCATACATTACACTAAAGTAGAATTAAAATCCCTGGAGTTTTGGCAGGGAACACTTTTGGCTCGGAGGAGGGAATAAAGAAAACTTAAGTACAAATATAAATGTAGTCGACTTAACACTAACAGAATGTCTGTCATAAGAAAAGAATAAAAACAAGACAAGTATTGTGTTTAAAAGGGGTTTATTGTGCGGTGCGAATGGTTGGCTAAAACTTAATGCTTTTAGCGGTCTTAAGTCTCACACACACACACACACACACACACACACACACACACACACATATATATAATATATATATATATATATATATATATATATATATATATATATGTGTGTGTGTAGAATTAAACAAAAGACACATCTGTTTAACAATTTTATTTTTGATCTTTTCGAGTTTTCTGGCCAACTTTTTAATGTTTGAGTGGAATTCGTGGATAAGTCCACCAAAGTTCAAGTCCCGAGTACTTTCGGCACTTCGAAGTGCCATCATCAGGTGTGATGTGTTCCAGTTTTTAAAAAAATTATATTAATGTAGAGGCTGGAAGGAGAAGAATTGATGGAAAAGGTGTTACAGGCTTTTTAAAATGTGTGTACTGCATTGGAAATTAATTTTGTTTAAAGGATGGTTTGTATTGTTTTATGTATAGAGCTTCTAGTATTTGGAATTTTTGTTTATTGTATATATATAAAGTAACAAGTTATGAACACTTATCTTTTGTTGAGTTCTTTTAGGGTGAAGAATTCTGTTGTAGGCTCATTCATTGTTGGGTCTGCTGCTATGTTCACCCAAAGTTGGAGTGCTGTCTGTCTTCGTTGTAGCAGTCAGCGGTCTCTGCTGCTAAGGATTTCGGTTGTGTAGTATCTCTGACTACCGATACTGTCCTGTAGGCGTTATATAACCGATGTGTTATAAGGTGTATATAACAAGATAAATAACCTGTATGTTAGTACACATATATAAGGAAGGCGTAAAATAAGAAAAGGTAGCTTTCGCCCTTCTGGTCCCTTACTTCCGGTAACGAGTCAGGGGAGGATAACCCATATTTTTCATAACACACGCGTTCTGTTATCCGTTGATCCGTACATGGAAATTCTCTCTCTCTCTCTCTCTCTCTCTCTCTCTCTCTCTCTCTCTCTCTCTCTCTCTCATAGGTTCAATTTCCAACTCGATTCCGGTAACTCTTACCTCCCCTTTGTCTTTGAATATAACATTATAGAGATTGTTACATAATTCATGGATAGTCAATGAATTATGTACGTACCAGTAGTAGGATATTTTGAATCAAGGGTTCGTTAGATTTAAAATCGGAGGGAGTTAACTTTCTATAACCGTTAGGGCTATGGGTGATTGATGATGACCCAGACTTTACCTTCTGGTAGAGCGCGATTAGACACGTGAGAATTAGTTTTGTCAGATGTGAACAGGCACTCGATGAGAGAGGATGTCTCTCATGGGTCGCAACTCACCACGCAGTTGAATCTTTATGGACTGGGTTGTCAAATAAAAACTTCAGAGAAACAAGCAAGTTTTGTTATTAAACAAAAATTGACCAACCCAAGAAAAAAGAACCAATTAGAAGTAAAAGCTATCCACCAATTCAGCTCAACAAGACAACATGGCGGCCGAATTAGCAGCATACAATAAACTAAAAAAATACTTTTTGGAGATTTTTTACTCATTTCGATAATTATTTAATTGGCTATTATTCTATAAAAGAAAAATATACATCAATATTTGTTCCGTTTAAAAAGGGTGGGGGCCGCAAAATTTTCAATACAGTTTTCGACAAAAAAAAAAAAATAAAGTAAAGTAGTTATTAAAAAATATTTTTTTAGAATCTAATAATATGCCATTTTAAACTTAAGATTTTGCTGCTCCTATTTTAAAGGAATTATATATTAATTTATCATAGTAGAAATACTTAATTAAAGTTTTGAAATAAAATAAATAATGTATTATAAAATTCATTGATTGATAAATCAATACTGAAATTTTTATTAAAATCGGATAATTCCCTGATATTTTGTAAATTTATTTGCAATCGCGAACGTTACATTAATTTTGTAAATACGCCATTTCTAAACAGCGTTTCAGGGATACGCGATCGAAATTGACCGAAAAAATCTTTTTAAATGTATTAAAAATAAATTGCATGTGTAATATTATTTTGCCTTTTTTTATTGGTGCTCATTATGTTACTACTTTTCGACTTACACAAAAATTTGACGTTAAATAATAAATTCAATTAATTCTAATTCGTTTTTAAAATTTTTAGCAGACGAAAAATTGGGTATCCCTACTATAAATGTACAATATTTATGAAAGGTTTCTGAAGAGAAAGATAAACAACCTCTTTGGAGTAAAGTCTCTTAGACAGCAAAAGTCATTAGCAGATATTACTTTTGTATGTGTGCGCGTGTATGCGTAAGGGTTTCATTTGAATTGGAAAGTGATACACTGCGATATTTAAGAGTCTGATATGCACGACGCTGACGTTGGTGAGAAGTCAATAGCGTGTTTGCGTGGTAGAGGTGAGAGATCGGTTGGGTGTTAGATGGCAGGAGATGTGAAGTCGCTAGTGTGAAGAGATTGGTAGAACGATGAGGTGAAAGGCCGGTTGCGTGATAGCCTAGTAAGAGGTGATTCAAAGCAGTTTGTCCTGAAGTCTTGTGTTCCTCGGTCTTGAAATGAAAAAAAACAAAAAACTTATACCTTTTTATAGGCAAACGCTGGATCAAAGTGGATCAGCCGAACATTTTTGATTGGTCTCAAAAGATCCTATTTTTATGTCTGTTTTACCGGAAGGCTGCGGTACCATTTTACGAGACAATTTTCGGGAAAGACACCGCTTCTATTCACGTACCGGTTTGTATTTTATACTCCTGGGTAGAATGTACACGGGGTATCTAACCTTCAGTTCATTCATGTGAAGGGTTAGAGCTGGGGTCAGCAACATTTTGGAGAGAGGGGACCAATTGGCTATGCAGTGTCTCTGTGAAGGGCAATGGTATTAAATATAATGCAAATAAATTTTCTCGGGCTAAAAACGCTCTGTCCAAAAAGCTGTCTTTTTTGAAGGTTTAAATGATAAAAAAAATTTGCCTCTGGCCGTTAACCAGTATCGAACTCCTGTGTTTCTATTCGATAATAATTGGATAGTCAGTCCAGCTGTTAAATTGGCGGGTCGGACGAAAACCACTCGAGAGCCGGACGTGGCCTGCGGGCTGGGTATTGCGGACCCGTAGGTTAGAATAATGTAGGTTCAAGCGCCTGGCCATGTCAACATGTTACTGGATTGGGGTACTTGTGTGCTACTTCGATATCACTAGATTCTAGGAGCAGCCCAGGAAAGAGTCCTTCTTTGAACGAGGCTGGCAGTAAAAAATAAGAAAGAAAAAGGGTAAAAATAAACAACAAAACAGCCCGCCCACAAAAAAAACAAAAAAACAAAAAAAAACCAAACAAACACAAAGACAAAAAACAAAGGGAGAGCTTGGCCCTTGATTGGAAATTTGGAACCCCAGTTTCAGGTGATCAAAATCTCTTACATGGCGAGAAAAATGTAAATTTATATATTCTATTTTCATTTTTATCATTTTACTTATTTTATTTAAAAAATGTTATTCCATTTTTGTATTTTATTTCTTATTTTATTTTTTGTATACTATGAAAGACTTACTGTTACAACCGGAATCTAAAGTGTTCACAGATCGTCTCATACATTACTATAATACTCATTTAATTCAAATATTATTGCGTAGAAGAAGATAAAAAGTTACAAATGCCAAATCAGCTGGCTTTCGCAATGGCGTAGTGTCCATAGTATATCACGCACTAAGAAGTGTCCCTAAGTCTCGAGCAGTGAGTCTAAAGGATGACATCATTAGAATACTTTCAATGGAGAATAAAATTAGATCCCCCCAACACAATTATCCTTACTTATACCCCGAATTCGATTCGCTGTGTCTATTTCAAACGTTAACCATTAAACCACACCCCAAAGATATTCTCTAATACGCCGGTCAAGTTTTTTCTCTTACTAACATCTAACCCAGGGGTCGGCAACCATGTACTACATAGAAGTCAGGGACCATGTCTGTGAGAGAATGACAGGCGACATCTATCACCGTAGTCCTTATAGAATACAGTAATGATTTATCACATGGGGTGGGGTCAAGCAGTATGATTGTAACATTGTATAATTCTTATAAACCAGATATATTTGTTGGCTTATTGCCAGATTTCACTTTACTCATTACCAGATTTTAATAATCAAGATTATATGATGTTGCAATACATATGAGAGGAATAACAATTCTTGGCTGACTTCTGATTTAGGTCGGAAAATTAAAAAAGTTTTTTGGTGGTCCCCAATGACAGTTTAACTACAGTCTATGAATTAACATTTTGAGAATTGGGTTACGGTTTTAGGGGATTAAGGTTGTTTTTAATTAGGTATTGCTTAAAAAACAACAACAAAAACTCCAAATTACTATACATTTAATGTTGAAAAATATTTTTTAAAACTAAGTTTAATTGAAATTATACATTGTAATACTAACACAAACGACTGTCTCAATAGATTCAATAATTAATTTCAATGGTTAATTAAATGTATAGTAATCTGGGTTTTTTGTTGTTTATTTTTTTAAAGCAATACCTAATTAAAAACAACCTTAATCCCCTAAAACCGTAACCCAATTCGCAAAATGTTGATTCATAGACTGTAGTTAAACTGTCACTGGTGACCACCAAAAAGCTCTCCGTTTTAATTTCCCGACCTAAATCAGAAGTTAGCCCAATTCTTACCAGAGAAATAGAACGTGATATGGTGTTTATAACTTCTGTGTACGTTTATAAATAAATTTAAAAAAAACCCCTCCCCCAAAAAAAAAAACAACCCCTCCCCAAAAAAAAAAAAAAAACCCAAAAACGAGCATCTAAGACACCGTCTATTTCCTTTGCGGGTCGGATTAATATGATATTTCTCTTAGGGACTGCGGGCCAGATGATTATGGATTGCGGGCCGGATCTGGCCCTTTTATCGTAGGTTGCCGTCCTCTGATTTAACCTAATGAGACCTGTTTTATAAGTAGAGGTGATGGGCGCTGCCAAATAATTCACATTGCCATGAGAATGGTATTAAAACTTTGTGCCATTCTCGATGGTCTACTTTTTCCATTTCTTTTCTATAATTCCTTTATTCTTGTCTTTCGTTTCTTTATTCTTGACACGTTTTGTGTATTTATTTTGAAGAGTTCACAAATAATGTCATCTTCTTGCTAGTGATGTTGAGAGACAGCGACTTTATTCAGTTTCCTTTCTATTGTTAAAAATGCAATAAACTCTGACGCTGCATCCGGTCGATATGTTTAGAAAGAACTCTCGCTCAGCAGACGAGATTCTCATGAGATTTCAACGTGACACATTAAGTAAATAAACCATTTCTTTCTTATCGGCTGACTCCAGACAGCGACCGGAAAATCAGGCAATTGTATTCTGTTTATTTATAATAATAGTAACCACTTTAGTTGCCTTTACAACGATAATCGGGGTACAAATAGCGCTTGCTAGGACCTTTCTTGCGATTGGAGTATTTACGTATTTCTTTTTGGTGCAATAGATTGGTGTTCAAGATGAGTTAAAAACCAGGAATAGGAATGCTTATTTCTTCAGCATGCAGACCTTCTCCAGTGAACCACCGGCTACAGCAGGTGTGAAAACCTCCTCAACAACAATTACAACAACAACAACAGCAATAATAATAATAATAATGATAATAATAATAATGGAGCAAAAATAGCTCAGACACAACAGATCTGCAAATGTCGGGTGTGTGGAGACAGAGCTGAGACGATCAACAATATATTAAACGAATGTAACAAACTAGCCCAGCGAGACTAAAAGGCGAGACACGGCTGCGTTGGAAAGATGGTCCACTGGGAATCACGCAAGAAACTAAATAATTGCTAAAATACTCAGAAGAGTCCTGGAGACCTGAGGAGACTTGTTTTAACTCAGACTCCAGTAAAAGACCATCAGCTAACGGTGTGAAAAACACTATAATAATAATAATAATAATAATAATAATAATAATAATAATAATAATAGTGTTGATTAACAAAAAACAGAGAACGTGTCAACTGGTGGTCTTTGTGGTTCCAGCGGATCACAGGATGAAGCTGAAGGAAAATGAAAAGATGGATAAATACCAGAGAAATGAAAAACTTTTGGAATATGAGTGAAAGTGATACCAATTGTAGTTGGTACACTTGGAACGGCCCCAATAAACTTAGGAACAAAGAGTGGAGGATCTGGAAATCAGAGGAAGAATTGAGACCATCCAGGCTACTGCACTGCTGCAATATGTCAGAATACTCAGAAGAGTCCTGGAGACCTGAGGAGACTTACTGTCACTCAGACTCCAGTGAAAGACCATCAGCTAATACTGATGCGAAAACTCAAAAGGAGTAAAATAATAATATTGGCTGTCAACTCGTGCACGAGTAAGACCATTATCTGTTCTTTCTTTCTTACTTTTTATTTGCAAGCACCCGACAGGATTCGAGCACGAAAATGACACACCTCTATCAATATTGAACTTCTTCTTTTCTTTCCCCTGAAAGAACTGAATCGGGAAATACCTGCGCTAAAGAGGATATTTATACTGGATATAGTGTGCACCAAACTAGCTCCACTTTTTGGTAATCAGAGTCAGAGAGACAGTATTGCGAACAAATTCAACAAGACTGCAAAACAAGGATACCTCAAGAGGTCTTGCTACGCATCTGGATACCAAACCAGGTATTTCATACATACATACTTGGGTTGGAACATTGGGAATTGTACAAATTTCTTACATCTGACCACAAAGACCAATGGCTACCCCAAAGAAAGTAAGTAAATCGTCGGGGTGGCTTAAAGTCGGTATCAGCCAGACAGCGATGGAGTCTATCCCCCTTTTCACTAGCGCTAGACCAAGAAGATTGTTTTTAGCGTCTGAGAGAGCGCTACAACTATCATCAGCTCCTCACTTTACCACACCGCGTATGAGTAGCACAGGGATCTGAGTTAGCGAGGGCCGGTATCGAACCAGGAACCTTGCGGTTATCTAGTCAAGAGCTAAGCAATATTATCACGCGTAGTTCATTTCCTTTTGTTATATCGTAAGACTTTGAAGTTCAATGACCAGGTGACCAGATTTATTGATAGTGAACAAAAAGAAGAAAAAAAATCTATGAAATATTGGCTTTTGTGTTTCCACAGACTACAGAGTGAAATTGAAATAAAACGAAAAGCTGACAAATATATAGAATTTGTCTGTCTGGGAACCAAAATATATTGGGGAATATGAGCCTGACAATTGTTAGACTGTTTGGAACAGTTCCAAAAAGTCTAACGTTACAAAAACGTTTGGAACAATTAGAAATTTGAAGAAGTGGAACTATTCAGACAAAAACATTAATAAAAGATTATTTCCCTTACTTGCCACGATTCTTCCGTTAGGCACTAGGTGTTGTTGTGGCCGGTAGCATAAAAGGTAGTAGCGCGAAAGTCAAACTTTTCCAGCCGTCAAAAGTAACACACCAGCTGTGTCTCCTGTCCATATGACAGGGGGACTTGGTTACCCTAGTATTCCATGTGCGTGGCACATGAAAACTATCTTTCACTCTTTGGCTTCGCGGCTGCACTAGTTGCACTAATTCGTACCCGTTGCGTCCTTTGTCTTCGAGATTCCGTGCATTGTACACGAGAGCCTTTACATACCGGTAAATGATATCTTTATTTTCGGCCTCAAAACTTTATTACCCAAAGATTATTTGCTCCTCAAACACTTCTTCGATACACACATGTATTCTTTGTCCCTTCTATCCTGTTTCTTTATAATTTCTATTAAGATTGCTCATACAATAAAATCTAATTGTTATCACTTTCTTCGGGAATTATTCTTCTATCTTTATACCGTTTAAGGAAATGATATCTACAACCAACAATCATTCCCTTCCCAACACCAGCAGGAATAGCCGAAGTGTGCTGAAGTCGTGAAGAGGCTTGTAGTCACTTGATACAATTTACTCGTGGGAAAATGCAACTAATACAAATTATCAATGTAAAAGAGGATACAAATTTACAAAGTCACATATGAAAAAGAAGTCAACGGTTTAATGCATAGAAATAAATAAAAATTCCTCAATTGAAAAGGCTTGAATACAAATAGTCAGGATTTTTGGCCATACTATGAGAAAAAAAATTTAAAATCAAGAAATGTGAATTACGGGTGATTCACAAGAAGAGAAGAGAAATAATTTCACTATATAGAAAAGGAATAGAATTAGAAATATATTAGTAAATACATATCAAATAGATATCTATAATTGAATATATATATATATATATATATATAATTTTAAATTATCTAAGAGCTATTTACACACACACACACACACACACACAAACGCACGCACACACACACAAACGCACGCGCGCACACACACACGCACACACACACACACAACGCACGCACACACACACACACATATATATATATATATATATATATATATGCCTCGGCGAGGTTGCGGGTGAATAACAGCCCCTTGGTTAACACTGTTCACCCAGCCATTTGAGGAGTGTCTAGAAAAGATGACCTAAACAAATGCCGGATCAGCTATCAAGCTGGACAGAAACCATCGCTTCGACGGATGTCCACATTAGCTGGACTGAAAACAAGAAAACACTACAACACAAAACAATGCTAACAATAGCCTCCTGGAATGTCTGGACACCTCCCGATCTTGAGAGATTGGGAAACCCCAAACTACATACTAGTATTGTGACAGGGGAGCATCTCGATATAGGGCCGACATCGATGCCCTTGCAGAAATCAGTTTCAGCTATAAGGACCAATTGACAGAAGGGAGTGGGCTGGATACACATCCTCATGGAAAGACAGGCTGATGATAGCTGTAAGAAGTATGAGGTAAGTTGACTAGAGCCCTCCATTCTGAAGCAACACATGACGGACACCATGGACGCATTTCCTACATTGAACTCTGACCTGTGTGGCAGGGCCTGTATGTCGAGGGTCTCACATGTGTGATAGGGTACATAAAAAACAAGCTGAACCCGTGGGCCATCTGCGCACTCACAACTGCTCACAACTGAACTACTTGTAGAAATGGCCTTATTCTGTCAAGAAGCGGCAATCACCATATATATATAATTTCTTTATACTGGTGGGATTAAGAACGGTAGGACTAAAAAAGAGTAAGGATTAAAATTTCTTTTGTACACAAGAACAGGGAAGAAATTTATTGATGATGATGGCCTCGAGTACAGCTAGATGTAACTCGTTGGTTAATCCCACCAACACAAAGAAATAATATATATATATATATATATATATATATATATATATTATAGTGTACAATACAATTGCACCCTAAATGTATTGTACACTATAATAAACAAATACAGCACTTACAAAAGTAATCGAGCACTTTATTTCATTTCTCCAATCTAACAAAGGACTAACAATATATATATATATATATATATATATATATATATATATATTGTATAATTTTTACGAGTTGAATTTGTTATTAATCAGGATGTTTGAGTTGCAATTTTGGTGGTAAAGACGGCGATTATCTGTCAAGATATGATAGAGATCATCAATGTATGCTTTTTGAGATCAATTTTCACCTAAAAAATAAGGGGCTGTTCATTACACCCGATATATTTTTGAAAATGTCAAAGCTTACCTTTTTTCTAGACCAAACTTATATTACTCGAGTTGGACGCAGCTGGAGAAGCAGAGATGAACTCATGGGTGACGTTTTTCTGTGGAAGCCAGCAGATGTGCAGGCCAGTGTGGGCCGTCCAGCAAAGACGTACATTGACCAGCTCTGCACAGATACTGGATGCTGCGCAGAGGACCTCTCGGGGGAAATGAATGATAGGGACGGTTGGCGAGAGATTGTCGTGGATATCTGTGCTGCTAGCATGACCTGTTAATGATGAAACTGTAAGTGTTTGTCTTTGTAGAGAAATCGATCTATGCAGACATTGGTGTGTATTGTTTTTATCACTTGTTTCAAAGGAAATAAAAATCTCCCCAACCGAGATCAATTTTGACAACTAAAAATGACGGAAAGGGTAGTACCTGTTAGTGTCTGATCTTTAGGATAATTAGATTTTAAAAAATGTGTTGAAAAATGTTTAAAAAGAATGAGTTAAAAAATTGGTTATCCATCAAGAATGAATAAAACAAAAATGGCTTCGACATAAAATAACACAAGGATTAACATGCAGTAAAATTCAACCAACCAACCAACCAACCAACCAACCAATCAAAATGAAACTCATAAAAACTCGTAAAATTATTGCGCGCGCGCAAATGGACACACACACATACGCACGCGCGCAGGCGCCGCTCGGTCTCCAAGTTTTAATTTTAGAACTGTCGTGTTTGAAAAATTTTATGTAATTTCGTATCTACGTCAATTTTTACAATTAAAATAATCATTTCTCTTTTTTGTGGTTTCTTTTTAAGAAGTTGGTTGAAACAATAATCTACTCCTCTGATCAATTGACTGGACACGGGAAACTCTTAAGCTTAAAGGATTGTCTTGACTCTATTGCTCTTATGGCAAAACTCCAAAATTCTAAAAATCATATATGTGCTAGAAGGTGGTGGCTGATGGTCTTAGTTTCCTGGGTACGATGTTAATCTGCGTCTGGTGGTGAAGTTACAATCCAGCAGCCCTGGGGAATTTGGACTATCCCTTCATCGCCATTACTCCCAGGTCTACTCTGACCAGGAGTGGTAATATGTTAGGGTTCAATCAATGGTTTAGATAGATTTAAAAAAAAATGAGTTTTAAAGATTAAGTTAAAAATTTGAATTGCCATGAAAAATGAATAAAACGAAAACGGGTTATTTCCTATAAGTCTAACATAAACAAAGGGGAACTACTCTTGACTGATAAATTATTTATTTATTTTCCCATTAAACTAACCCTAAACCCTAACACTAACCCCGTCTTCTTTTTTCCTTGTAGATCAATGAATAAATAAATAATTTATCAGTCAAGAGTGGTTCCCCTTTGTTTGTTAGACATGAGAAATAACCTATATATATATATATATATATATATATATATGTGTGTGTGTCTGTGTGTGTCTGTGTGTTATGAGATACCATACAATTAAAAAGCATTTGTTGTCATTGGTTTCAAAGCAGCATGTTAGCCGCTTATCATCAAGACAAAGCGCCTTAGATCTCGGTATATGAAAATATTTTTTCCAGAGAGTGTTCATCTTTTGATGACTACAAGGTATTGGTACCTTAGTTAAGTTTGTTTTGGGGGTATCTGGATCCAAAATCCCCTGTAGGAGCGATAAGAAATGACCCAAAAATGGCTTCGGCATAAAATAACCCA
>CM042138.1:141315005-141327505 GCA_023376005.1 Doryteuthis pealeii | reverse complement strand
ATAACATAACAATGCTTCAAGAAAATTACCAATTACTTTTATATATATATATATATATATATATATATATATATATATATATATATATAAGTACTGAAATATGGAAAAACAAATATTTTTAATATATATTTATTTATGAATGAATGAATAGTTCAATATTTTAATGATAGTCAAATAGGTTAGTCACATTTTCGTTTTATTCAACGTTTTTGGAGGATGTTCATTACATCGGTCCTAAATGTTGCCCTGAACATGGCTAATATATCCAATACATATAAAAACAGACACGCTCAAATAGAAGCTGAACTATTGATTCATTTATAATACACCTCTGAATATTTGTTTTTCACATTTCTATACGAATGAAAAATAGTTTTGAAATGCCGCTGGAGGGTCTTGGGTTTGTCGTTCTCTTTTATCTTCGAAATCATGATTGACCCTAGGGTTAACATTATTGTTGGGAACACTACAGTAAATGCATTTCGATTAAGTGTATAAATATAAACACAAAAACACATTTTGACGTTTACGTTAAGAGAAAGGAAATGAATCCGGCGGTATAAGTATATATAAAAGGATATGAAAACACACAATGCTGTTAAAATGAAAATATTTTATATCATATTCATAGCTAATATTGAACAATATTTCGATTTCTAAAAATCATCTTCAGAACTTGTTTTTTTAATCCGGACTCATCGAGAGAGAAGCAGAAAATAATTTAAATTCAAAACAAAAATATGCGATCGTTTCGTCATTAGCACATCCGCTATGCGTTTCTCGGCCACACACACACACACACACACACACACACACACATATATATATATATATATATATATATATATATATATATATATATATATATATATATATATATACATATATATATATATCCGTAGATGGGTTACCAGGTAAGTTAGTATTAGGATGTTTGCCCTTTCTTCCAACGGCGGAATGTTAGAGTAGTTCAGATCCAAATTGAGAGCTCGATGCAATATAATTGGTAAAGAAAAAGGCTCACAAATCGGCCATTTTGCGGTTATAGATCTATTTCTACCCACACATATCTGCGTATACCTATGAGTTTCATCAGACAGCTGACTTTATTGAAAATTGTACTTAGAAAATTCATCAGGCTTATATATATTTTTTGGGGACTCCTGTAAAGATATCGGGTTTCAGTTATATATATATATATATATATATATATATATATATATATATATATATATATATATATATATATAAGAAAGAAATAGAACGATAAAACTAAGACCCTCCAGCAGTACCACACAATATCATATTGCTTTGTCAACTATTTTTCATTCATATAACTTACAGTAGACAGACCTTGTCGTAGTTTTTCATTTAAAAAATAGCTCTTGATTTATTGGTTCAATTACGCATTATATATATATATATATATATATATATAGTTGAAAAAAATGTGTAACTACTTACTACTAAAAGGTCTATGTCTACTCTTTATCGAATAAATAATTCAATTAGACACCGATATATTAAAGGTGTCAAATTGATGTCCAATGCAAAAGAACATAAACATTTTATTAACCTGTAACAAAATTATGTCGATAGAAAAAAGATTATGAATATCAAGTGCTGAAATACTTATCATCTTAATCTATTTTATAGTCTGCAGAATTCGGACCGAATTTCTTCAAAATCTCGAAACTTTTCTTCTGAATTCTTCTCTTACCATAAAACGTCCTGCCATGAATCGCCTATAAAAAAAGTCAAATAATCTTCTCTCAGATCTAAAGAAATTGGCAATTTTCGATAATGATTATGAATGATCATTTCAGTTCTCAAATTTTACATGTCTATGTAGTCATTAGTTAGAAACGCGTGTAATAGACACGCATTATATATATATATATATATATATATATATATATATATATATTGGTTTATAACTACGTATTATATATATATATATATATATATATATATATATATATATATATATATATATATAATACGTAGGACCAATAAATCAGGAGCAATTATTTCTAAAAAAATGAAAAACTAAAAAAAAAAGTCTATGTCTACTCTAAGCGATACGAATTAAAAATAGTTGACAAAGCTAAATGGTTATCGTCGTACAAAATGGACGAGGCGAGACGAGTTCAAATCCTGGACGCAGTTGTTTGCATTTCACATAGCGCTAATACCCTTGGAAAAGGTACGAATCCAACTATTCTCTCTCCAGCTCTGGGCAAATAGTAGGACATACTTGGCTCTTTAAGTTAGGTATGCCAACCGATCTAGGAGAAGGAAAAACTCTGAATTAAAGAAAAAGGGCTCTCTTCTTGTTAGTCAAAACTACTTTGAGAGCTACATCTTCTAACCAAGTCTGTCCTACTATTTAGCCATAGCTGGAGGGAAAATAATTGGATGCATACCTTTCCCAAGAGTATTAACACTATGTGAAATGCAAACAGCATCGTCCAGGATTTGAAGAAGGAATCCATTTCCAACGACGATAACCATTACACTACGCGCCTCCACTTATATTTTGTGTATTAGGAATTCTAATTCTTACCATAGCATTTATCGTGTGTTTCTCATCTGAAACTTTATGGTGTGCTGTTTTACTTGTGTACGGTTATAGAAAGGTTTATATATACATACTGTATATATATATATATAATATATATATATATATATATATATATATATATATATTGAAAGGGTTTAATTCATATATATATAATTACCGAAACATTCTAACTGAAAATACACACATTCTGCACAAAGAAAAAAATAAACAAAAACTCCAAATACTAGAAGCTTTATACATAAAACAATATAAACCATCCTTAAACAAAATTAATTTCCAATGCAGTACACACATTTTAAAATGCCTATAACACCTTTCTTATCAATCCTTTCTTATCAATCCTTCTCCTTCCAGACTAGAACAAACTAGAACACATCACCCCTGATGATGGCACTTCAAAGTGCCGAAAGTACTCGGGACATGAACTTTGGTGGACTAATCCACGAATTCCACCCAAATATTAAAAAGTTGGCCAGAAAACTAGAAAAGATCAAAAATAAAATTGTTAAACATGAGATGTGTCTTTTGTTTAATTCTGCATGTATAAATGAAAGAATGCTGCCCAAATACATATATATATATATATATATATATATATATATATATATATATTATATTTATATATACATACTGTATATATTGAAAGGGTTTAATTTATATATATATATATATATATATATATATATATATATATATATATATGGCTAGTGGTTAGAGTCGTGGAAAATGGACGTCGAATCGAGTTCAATTCCTAGACGAAGCTGTTGGCATTTCACATAGCGCTAATACCCTTGGGAAAGTTATGAATCCATATATTCTCCCTCCAGCTATGGGTTAAAAAGTAGGACAGACTGGGCTCTTCAGCCTTGGGTAGGTAACCAGTCTAGGAGATGGATAACTCTGAATTCAAAATTCCTGAGGTCGGTCGTTGATTGGGTTTGTGGCAACCCTTGATTCACCAATTCTTTCCTATCGACTGTACCAAAAATTGTGGATGGTCCAACACAAGCCTTCACCACTATAAACAAATAACTGTGTAGATGTTCATTGTATGAACACTCATACGTCGAAATCGACGGGAGATACCATCATATATATATATATATATATATATATATATATATATATATTTGAAAATGTATGGAAGAAAAAGGTCCTGAATAGAATCATTCCTATCACCAACTCATCTGGTCTATTGGATATATATATATATATATATATATATACACACACACAACACACAGAGCGAGAGCGAGAGAGAGAGAGAGAGAGAGAGAGAGAGAGAGAGAGAGAGATGTGGAAAGACTTATCGAAGAAAGAGTGTAAGAATATCTGACTGAGTGGTTATTCAGATGGTATGAGTTAACTTGAAAATCCTAATTGGTCTTTAGTGTCTGTCGCGTTGGAATTCAGGAACTAAACAGCGCCCGGTTTGTCTGTGTTGTCATCGGCTCACGTGGGACGCATCCTCTGTCTATGAAAGAAAGACAAAATTCCAAGGTTGAAATAACGAAAAAAAAAAAAAAAAAAAAAAAAAAGAAGAATATAAAAAGAAAAGAAAAAGAAAACAATGCGACAAATTAGAATTCTTCAGAATTCTTTAGAATAATGGAGAGCCAGAAATGTGTGAGGCAATTGCCAAGTTTGTAGAAGATGATGGTAGACATTGGAATCAGGTTGGGAACAAGAAAAATTTGAAAAAAAAAAAAAAAGGAACTTAGTCGAAAATACTACTATAAATCGCCTGGGGATCGAAGAAGTGAGAACTAAAGACTTATAGTTGATATTTAACTCCCCCTTTTGCCATGGGTAGGATGTGACATAAGGTATGGGGCGTCTAGTGAGGATTGAACTATTCAGTAGTAACGGATCTTCGAGTTTATCTTTCTAACCAATACGCCACGATGGGACACTCTATTTTAATTTGTTCTTTGCTTGGGTGTGATGGGAGAACCACTGTGAGCAGCTTAAAGTAGGCAAAGAGTTAACCAACTTTTTAAAAAGTGAAAACACAGGGGTATTTGCAAAGATTGCTCAATGCTATTACACTGTATTATATTTCTTATCTTATTATAATGGATATTGTGTGTTTTTCTGACTATAACCAAAACTATGTTACTACTCAAATCACAATTCCCTTAGTTATTTATGTCCCATTCTCCATGATTTTTATTTAAACCTCAACTATTAATAAAATTATTCTACATTAATAATATTGTTGGCCTTATCTACACAATAATAACATGCAATTGTATTTATATATAAAACTAAAAAGCGTGTGTCACATCCAGCTCGTGCGGAGGGGTTGGTATATATATAACTAAATCGTGGTTTACAGTGTGAACGGAAAGGCTAATTTGCATATTGATATTTAAAATTTGATTTTGATAAATGTGTGCTTAGTATTATTGATTTTTAAGTGTTTGGTTTTACTCTAATGAATATGAGCAAAAATCTCGGTGATAAATCTTAAAAGAAATCTATTAACATGAATAAATAACTGTAATTTTACTCTTTACTTCCTATTTTAACTAAATAATTAAAGTAGGACAATTTATCAATGAAAGACGGGAGTGATGGAAGAGTAAGTTTCAGTTGTTCTATTATCCGATTATACCCCCTCTGTTTTAAATGTTTTTATCTGCATTCTTATTTAGTTTCCTTAGCCTTTCTAATTTAATATAATATTTGATTACATGTTAAAACTTAAATACTTGCACCCGGAGGGTACATATATTTGTTAGTAAAAAAAGTGTTGTTAATTAAAACAAGAAAAACTGTTAATAATGGATTAATGATTGGGTCGTTCGTTTCGGGGTATAATTTTTGCTTCGGGTGTCGGAAGTCCCGGACAAACCAATTACTATAATTAGTTTTACATAAATTTACAACAGTTTTACATACAGAAGGTTGTAAACCAGGAAGAGCGAAGTTGGTAAAACCGAATAGGAGAGGTCCCAGTTTCAAACCCCAAATAATTTTATATAAAGAATATTGTAATTAAGGATGAGGTAAATGAGGAAAATTAATAAGGGAAATTGATTGGCTAGTTCATTGGTTGCAGTGGTATCTTTTAATGCAAGAAGTCCGGGTTCAAATCCCTGACAAACTCACTAGAAAATAAGAGAGGATTTTCATTAAAAAAAATACTGTTCTTGGTTGGATTTTACGGTATGTCAAGCCTTGTTGGGTTATTTTATACTGAAGACATTTTGTGCTATTCATTCTTGTTGGGTATTCTATAACTCATTTCTTTCTATTTAACCCATGGATGGGACCATAACAGGTACTACCACACTGGGTCAGAGTGGACCGGGGAGTAATGGCGATAAAGGGGTACTCCACACTCCCCAGTACTCCGGAATTGGAATTTCACCACTAGAGACAGTTTAACGTCACACCGCAACATTCTAGCACATATATGATAAAAGGTTTTAGGTGTTTGTCATGATGGCAATAGGGTTGAGACAATCATAAATGTGCTGGGCTTCAAGTGACAAAGGAGGGGGCCTTTATATTTAAAAAAAAAAATTGTTTAAATATTTTTTTAATTATTATTTTACAATTTTAAAAATAATAATGATTTTTTAAAGAACTTTTAAATCGAGAAAAATCAATCTGTATGTACATTTCGGCCTATTAGGCCTCATCAGCAGAGCTATAGATAGAAAGACCTCCTTGTGCGTGATTCGAAACCCGACTGATGAGGCCTAATAGGCCGAAATGTACATACAGAAATTGATTTTTCTCGATTTGTTTAGCCTTACATTTAATAGGTATGCCCGCCTAATTGATTAATTAATTATTAATTAAATTAACTTTCAAAATTAGGTACGACTTCAATTAAGCACATATTCCCCCAAAAATTGTCGGCTAAAAAAAGCCATATCATAAATACATTGCTTGTGTATTTACTTTTCATATATATATATATATATATATATATATATTATATATATATATATATATATATATATATATCTGCGAAACTATGTTTACTAAACATTACACCACCATAGGTTAGAATATGTCTATCTAATTATATTATTTTGTAAAAGAACAATGAACCACGCCATGAACGGACGTGGATTTTTTATACATTCAAATAACCACCATATACATACGCACATCACTTTATCCAATCATACACATCCTATGTCTATTGAATTTTCTGATCTTTTTGCAATTTCTTCGATTTTTCTTGCATTTGTAACATCTTCACCTGACGATTGCCTCGCATGAAACCAATATGGTCGTGAATGTTCCTTTGTCACCAAATAAATAGATATGTAAAACCTTTATATATTTATTTATTATATATATATATATTATATACATACATACACACACACACACACACACACACACACACATATATATTATATATATATATATATATATATATATATATATGAAATAAAGGAACTTAATCCGACAGTGTGAATTTGATATATTGAAAAAACAAAACAAACAAATGATGTTTACAAATGCATGGGATCATCAGGAGAGAATGTGCAACCGTTTCGGGCCTTCCTCGCAACAGTTTTAAAAAGCACATCGCCCCCCCTCACTGATGTGAGGTCCCTCGGAATATCTGTATCGACCGTATGTAATTGATCAGTCTTCAACACACACACACACACACACACACACACACACACACACACATATATATATATATATATATATATATATATTCAACATATATATATATTGGGTTGGACAAAATGATAGAAAAATAATTGTTAGCTGTCAACTCGTGCACGAGTAAGACCATTTCCTGTTCTTTTTTTTTTCATATTGAATGCCAGTAGCATTTGACACGGTATCCTTGTGTTTTCTCAGATGACTCACAAGGACAGCCTTGGAGAAACATACTCTTTCACATAAACTACATGTTGAAACTTCTCCACTTTGAATGTTGAATGGGCTGAAAATGACCCTTTCTAATAGCCCGCTTCAATTTTTGGTGTTTAATTCGGTAGGACTCAAATTCTTTCACAGACCGGTACATACATACATGGTGATTGCCACTTCTTCACAGAAGAAGGTAATTTCTACAAGGTTCGGTTGTGAGCACGCAAGTGGCCCAGAAGTCCAGCTTTGCTTTTACACGTCCTGTCGCATAAAAGGCACGCGAGACCCCTGATTTTCACTTGTACTCACACGTGCTTTTCACGTGGTCGTTTGTCACCATATGACCGCATGTCCCAGGAGAATCTTAAACATTGGGTGTCAATCAGCCACATCAGACGCCACTCTCCTGCAACAAGCTAATGCGTCTAGTATAGAAACGCGCATCATACATACACACATACATACATAGCATAGCATAGCAATAGCATAATCTTTACAGATCATTACCGTCCCTCACAATCCTCCACCACCAGAACCTTTCCTCTCATGAGTCCTCAAATGACTCATTAAACGCGCTGTAGATCCACAAAGTTTGATGCAAATATGACATAGAAAGGACGTCCTTCACGTTGAATCAGATGATAAAATTTGGTGCTTATGCACCGTCATATGTCTCTTAAGACCAGAAGCTGATTTACAGACTTTGTTACAGATTGCACAAGACACATTGTTTGTTCCTGGAATTTGAATGATTTCCCCCGATGAGATTTCCTATGATTGACATATCCAACCATAGAAAGCAGAATTCAACCACATGTCTGACATTTCCAACCCTCCATGTTCTCTCCAATATGATAAGTGTATCCCTTTCGAAGTTGACGCTTGAGATTTTCATGCACAATTCTTTCACTCTCAAAACTGGTACAGCCATCATCCACATGAATTCTCCAGTCAGTTCTCTTCAATGCCAGCTTTTTTCAGTTGTCAGGATTTTTTATACATACATATATACATACATACATACATACATACATTTCTAGGTAGATGCTGTTTCTGTTCAGTCAGAATTCTTTTTTTTTTTTTGCTACATCAACTCAATTTCTGGGTGCCATTTTGTTGTTGTCGTTGTTTTTGTTGTTGTTTTGAAATATACAAATGTTCATTCGTATTTTTTTTTATTATCTGCATCAGTTTTGTTTATGTCAACGCCGTTCATCATTCACAGCCTCCCACCCCTTCTCCACTGGTGCTATTAAAAGGTGAAAAATGTTTCTGGAGGGAATTGAAGGAGAGAAAAAAAGTGACTTGCATGTGACATGAACCCGGGACACTTGGGTGGGGGAGAGAGATCACCACACCTTCAGCCCTGATAAACAATCTCACACACGCATCAGAAGGATTTCCTTAGCCCAATAACACATGTGCAGGCCACCCAGTGAGGATCAATCTCACTAGAGTAGGAATTATGTGCTACTTTAGTTTATTAACCTTTATTCGGCAGTTTTCTTTCCTTTCTTTCTTTTTCTTTTTCTCTTTCCTTGGTTTCATTTTCTCCTTCCTTTTTTCTTTCCTTTTTTCTTTTCTTCTTCCTTTTTTTTCATTTTCTTTCCCAATTCTTTCATTTTTCTCATTTTCTTCCCCCTTTTCTTCATGTTCTTTCTTTCATTCTCCCTTCCTTCCCTTTTTCATTTTCTTTCACCTTATTTCTTTTTTTCTTTTTCTCCTTCCTTTCTTTCATTTTCTTTCCTTTCCTTTCTTTCTTTCTTTCTTTCTTTTTCCTTTTCTCTTTCCTTGGTTTCATTTTCTCCTTCCTTTTTTTCTTTCCTTTCTTTTTTGTTTCATTTTCTTTCTTTTTTCTTTCCTTTTTTCTTTTCTTCTTCCTTTTTTTAATTTTCTTTCCCCATTCCTTCATTTTTCTCATTTTCTTCCCCCTTTTTTTCATATTCTTCCTTTCATTCTCCTTTCCTTCCCTTTTCTCATTTTCTTTCTCCTTATTTATTTTTTATTTTTCTCCTTCCTTTCTTTCATTTTTTCTTTCTTTCTTTCCTTTCTTTCTTTCATTTTCTTTTCTCTTTCCTTATTTCATTTTCTCCCTTCTTTGTTTTCTTTTCTTTGTTTTTTCTTTCTCCATTTCTTCATTTTTCTCATTTTCTTCTCCCTTTTCTTCATGTTCTTCCTTTCATTCCTTTTTCTTTTTCATTCTCCTTACTTTGTTTTTTTTTCTCCTTCCTCTCTTTCATTTTTCATTCTACTAGCAAGAATACGCGTCCTTCGGGTGCAAGTATTTAAGCTTTAATATAATGAAATATATCAAATTAGAAACACTAACGAATTAAATCAGAATGCATATAAAAAAGATATTTTAATTGGTTTAATTGGTTGCTATATAAAATCATTCATAGGATTGATTTTAATAAGTTGGAGAATAAAACAATAATATTAGAGATCAATAACACCATTGTTTATTAAACCCGGTTTTGTTAAAACCAATATGCAAATTAACCACAGCATATATTATGTAAACCTGTATTTCTTAGTGATATATAAGACACGTTGGAGGATTCTAAACACACTAATAACATGGATTGTTCCGAGGAAAATCTAACTCAGATTTTCATAGAGACATCGTTAATATACAAGATTTATTCAATGTATTAATGATTTTGACAATAAATTAGATAATCATTGATAAACTTACGCAATTTCTGGGTGTATTGTGATATAAGGATTGACGTAGTCTCGGTTACAGACAGACACCGAATCTCTATTATAATAAGATTTCATCTTCATTTTCTTCATTTTCCTCTTTCTTATCCTCTTTACCTTGTTTTTTTTTTTTCATTCCCCTTTTCATTGTTTTTCACCTTCTTCCTTTTCCTTTATTTTTATTTCTCTTTTCCCCTCTTTTCCGTCTTTTTTTATTATTTCAAGATCACAAATAGTACTTCTCACAACATCTGAACATACAGCAAGGCCGTCCGATCGTTGTGTAATGGTTTGCAAGCTAATCTCGCAGATCCATTACTAACTAAATGTAGAGTTTGATCCTCACTGGATGCCCCATACTTGCGACCTTATGTCACACCCTACCGATGGCGAACTCGATGGGTAAAGAATGCATCTCATTGTAGTAATGGTTAACAAGCTAGCCTCGCAGATCCATTACTAACTGAATATCGAGTTTAATCCCCGCTAGACACCCCATACTAGCGACATTGTGTCACATCCTACCCATGGCGAACGGATTGTGTAAATAACTACTTATTTGCTTAATACTCAGATCCATCATTACTTCTATTGAAATAGAAACAGTATATACAAGATGTGCCAAAAAAGTATCGAGATTTTTGTTCTTTTTTATACACCTTGTATTCTGAAAAAAAAAGTTCTATTCATTATAATTTTTTTTTTCAGAATACAAGGTGTATCAAAAAAGTACCAAGTTTAAAGCTGTATTTACCAAGATAGAAATGAAGAATGAATGGAACGCTATTTTTTTTTAGAATACAAGGTGTGTCAAAAAGTACAAAAAATCTCGATACTTTTTGACACACCTTGTATGGCAATTTTGAATTGGATTAATATAGACTTGCACATATTGCTACTGATTGGACGTACTGATTGGATTTAATGTATTCAATACAAATGTCTCGAGTAAACAAGAATTAGTAAATTAGAAACTCTACATAATTGAAATGTATAAACAAGATGGTCACAAGAAAAATCTGTTTCGTCCTTTTCTCGATTGATTTCACAAATCGGACATTTTATGAAACTCACATTTTTCAATCGTTTTTCTCTTCTATGTTTTCATAGGAAATTAAAAAAAGAAAATTTATATAATTATTTATCCCCTTAATTTCTTAATTATTTATCCCCTTAATTTCTTTCTTTCTTTTTTCTTTTTTCTTTCTTTCTTCTTTCTTCCTTTTGTCTTTCTTTCTTTCTTTCTTTCTTTCTTTCTTTCTTTCTTTCTTTCTTTTGTCTTTCTTTCTCCCTTCTTTCCTTCTTTCTTTCTTTTTTCCTTTCTTTTGTCTTTCTTTCTTCCCTTCTTTCTTTCTTCCTTTTATCTTTCTTTCTTTCTTTCTTTTTTTTCTTTCTTTTTTTCCTTTCTTTTGTCTTTCTTTCTTTCCTTCTTCTTTCTTTTTCTTTCTTTTTTCTTCTCTTTCTTTATTTTTGTCTTTCTTTCTTTCTTTTTTGTCTTTCTTTCTTTCTCCTTTTGTCTTTCTTTCTTTCTTCCTTTGTCTTTCTTTCTTCTTTTCTTCTTTTTCTTCTTTTGTCTTTCTTTTTCTTATCCTTCTTTGTTCTTTCCTTCTTTCTTTCTTTTCTTTCTTCCTTTTTGAGAGAGATTAATATTTATGCGTTTGTTTAAAATTTATAGTGTAAAATATTCAAAATAATTATCTAACTAAATATTCATAGATATATGCAACATTTCATTCGAGGGGCAAAGAACTAATTTAATTTCAAATCGTTTCATTTTTCTACTCCTTTAATAAATTTGATGGATTTTACATACTCATTGAAACCGTCTGACATTGAATTTTTAACTCTACCAACTCAGTTAATATCATTCAAAAATATTTTTTACGCGCACGGAAAAGTGTTTTTTTTTGCAATATAATATAATATATATATAATATATATATATATATATATATATATATATATATATACTTTAATTAATTTTCCAGAATATTTTGCTGTCATTCAACCGTTTATTTTATTCAACCGCTTTATTTCTATTTATTGAAAAAGTTATTAAATTTTTTTGATATTAAGTGAAGCTGCGCCTACTTATTTTGGAAACAAAAAATATCACACAAACTATCATGGTAGGCATATATATATATTATTTTATAATATATATAATATGTTATAATATATATAATATATATATATATATATATATATATATATATACATATTAATATATATATATATATATATATATATATATATATTATGGCTATAGTGTACATATAAATCTATGTATAAGTATATATTTATTACGATATATGTATACATAAATTCTTGCTAAGAATATAAATTCAGTACG
>CM042138.1:141282007-141314995 GCA_023376005.1 Doryteuthis pealeii | reverse complement strand
TCTTTCTTGTCCTTCCTTTTTCCTTTCTTTTCTTCTTTTCCTTTCTTTGTCTTTCTTATTTTCTTCTTCTTTCTCCTTTTTTCTTTCTTTCTTCCTTTTGTCTTTCTTCTTTCTTCCTTTTGTCTTTCTTCTTTCTTCCATTTCTTTGCTTTCTTTTTCCTTTCTTTTTCTTCTTTATTTCCGTTTCTTTCTTCCTTTTTTTTTTTCTTTCTCCTTCTTTTGTCTTTCGTTCTTTCTTCCTTTTTTGTCTTCTTTCTTTTCTTCCTTTCTTTCTTTCTTTTTTTTTCCTTTCTTTGTTCTTCTTATATTCCCTCTTCTTTCTTTCTTTCCTTATTTCTTTCTTTTTTTCTTTCTTTGTCTTTCTTTCTCTTTCTCTTTCTTCCTTCGTTGTCTTCCTTTGTCTTCCTTTCTTTCTTTCTTTCTTTCTTTCTCCCCTTCTCCCCTCATTTTCATTCTTTGGCTTTTCTTCTTTCTCTTTTTTTTTTTTTTCCTCTCTCTTCTCTTTTTTTCTCGTACACACACATATATTAGTCTAATATATATACATAAATATATATATATATATATATATATATATATATATATATATATATATGTGTGTGTGTGTGTGTGTGTGTGTGTATGTGAGTATGTTTTCGTATTATATATCTGTGGTTGCGTGAATATATCCGTATTCTAATAATTAAAAAGGGTTTGTGAATATGTATTCTTCAATATATTCTCCATTCTTGTTAATATACTTCAGGATTAACTATTCATCATATGGTAATGTATCATCAAAACATCAAGCTAGTAACTACACTAAGACTTCTCTACTATATATATATATATATATATTATATATATATATATATATATATATATATATATATAGCAAATAGTTTGATAGTAAAAATATACTACCAAACATCAACCGGGAAGAAAAATTTTTTGTAAAAAAGAAAAGACCAAGATAATCGTACTAACAAAAAATAATCTATTACCACAATATCTTTGCCAAAAGAAAAAACAATTTATATGCATATATATATATATAAGATATATATATACATACAAACCCGCCAGGAGACTAAAGCTTAATAAGTAAAAAGTGCTCAATACCAAAGTAGAGCTAATAATAAATCTTTATCTTTATGTTTATCTTTATTAGTGTTTATATATATATATATGCATATACACATATAGATATACACTTATGTGACCGTGGACGATTTTGTTAGTACATTTCATGGAGATATATATTTCATTATCTACATACATAAATAGGTATGATTAGAAACATATATATATATATATATATATATATATATATATATATATATATATATATATATATATATATATATCGATGGATAGATAGATAGATATATGTATATATACATATACAGAATATATAGCTATGCAAATATAAATGTTACATTTTTTATGTATATAAATTGTTTAACATTAATCTCAATCCAAAAGAATTAAATTTTTTAAAAATCACATTTTTTTTACATTCATATTGATAATTTTAAAGTTTCTTACAAAATGTTATTTTTTAATGTTCTCATTAATATTAACGGGAAAAAGATTTTAGTATTCAATTCATGGTGATCATAAATCCCTTTCGCTTATTCTTTTCCATTTAATTAACTGCACATTTTCATTTAGTGAAATATTATTATGATTAAGAAATAATATCAATATCTATCAAAATCTTATAAAGACGTATTTATTATTGAATATCATTACACACAACTTTTTATCTTTCTGGTAAGAAAAAATGTTTCTACAATTATTGTTATTATTTTAAGAAATCATCGGTTAGGTCCAAATTTATAAATTTTTGAGTTTTGTTGGAATAATCTTAAAAAGATCAGGTTATTTATTTCCCAAATGTATAATTCCAGGATACGTAAACCCTTTTAGCTCAGCAATATATTTTCATTCAAAATATACGCTATTAATAAACATAAGAATAAAAATCTAAATTGCAAATTAAATTTTCTAAAATTACATAATTAAATTATTCCACTAAATTTACTGAATAAAAACTGAATCAATTTTCATTTCTTTTCCGTTTTTTTTAAATCTTGCGTTCGAATTGTCATTGTCATTTTGTTTCGGACGGGTGGAATATGTGAATAAGAATTATATAATTGAGTACAAATAAGAAGGATTAAAATATCAAATCATTTGAGATTTTAATTCGAACAAAACATTTTTTTTATCCATCATTAAAATCATTAAAAAAATGTTTTTGCTTTTTTAACTATTTGTTTTCAGTATATTCAAATGGATTATACGGAAATCAATGAATAATGTTTGTTTCTAGCAAAAATATTTCAGCAAGATATTTTTTTATTTTTCCTTAAATTGTTAAATAGAATTTCTCTTTAAACTATTCTAATCTTTTAGATTATTTAAAAGGAAAAAAAGAAGAAGAAAATTATTTGATATAAATTTTATTTCGTTTTGATCTTCTGAATTTGTGATAGAATTTAAATTTGTAATTTAAATTTATAATTGTTTCTATGTAACATGCAGGATTTTTCTATTTGACCAGGCTGCTTTATCACTTAAATCTAAAATAATTATTTGAATATTAAAAGTTTTTTGTCCCTCAGTCGATTACACATTGGAAGAGGAAGTGGTAATAAAAATTTTGTTGGAAAAAAAGAAAAAAAAGAAAGCAAGAAGGGAAGTCATATTTGAGATAAAAATCATTATCATTATTTTTTGTGAGCTTTATAAAGTTTAGTGGTTCAAATAAGACATTACTATATTATTTACTAAATCATAATAATAATAATAATAATAATAATAATAATAATAATAATGGGGAAAGAAAATTAATGGACGGAATACAACTACCAAATCAGGTCACTATAAAATCACTTGAAGAAAAAGAAACTTACAAATACTTAGGAATTTTAGAAGCAGACAATATCAAGCAAACAAATGAAAGAAAAAGTTAAAAAAGAATACCTCAGAAGAACAAGAAAGCTCTTAGAAACCAAGCTCAACAGCAGAAATCAAAGGAATAAATACCTGGACCGTCCCAGTTATAAGATACTCTTATATATTCTTAAAATGGACAAAAGAAGAAATTAATGACGATGCAAAGGCTAGAGATGATAAAGATAGACTATATGTATCAATAAAATAATGTGGGAGAGGTCTTGCCAACATAGAGGACTGTGTAAAGGCCACAATCCAAAGGACTCGAAGAATACGCAAAAAAGTGCAAAGAAAGATTACTTATGGCAGCCAAGAACAGCAGATGTAATTTATGGACAAACAGAAAAACCAACAAAAACTATTAAAACAAAGATGGGAAGAAAAACAATTACAACTTCAATCGACAAATCGAAGAGGTTGCACATAAAAAGACTGGACATGGTTAAGAAGAGGAAACCTCAAGAGAGAAACTGAATCACTAATAATTGCTGCACAAAATAATGCCATAAGAACAAATTATATCAAAGCAAAAATTGATAAGACGCAACAAACAGTAAATGTAGACTGTGCGGTGACAGAGATGATACTGTAAACCATGTATTAAGTGAATGTAGCAAACTAGTACAACGAGAATACAAAGCTAGGCACGACTGGGGTGGGAAGGTTATCCAATGGGAATTATGCAACAAATTAAATTTTGACTATACAACAAAATGGTATATGCATAAACCAGAATTTGTTCTTGAGAATGAAACGCATAAAATTCTCTGGGACTTTGAGATAAAGACGGATCACGCTATCCCAGCCAGGAAACCAGACCTAGTGTTGATTAACAAAAAAAGAAAAAAAGAAAAAAGAAAAGAGAACGTGTCAGCTGGTGGACTTTGCGGTCCCAGCAGATCACAGGGTAAGGCTGAAGGAAAATGAAAAGATGGATAAATACCAAGACCTTGCCAGAGAATTGAAAAAGCTGTGGAAAATGAGGGTAAAAGTGATACAAATTGTAGTTGGTGCTCTTGGAACGGTAAAAAAACTTGGAAAAAAAGACTGGAGGATCTGGAAATCAGAGGAAGAATTGAGACCATCCAGACTACTGCACTGCTGAAATCGGCTAGAATACCCAGAAGAGTCCCGGAGACCTGAGGAGACTTGTCACTCAAACTCCTCCAGTGAAATACCATCAGCTAATGCTGATGTGAAAAACTCAAAAGGAGTGAAAATATTAATACATACATACATACATACATACATACTTGGTTTGGAACATTGGGAATTGAATTGTTGTCACTCAGACTCCAGTGAAAGACCATCATATAACCCTAGTGTGAAAAACTCAAATAATAATAGCTAGCAGGATCTGTGGATATAACACAGTATGATAATTTGATAATTACAATGTTTGATATGTTTACTTAATAGCTATTGCATTTTTTCAATATATAAAAAGTATAATAATCTTGATTTAACTCTCCCCCCCCCCACACACACACTTTCTTAAAGGGGTTGTAAAATAATTAGATTGATTTGCCGATAAACATTTCGAGGGAGGCGTCTAAAATATCTACATTCATTTGCCGACATAAAAGTGACAAAAACACGACTCGGAAAATATTTAAGTTGCGCCAGAAATTCGCCTGACGCTAAGCCATAGCGTAAATTAAGGCAGGAGGCCGGGACGACATAAGATCAAAAGTACCAACGTATATTCCGTAATTCACAATTTCAATATTACAAATAGAATAAACATGTAACGTCGTTTTTTTTCTTCTTCCCTTCTAATTTTACGTTGGGCATTTAAGCAACGCAAGACCATTTCGAATGTTTCATTTTTTAAATTGGGAGAAATAAAATGGGACAAATAAGAAATCTGCGATTAAGCGACACAAGATAATATGGATTTATATTTTTGCATTACATCTTGAACAATTTGGACGATCTCTTTTTTTTAACCAGATGTCTCTCTCTCTTTCTTTCTCTCCTCTCTCTCTCTCTCTCTCTCTCTCTCTCTCTCTCTCTCTCTCTCTCGTGCCACCGGTTCATATCGGTCATCGCTCCTGGCAAATCCTCTTCACGACATCCAGTATCTACACAGAGCTGATCAACTTAAGTCTTTGCTGGTCGGACTACACTAGTATGTCCATGTGTACGTGTCCACAGGAGAACGTCATTTATGAGTTCGTTCTTACTTCTTCAGCGCGTTTTGTTTGTCTGGTGGTTTGTGTGATAGGAGGTACAGCTACTTTTCGTGGGGTTCTGCTTCCAGGATTTGTCCAGAATAGCACGCTGTATCCTTGTGTAATTCCCACCCAGCTTTCCCCCAATCGTTTTGTTAACGTCCAAGTGCAGCCATACAGTAGCACTGACACATCTACAACTTAAGGAAGTTAATACTAATAACATGAAAAGTTTATGGAGAGCTGGAACATGTAAAAATGCAGCAGATAAAAATGAAATTTTTAATCAAGAAGGCAATGCCAAATCAGATTTTTGGCAAAATGGGAAATGTTCTTTAGCTTTAATGGGTTTTGGTGTCACTTGACCTTAAGTTACATAGTTTGGTTTGTTTTGGTTTCCGGCATATCAACCTCAGTGGGTCATTTAATACCGATAAAGTTTTTAAATGACGTCATTCTTAAACGGATACTCAATTTTTTTTCATAAACACATTTTTCTATTTAACCTATAGATGGGACCCCAACAGGTACTATCACACCGGGTCAGCGTGGACCAGAGAGCAAAGATTATGAAGGGGTGCTCAAACATCCCCCCCAGACCTCCAGAACTGGAACCTCACCATCAAATAGAGTTTAATGTCATTCCCAGGACATGAAGACCCTCAGTCACCGCCTTCTAGCACCCATATGATAAAAAGGGTTGGGGGCTTTCCATAAGGACAATAAGGTTGGGACAATTATATAGGGGCTTGGGCTTGACGTGACCAGCCGATTGATCGGAGGGGGCCTCTCCGACCGACCGTCTAGCCTAAGTAAGAACCAAAGTAAATTGTTGCATCTCATGGACTGCTCGGCCACCAAGATTCCATCCTTAAGAATCACGGGTCACCACCCACGGCCAACAGGTGACCCCATCGGGAGGTCATACTCCTCTACAGAGGTGCAGTCGGTGTATTCTAACGCCCCAGCCGACAGGGCAGTTGAGTTACTTAGAAAATCAACATGTTAGTTTATATATATATATATATATATATATATATATATATATATGAATGATATACATAGAAAAAATCGTTGAATCAAGTATCATTTCTAATAATAAAACTATCAAACAAAGGCCCGGTTTTTTCAGCCTGTTTTCTTATCTAGTCAAATGAGTTTACAATATTCTTTAAATCAATCTCAATGTTATGTTTATTATGTAATATACCATACTTATTAATATATATATATATATATATATATATATATATATATATATATATATATATATATAGTTTTGTTTTCTATATTGAATGGCATATTAAGATAATAGTCCGAAAGGGAATGTAAAACGGCAACTGGAATTTGAACTTGATTACTACAATGTCACAATCTAGCATCCTCAAGATCCCCCCACCCCCATATATATATATATATATATATATATATATATATATATATATATATATATATATATATTCTTCACATCGCCCCAAAATAAATAATAAAATAGATAAATAACAGAAATTATTGACTCATTTCCAGTCACAATTTTGAATAGTAACAAAAGTAAAGTAGTCGGGGCGGCCTAATGTCGGTATCAGCCGGATAGCGAGGGAGTCTATCTCCTTTTCACTAGCGCTAGATCAAGGAGATTATTCTATCATCTGAGGTGGAGCGCCACAACTACCATCAGCTCATCACTTTACCGCACAGATCCCTGTGCTACTCATACGCTGAGTTGGCGAGGGCCGGTATCGAACCAGGAACCTTGTGATTCCTAGCCAGATGCTCTCCCGACTGAGCTAAACCGGTCCCTTTTTTATGCTTACATCCCCTGGAATTCCCAAATCGGTCACCCATCCAAGTACTGACCAGGCTCGACGCTGCTTAACTTCGGTGATCGGATGAGAACCGGTGTTTTTCTGCTCATATTCAATTGTTCAACTGTTTTTCAATCCTCTGTCAGCAAACAAATTTTGTAACATGTTCTGTTAATATCGCCAGGTATAAATAAACCCCCAAGGCAAACCAATCATTTCAGATGTCTCATCAGAAACCAGACGACAAGATTTACTGGATTTTTTGTCACTTCTTGAATGTCGGTCTGATCGTGGTTAATCTTCAAGTTCAATTTCATCACATTTGAATATTCTTCGTACATTTATTCTTTAACGTTTATCTCATTAAAAGTTTATTCTCACAACATTTTCAGTAGCAGTTTTCCCTATATGAGTGATTGATTAGTGTTAAATGGCATATAATATCTTCTGGGTTATTTAATGCCAAATCCTGCTGGATATCATATATAGATAAGTTAGTGGTAGGAATGATTCTATTCCGGAACTTCTTTTTTCACACACACACACACACACACACACACACACACACACACAATATAATATATATATATATATATATATATATATATATATATATATATATACCAAACTTGTTGGTAAACCCGGCAAATAGTTTGATTGTAAAAATATACTACCAAACATTACCTGGGGAGAATTTTTTTTTTTTAAAAAAAAAAAATATAGTCGTATCAACTGAAAATAATCGGTTGATACTATAATACTTGGACAAAAGAAAAAACAATTTATATATATATATATATATATATATATATATATATATATATATATATATGAAAAATATATATTCATACAAAAACCGCTAGGATATACTAAAGCTAATAAGTAAAGAGTGCTCAATACCTAAGTAGAGCAAATAATAAAAATAAACCTAATGAATTAGATATACCTACTAAAAGTTTCGCTTAGTGCTCTTCAGGGCTAAGATCTCGAATTTAATATCTTTGAACATTGGCCTAACCCGTTAAATATTTGGAAGCGACGAATGCAGTGGTTCTCAACCTTTTTTTTTTTAAATTCCTTTTTACCTTTTTTTTTTTAAACCTTTGATTCCTATTTTACTCTGTTGGCTGTGCCCGCCCCCAGCCAATCTTATTGTATTTTTATAATTTTTATAATTAAATACTGTAACACACACACACACACACACACACACACACACACACACACACACACATATATATATTTTTTGGGAGATTATGTGCTTAATTAAAGTCATACCTAATTTGTTAATTAATTAATTATAATTAAATGAATTAGGCGTGCATATCGGTTTAAATGTAAAGCGTAAACAAATCGAGAAAAAGTCGATCTCTGTATGTACATTTCAGCCCATTAGGCTTCATCAGCAGAGCTACAGACAGGGCAGTGCTTTGTGCGCGATTCGAACCCTACCTGCCTATAGCTCTGCTGATGAGCTATAATGGGCTGAAATGTACATACAGAGATCGACTTTTTCTCGATTTGTTTACGCTTTACATTTAAACCGATATGTACGCCTAATTCATTTAATTATAATTAGTTAGTTAATAAATTAGGTATGACTTTAATTAAGCACATAATCCATAATCTCCCAAAAAATTGTCGGCTATCGCCATTTCAAACACATTGTTTATTTAATTCATATATATATATATATATATATATATATATATATATAAACATACAAACATAAAAATATATCTCTATATATAAAGTTGTAGTTTCTCTCTGTTCACGGACTCCTCCTAGGTTTTTGGAGATAGACAGCATAACCAAGTATATTTTGAAACTAGATTACATACATAAATATATTTAATTTTTATCAAAGGAGGGGGGCCTCGGAAGGGGGCAAATACCTCCTACTGAAATTTAATTCTCTTCGTTTTACATAAAATTTAAACCATGGTTAAATGGCAAGATCTGATACCGTTTCAGAAAATGACATCAAATTTCAATTATATTAAGATAATGAGGGTTAAACCTTAGATGAAAATTTGGAAGAGTATTGGAACTTTTATCATTATGGGATATTCTATTAATTAAACATAAATCAACAAAAATCCTATCTCTCTTTTATGGTAAAATGTGGCTAATTTAGACATTTTATCTATGACAAAAATCAGTAGAATTATGCCAACAAAAATTATTTGTTAACTAGCTTAAAAACCGCCCTATTGGGTGTCAATTAAACTAATATATATATATATATATATATATATATATATATATATATTTTACCTTTCATATATATATATATATATATATATATATATATATATATGGAAGCTCCAGTCTTTCACAGCAACGCACAATTCACAATCAGCTCCTCGCGTTGTCACGTTGAGGCCGATTCATCATATAAAACACGAACCCATCTACATCCCCTTATAATCAGCCGCGTATGTTTTAACCATTACGGCTGTCATTAAAAAGAAAATAGAACAAAACAAAAATCATAACAAAATGCAATGTTATCGCTTGATGTATGTCGTCATCATTGGCCAATAAAAATGCTTGAAACGTAGACAGGGCGCCATCTTGACGCCTCTTGTGGGTTTGGGTTGGTGGCTTAACTGAAAAATATGGTGCATCTGTTAACATGCCAAGAAGACAAAACGTAACCGGATTTCGCTTGTGAGTTATTAAAATTAAAAGATGAAATCATATTTACTGCTAGAGAAGACTTTAATGAGTTATTATTTTTCATTAATCATTAATATTATCATTATTATTATCTTGCGTAGGAAGAGAACCACTTCTATTTATCAATCTATCTATCTATCTATCTATCTATCTGTGAGAATTTCAAGGCGCCACAAGAAGTTAAAATATATATCAACAAAATATTAATATAAATTTGAAGAAATTATTGTCACATTTGAGTGTTATACTTAATATCTATCTTTTCTAACTGTTTTTGATATTTATTTATTTTATTTATTGGCATTTCAGTCTCGGAAGACTATCATAAAGTTTTTGTGCCCCTGAAGTTACAGCGCCTCCTGTGACTGTGAAGTCCGATGTTTGAAAAACATTCTCGACTACAGATGTCGCATTTGACGGCTGTCCCTGAAGATGTTGATGTGCCGATGCTTTGTTGCCGCTGCTTTTTTCTGGACCTCTTAGCTTCATGGTGTCGCGTCAGGGTGACTTCTGACATGAGCAATCCTCTACGGAGAGTCTGCCGCCACCGGGGGCGGTCCTGAGCCAAATTTTCCCAGCTGGAAGGGACAATTTAGTAGATAGTAGTGGTGTAAATTCCATGGTAGCTACCAATATATAAATTAATACACTTGTTCCTAAATCATCCGTCCGTTATCATCTTGCAACACCTTCTGGTTAAAAAAAAGAGACCGTCCAAATTGTTCAAGATGCAATTCAAAAATGTAAATCCAGATTATCTGGTGTCACTTGCTCGCAGATTTCTCATTTGTTTCATCTTATTTTACACAATTTTAAAAATGAAACATTCCTAATGGTCTTGCGTCGCCTAACGTAAAATTAAAATGATTTACAAAAAAAAAAAATTTTAAAAATAAGAAAAAAAAAAAAATAAATAACAAAAATAAGAAAGTTACATTTTGTTTTATTTGTAATATTGAAATTGTGAATTACGGAATATATTTTTGTAATTTTGTTTTGATGTCGTCCCCCTGCTTTAATTTACGCTGTTTTAGCGAGCCAGCGTCAGGCGAATTTCCGGCCCAACTTTTTCCGAGTCGTGTTTTTGTCACTTTTTTGTCGGCAAATTAATGTAGATATTTTAAACGCCTTCTCCCAGAGTTTTATCAGCAACTCAATGTAAATATTTGACACCCCCTTTAACAAATAGTGATAGAGAATTAAATCAAGATTATTATACGTTGTACATATTGAACTAATTGCAATAGCTATTAAGTAAACATAATCAAATTATCATACTGTTGTATGTCCACAGGTCCTGCTAGGACGATTAATAATTTGCCTATTTGTGAATATTTAATTTGTTGAAATGATTCATTATCAACCAAATATATAAAACACGCATGCGCATTAACAAAATAATTTTGGTCCAACAACAGATTTCATTTCAAATGATTAATATAAAAATGATTACGATAACAACAAACTCTTCTCCTTGTCTGTTTAAACTAGTCCAGTTTAACCAAGGTTAAAGAGATCAGTCCACCCTACTATTTATATATATCTGGATGGAGAATCGTTGGATGGATACCTTTCCCAATGGTATTAGCGCTACGTGAAATGCAACCGGCCTCGTTCAGGATTTGAACCCATGTCACCGTGTCCATTTCCTACGACGATAACTATTACATCACGGGCGCACAACACAATCCTTGTAGAAGAACAGTAGTTGTAACATTTAAACCATAGATGGGATATGAGGGGTTCATTTCTTTCCCAATGGTACTGTGAAAGATGTGAGGAGGGAGAGAGATAAATCAAGATTATCATACTTTTTACATATTGAATTATTTGCAATATCTCTTAAGTAACCATATGAAATGTTGTAATAATTAAATTATCATGCAGTGGTATATCTACAGGTCTTGCTAGTATTATATTAACTAGTACAAAATAAAAAAACACCCTCCGATGTAAAAGTAGATTTTTGAAACATGTTGCCTGAGGAGTGGGAGTTAAAAATTTAATGTCAGTGAGTTTCTACCCTAAGTAAGTAAAATCATTAAATTCATTAAAGGATTTAAAAATAAAACAATTCGAAATGTAAACTTTAAATATGTATTAAAATAAAACAAACTATATATAGATATATAATACCAGTCATGTATTTATTAAAACTTGTTTAAAAAACAATGAGGACTGTCTAATATTGCATGTTCAAATTTTGAGTGCATTTATTCTGTTATGACGATTTTGGGTAATGTGGCGTAAGCAGTGACGTAATTTTTGTTACAGACAAAAACCGGAGGCGAATCTCCATTATCAATAGAGATAGTGTATATATTCTGTCTAAAAATTATATTTTAAAAAATAATTAAAGGTTGATGCGAGAAGATAGAAAATAAGTCAATTTATGACCTCGGACAACAATATGTCAAAAATAAATAAATAATAATCTGACACTCCATTCGGTTATATTTGAACCGGTAACATTTTGTGTTTAACTGGAAGATCATTAGCACTATGGCACGATTATTAATCTAGATTAAGTTCCAAAATAATGCTCTGAATATTATTAGTCTCTCCTATCTACCATTTGGTAATGAGATACGGAAAGATACGATAAAAGCGAAAGGAACAAATGAAGAATAAATAACATTACAGATAATTATTTTTCCCGCTTCTTGTCATCATCATCATTATTATTGTCAGTGTAATTAGAATAATCAGTTTATTTTATCTTTATAACCAGACGAAAGATGAAATCTGATTCTTGCAGTGGCGATACGGATACGGATGCTGGCTTCACAAATATATTTGGCTGTTTCAACTTGAGATTTAGTGTTGAATACGAACAAATATTTTCGATGTGAAGTAGTTCTGTGACTCTCAGAATTAAAAAAATGACATTTCTAATACAGTGGATAATATGGTTTCTTTTGATTTCTTTGTTTAATGGCATATCAACCATCTTTGTTTAATGGCATATCAACCATTTTTGTTTAATGGCATATAAACCATCTTTGTTTAATGACATATAAACCATCTTTGTTTAATGGCATATCAACCATCTTTGTTTAATGACATATCAACAATTTTTGTTTAATGGCATATCAACCATCTTTGTTTAATGACATATAAACCATCTTAGTTTAATGACATATCAACCATCTTTGTTTAATGGCATATCAACCATTTTTGTTTAATGACATATCAACCATCTTTGTTTAATGGCATATCAACCATTTTTGTTTAATGGCATATCAACCATTTTGTTTAATGGCATGTCAACCACCTTTATTTAATGGCATATCAACCACCTTTGTTTAATGGCATAACAACCATTTTTGTTTAATGGCCTATCATCCATCTTTGTTTAATGGCATATCAACCATCTTTGTTTAATGGCATATCAACCATTTTTGTTTAATGGCATATCAAATCGTGGTATAATGGCTAGAAAGCTAGTCTCACAGATCCATTACAACTGAATATAGCTCAATCCTCGCTGGATGCCCCATACTTACAAACTTGAGTCCCATTCTACCCGTGGCGAATGAGTTGGGTAAATATCTATCAACCTTCGTGTGTTATTTAATACAAAAGCCAATCTTATATGTATCTACCAAACCCCTCCACACTAGAAGGATGTAACACAAGGTCAATCTTTAAGCGGAATTTAACAGGTTTTAATTCAGAGTTTTCCTAGTCTGGTTACCTAACCAAGATTAAACAGACAAGTTCATCCTACTATTTATCCATATCTAAAAGGAAAATAGCTGCATGCATACCTTTCCCAAGGGTATTAGCGCTATGTGAAATGCAACCGGCATCGTCCAGGATTTGAACTCGTGTCGCCGAGTCCATTTCCTACAACGATAACTATAACACCTCGGGTGTACAAAACCATCCTTGTAGAAGAACAGTAGTTGTAATATTTAAACCAAGGCTGGGGGATATGGGGGTTCATATCTTTCCCTAGGGTATTTGTCCGAAACTGAACGAAATAGCCTTACATGAGTTCGAAATCGCTTACTACGATGTCGGAGTCCAGTACATTAGCCACTACACCACAGGGGACTCCCCCACCTGAGGATAACAGGGACATGATTGATTACAGAGATGACAGATATGCATAGTACCAAGATTGTATGATAGCATAATGGAGGGATTGGAGTTGTGTTGAAGGTGCATAAAAAGATGTCTGTGATGTATTTGGGGTCACAGGGGAGGGTGGCATCAGTGTTACATATTATGTGGTGTTATGGTTTGTTGACAAGACCCTGTAGTTAGTTTGAAATAGGTTCGTTGGAGTTGAAAGCGTAGGCGGGTAGATTTCCGTTGGATGACTCCCTAGAGAGGCGCGAATCTCGCGCGCCATGAGAAAAACGTAACTAGTTAGATCCAGTTTCAACCTCAGATTGAAGCAGAGAGTACGTGTATCTCTCTTCTGGAGTTGTTATCTCGCCGCGCGGAGGAGCATGGAAAGAAAAAGAAAATCTTGATCAAGAAAATAAAAGTCTTGTGAGTTGATTAATTGCATAACTAAAAACTAGCACTTAAAAGAAGCCCTTAGTAATGAGACAGCTAGACGAAAAAATGATGGACAAAGAAATAAGGGAAAAAACTTAGCAGTAAAAGATAAATAAAGTAACAAGTAAGTCTCAACTCTCTCTCTCTCTCTCTCTCTCTCTCTCTCTCTCTCTCTATCACCCGAGTATTCATCTCCCACCTGAGGATAACAGTACATCTTTGTTGGACGGCCTACTCTGGCGTGCCCATGTGAGTGCTTCCATAGAATGAACTAATGAGTTCATCCTTGCTTCTCCAGTAGTGACCAGCGTGTCTTGTTCGCCTCACACGGATGTTTTGTGTTATATTGGCCAGGTGGCCGTACAGCTGTTTTCTCGTGGGGTGTTATTTCCACGCCTTGTGTAAGATTGTGCGCATCATTCTTGTGCAGCTCCCATTTAGTTTATTCTCCAGGCGCTTCATTAGGGTCCAAGTAGTGCAGCTGTACAGTAGCATTGATACAACTACGGCTTGGAAGAATTTTCGTTTTAACCTGCCAGTGAGATGGGATTTCCATATCACTAACAATCTGTTTAAAACAGGTCCTGTCTTTACTATGCGTGTATTTATGTCGCTTTCTGTTGATGAGATATTACTACCTAGGTACGTGAATTGTTTCACCGAGTTTATGAGTTTAACCAATCCAATTTGATTCATTGTATTTCCATACCCGTTAAATTACCTTCTCCTCTTCGCTGATACACAACGTCACAATACAAACAATCCAAATTCATTTTATTCAATTCATCTTCAGCAACTATAAATCCGAGTTATTTTACTTAATTCTTGATTAATTTTTCTACTACCATCTTTTATTCATTGCCCTCACCTACACAAACCTGTTTCTTTCGATCGCTCTCTCTCTCTCCATTTCCTCCCCCCCTCTCTCTCTCTCTTCTCTTCTGAACTGAGCTTTTCATCAACATCGTAAAAATATGACAACTTATCAAGATATGCCCAATAAATTTTGAGAGACTTGGAGTATGTTTTTGTTTTTTTACTAGCGCACTATGTATAACCACGTGTGCGTTTTCGTGTTTGTGTTTGTGTTTATGTGTGTGTGTGTGTGTGTGTGTGTGTGTGTGTGTGTGTGTGTGTGTGTGTGTGTGTGTGTGTACATGGGGCCCACTTCCGTGTTGACGTCCTAAAGAAAGAAAAAAATGAATTAAGTTAAACTTATGTTTATCCATTTTCTTTTAATTATGTATTCATTTATTTCATAAGACATTTAGATTATTCAATCGCAATTCGATGACAATAACGAGTTAATAATATAGGTCTGATTTGATTGGTTAAATTTTACGGAATGTCATCCCTTATGGGTTATTCTATGCGAAGACATTTTCGTTTTATTCATTCTTGTTGGGTATTCAACTTAGAAAAAATTAACACATTTTTTTATCTATTTAACCCATAGATGGGACGGTTTTTTTTTTTTTTTGTTTAATGGCCTATCAACTATCGTGGGTTATTTAATGCCAAAGCCAACCTTGTAGAAGAAGAGTAGTAGTACTATTCAATCCATAACTGAAAGGATAAGAGCATTGATCCAAAAATCAACGTAATAAAGAACTTAATAATATAGTAAAAGTAATTATTAAAAAGAATATAAAAATACTTTTTCATTATAAACATCCGTCTCTGCAAGGATACTTCTAAAATCTTGAAAGCATCCTATCGTGGTGTAATGGTTGGAAAGTTAATCTCGCAGATCCGTTACGACCGAAGTTCGATCACCGCTGGATGCCACATACATGGCACGAACGGTTGACTAAATACCTACTTCTAAGATCATGCTGCAAACAAAAACTGTTTGATTGACCTTTAGCAATAAGAAGATGTGGTTCAACTATTCATTCTGTTATGACCTGTTTAAGGGTCAATAAATAATCACTCAACACGGAGATAAAATGTAGGGAACATGTATTCAGCAATATATCAATGTACAATTGAGTAGGGTTTCCTTGTTACAGCGTACACGAAGAACATGTATCTGCTACTTCTCCCTTGTGTAGCTTTGCTCTGTTAAATATACCCTTTGGGTAAGTCTATGTTCGTGTCATAGGTGAGTCCCCTACAACACATTCCAACAGCAGAAAAAGAACAGAAAAGCTGATTTTCGCCACCTAAGTCTTCTTTGTAGTTGTTAGAAATACTAAATCAAACTCTCCTTCATTTGTCGACTAAGTCCCTAACATCCTTGGGCTTTTCGATCTGAAAAACCGATAGTAGAATTATCTCCCCCTGCCGCTAGGGGGCGATCGCCAACATACGATGTTGGCGGCAAAACCAAACCCCATCACTTATCTGAAGGATGTCGACCTGAGTAGTCACCTTAACAAGGGCTCCATCCACCGCCTCACTTAAAAGGGCAATTAACTAGGAGAGTCGCTCAAAAAAAAAAAAAAAAAGCACTCCCCAACACTTTTACTTATCGGACGAGAACCGACCAAGACTTTCGTCCGGAACAATTGCCGACCACCGGGAGAATAAGAGCTCTCTACGACCTCGTAATTCCTCTTATTTCGTGTAAATAAAATTATTATTATTATTTCACATACATTGAACATTATTTGTACCAAAAAGATAGTTTGAATTGAATAGTGTGAAATGCAAACTGCCTCGTCCAGAATTTGAACTCGAGTCGACGAGTCCATTTTCTGTAATTCTAACTGTTGCACCACGCATCTCTCACGACCATATATATTGATACCCTATACTTCCTGTGCAAATATCTATCAGAAAGCTTTCTGTTATGTTTACCATATTTCATTTAAACAATTAATAAGAAAACCACGGCACACAATATCAATAAATCTTTCGATTACCTCCATTGAAAACTCAACTGTATCACTCACAGTTTCTGGCCGACATTTAGAAATTATAGCAACAATAACAATGTGCAAATGTACCTATATATTTATCTTAAACTAAGACTTACCTCCCTTGTTAATCTATCTTAAAGAAACCGCCAGGGGGCGACCAGAATGTGTATACAAACAATTATAAATTCTTAGTGCATCTCACGAGTGTTGTTAATATTAGATAGAACACGAATACTTTTTACTAACCCCTGAATTAAAAGTTCCAAAACGAACTAGTAACTAAATTACCCTCCATTTCATTGCAAATAATGATAAAAAAATGCTCGGGTTTATTTTTTATTTGATAATCAGAGGAAAAGCGATGTCTCAAGAAATTTCTGATCGTTTTCTTTTATCTTTCATCTTTTCGCTTAGGAAAGAGGGTGATGCTGCAAAAGATTTGTATGTCTAGAAAATAATGAAACAATCTTTCTACCCCACTAACATGCCGTATGGGTAATTCCATGTCAAATCATCCAGGCCATGTCACCCAACCCCTTCAATTTTTCTGAAATTTTTTCAGGTGTGGATTATGTTGAAGTTAGACAATCCCTAAAATTTTAGCATCCAGTTCAAAAAATTGGCGGAGATATGTCAATTTTTATCTCTCCAATTAATTTTTTGGGGGGGGTCGTGAAAAATGGCGATTTTCTGATTTGCAAAATTTTAACTGATCTTGTAGTTTCGGTTCTGGGTAAACACCAAACTATCTTTTTGGTACAAATAAACGTTCAATATATGTGAAATAATAACAGAAAAAGATTTTTGTCATAGATGCAGTGCCACATCGGTATATTGATCTTGCTATGAAAAAAATCAGAAATCCTCAATAACTTAAGATTAATTTAAAATTAACTTTAAGATTTTTTTAATAGCATTTTTAGATTCAAAGCTCAAATTTTGGGGATTGTCTAACTTTAACATAGTCCACACCGCGACAAAATTTCAGAAAAATTGAAGAGGGTGGGGGATATTTTTACTTTTTTCTGGGTGATGTGACATGGAATTACCCGATGTAGGAATCTACCCAATCCGTTTGCCACTGGTAGGATGTGACACAAATGTGGGAAATCCAGCGAGGATCAGACTAGCTTTTCAGTTGTGATGATTTGTGAGACTAGTTTGCTAACCATTACAGTATGAAGTCACACCCTAGCATGCCTGCATAGTGTGATAAGTAAAGCCAAATTACTCGCACACACAAACCAATTAGAAAAGTGCATGATATTTACTGGAGGCGCCTGAAATGCAGCAATATCTATTTATTTTAGTAGATTATTAATTAATATTGTGGGTTCGATCTTCATCAATTGCACCACTATTTATTTGGGCATATCTAATATTTGAACGAAACAGAATAGATTACATTTCAAGCTGGAATATTTTTAAAAACAAAAATACCATGCAGAGTTCAAAATAAGCACGCATGTTACCTTTTTTTCAGGGCATTTCTTTTTTCGTAATCGCTAACCGATAAAGGTGATGCCCGCCTGTGTCCTTCCTCGGATAACAAAGAAGCGTTGAGTTACTTCTTTTGATTTAGTAGCAACACAATATACCCACTTAGTTAAAATGTCTCTTTATATTACGAATATATAGTAATTTGATTAATGCGGTATTCAGGAAATTATTACATCACACAGTGCATATATTTGAAACCATTAAAGCAGATTGAGATGGGGACTCACCAGGCATAGTGGCTAACGTGCTGGACTGCGACATCATAGCAAGCGAGTTCGAACTTTAGTTGCAGTATTGCGTTAATTTCGGACATAGTTGACTTTTTTTATATATAGTTATTTACTAAGCTGACTTATTATGGGGCACCCAATGAGAATCGAACTCACTACCAATGGTCTACAAATCTAGCTTGTACGTTGCCCATTTTTTATATATAGTTATTTACTAAGCTGAGCTTAGATGTGGCACAAGGCCAGAATTATGGGGCACCCAATGAGAATCGATGGGTCACTAGTTTGCTAACCATACACCACGTGAGTGCCCATTTTTATATATAGTTATTTACTAAGCTTAGCTCAGATGTGGCACAAGGCCAGAAGTGTGGGGCACCCAGTGAGAATCGAACTCACTAACAATGGTCTGCTAATCTAGCTTGCTAACCATTACACTACATAAGGTGCCCACTTTTTTATATGTAAGGTGTGTGCCAGATCCCCGCTCCGACTTTTCTTGGCCAATCACTGGCAGTAATCTGAGGCTAATACAATACTTAACCGACCCTAATGGTCATAATTACTGTAGCGTTCATCGGACATAGGATTAAATCACTGACCTTTACCAATACGCAGGATAGGAGTTATACGCTTACCAAAGGATTCCATAACACAGGATTTTCTTTAAGCCCTTTTCAACTGGCCAAGGATGGCACTTAAAAACTTTACACATACCCTTGGGAAAGGCATGAAAACGCTCATCGCCCACGTATGGTGCTATGGTTTAACTCTTTGCCTACTTTAAACCACTCACAGCGGCTATTCCACCACTGAGATCCTGTCGTAAGCCGGCAGCGGCTCTCATACATCAGTTATTTACACTTGAAAACCACTACGTGAAACACCCCGGCCATCTTTTGTTTTGTCTGTGAACCAACCCTGAGACTGATTCTTTTGCTATAGGGACATTTTGGAGAAAGACAAAGCCCTGTGGGGGGACATTTGGTAGGCAAAGAGTTTAATATTACCACTACTGTTCTTGTATTACGGTGGCTTTGCATTAAATAACCCAAGAGGTTGATATGTCATTAAATAAAGAAATCAGACCCATTTCGTTTAACTATAAGAACCTGGGTGAGGGCTTAGTAAGGAGTAAACGAACTTAAACAATTTCTGACGTATAGAATAAAACAGTTTTCCATTGGACGTCCTGATCTTGAAAAAAGGCAGCATATAAAAAAAGGATACCGATTTTATTGAAAAAAAAATAGTTGATATATATATTTAATAAAACCCCTCCGCACAAATAGGATACGAAACAAGGTCAATTTCTTAAGTGGAGTTTAATAGAATTTAATTTAGTTTTCCTTCTCCAAGACTGGTTGCCTAACTAAGTTTAAAGATCCCAGTCTTTCCCACTACTTACCCATAGCTGAAGGGAGTATATTAATATGCATACCTTTCCCAGTGGTATATGAACTATATGAAATGAAAACAGCCTCGTCCAGGATTTGACCTCAAGTCGCCGAGTCCGTTTCCTCCGACGATAACCATTGCCTCACGCTTAGATCATGAACAAAGTTAGATAAATATTTTCACTAATAACTTTATGTATGGTTTTACATTAGTTTATTAACAATCCGCGGCACCATTGAGGCCTATTTTGTGTTTTACTCAGTAAGTTTTTATTGCTAGTTTAAACCCATTATATCGTTGAAATCATTCTTTTGCACATAAAAATATATTTTTCTTCCTTCACTCGCCAATGCTATATTTATCTCCTAATAACATCAAAGCACTGTGTTAAAAAAACGGCATCGATGGTGTCGTGAACTGCGAGTGAGTCTAACTCTTTTCACTGGCGGTAGACCAGGGAGATTATTCTTCTATCTGAGATGAGTGCCACAATTACCATCAGACCCCTAAAAAACGAAAATAAAAATAAAATAAAAATAAATAAAAATAAAAAACAACAAACTCCCATGGGCCTTGACTGGAAGAACCCCTCTGCGCATGTCCGATAAAAGGACTGACTCCCTACCCCAAAAAGAATACCTCGTCATTCGAATACTCAGTTTCCGCAACTGAGTGTAGTCTCTAGCCAGGGGGCATGTCCCTTCGCTACAGACAACTATCCCCATCCAATAAAGCCTAAGTCATAAAACTATCTCTGTTGTCTCTTTCCTTTCATGTTCCTTTTCATTCCTTATTTCATTTCAAAACTATTCTTGTGAATTGCTACTTTCCGCAACTGAGTGTAGTCGTTTCCTAGCCAGGGGGCATGTCCCCTCGCTACAGACAACTATGTCCCTTCAATAAAGCCTAAGTCATAAAACTATCTCTTGCCTTTGTCTCTTTCCTTTCTCATTTCTTTCGTTCCTTAAATTTCATTTCAAAACTATTCTTGTAAAAGAACAGAATTGCTACTGTTGAAAAGAAAATTATAGTTGGTGTCTATAATTTTTCTCAAATGAGATATTAACATATATATTTCATATAGCGCTAATACCTTGGGAAAGGTATGAACATATCTATTCTAACCCAGCTATGGGTAAATAATAGGACAGACTGGGGTCTTTAACCATGTTTAGGCAACCAGTCTATGAGAAAGAAAACTCCGAATTCAAACCTGTTAAATTCCGCTTATACTGTTAAACACATTTAAAATAGATATGTGGTGATTTTGCTGTTATTAGACAACGTTTTTACAAAGACAAACAACATGAGATTTATTTAAAAACTAGAAGCAGCTGCCCGGCGTTGCCTGGATAGAGGAAAAGTTAGTCTCGCAGATCCACTATTACTGAATTGCTAGTTGGATCATAGCTGGATGCCCCATAAAAATCCCTACGTAAAAATACCTTGTTTTGATCCGGCCTAGTGAGGCGTCAAAAAAAAACCCTGCACAGACACTCTGAAAAGAAAAACCAGTGTCTCCTATTTAAAATATTGAATACAAAATTTAAAAAATCCCATACTTTACTATTTAAGTTTTTAAAATTATGTTCACAGATATAAATCAAATCTTCATTATTTGCTCAAAAACCTAGTGATATTTAATGTGTATATATATTTATTTTGTCGTTATTGTTTATTTTAAAGTTTCCTCCGGACATACAGATTCACACAACTGCCCTTTATATAATATATATAGATGTCAATATACATATTTACGAACACCTCGCACGAGTAGGATGTCAATATATTTGAGATTTTGTACTTCCTGAGAGAAATACAATTATACAAAAAAGAATAGAACAAACTGGAACTTTAGCCTATAAACTTATCCCTCAAAGCGATTCCCACTCCATTTAGCAACAAACACCTACGGACAACTTACTGACAAAATCAAGAAAAGTACTTGGAAAAGACAATAATCTAACCATTTCTCACAATTTATCACTTGGCATAGAATATCTCTGGACGGTTTGGCGTGCCATTAGAATCAATCAATTAATCAATCATTGTCACATATCTATTTTGTGAGCAAACTTAGAATTTAATGTGAAATTTTTAAAAATCATTATTTGACAAATTATGTAAAAATAGATGAATAATTGCTTACTGTTAATAACCTTATATCTAAAAGAAAGGCGCATGGTTAGAGTCGTAGGAATTGGAGTCGTCATCCCGAGTTCAAATCCTAGACGAGGCTGTTTGCATTTCACTTAGTGCTAATACCATTGGGAAAGTACGAATCCAACTATCTCCCTCCAGCTATGGGTAAATAGTAAAGCGGACTGGGCTCTTTAACCTTGGCTAGGTAACCAGTCTAGGAGAGAAAAAAACTCTGAATTCAATCCTGGTAAACTCCGCTTAAGAAACTGACCTTGTATCACATCCTACTCGTGTGGAAGGGTTGGTATATATATATATATATATATATTATATTATATATAATATATATATATATAATATAATATATATAAAAAAGAAAAAGTAGTCTCTACTCGTTGACTTTTTTTGGTGATTAATGAATAACTGTATTTAATCAGAACATCCCAGGTTAGTTAAAACGGATAAGGGTTTAAGACGTACAGGAAACGGTAAATCTTCACCGGGTCCATCGTCTGCGATGGTGGTCCTTCGAGGTTTTTCCTTGTCCAGCGTCTTAAAAGTATGCACGTCTGACGAATGTTCAAAGTCATGGCACCTGACGGGACGAGAGAAACAGGAAGCGAGCAGGCAAGAAGAGTTTCGCGCACGCGCACGAGTCATATACTTTCCCTCCTCCTCCTCCCCCTCAACATCCTCCCCTCCTCGCCATGACAGATAATTTCAATCATTTACACACATTACTTACACACCAATACGTAAATAGTCACTCTTTCACGCGTGCACACATATGCATTTTATCAAGGAGGAGGAGGGCTATTTCTGATGGCCGAACATAATAGGCTCGATGAATAAGATTTTCACACTGAAAAACTACGTTAATTTATCAAGGAATGTCGACCCCCAGATGGACCTCATTTTTCAAGTTAGTTTCTCAGCTTGTTTCGTCACTGACGTCTTCCCTCTCAGTTACAGAAACCAGTTCCAAAGAAGTCAGAGAAACCAGTTCCAGAGAAACCCGGTAAATTCTTTGTTTTGAATAGAAATTTTTGGTTTGGTTTGGTTTGGTTTACGGCATATCAACCTCGGTGAGTCATTTAATGCCGACAAAGTTTTGAAATTAATTCATTCTTAATGGATACTCATTTTTTTTATAAATATATATATATTTTTTATTTAACCCATAGATGGGACCCTAACAGGTATTACCACTCTGATTCAGAGTGGACCCATGGTGATAAAGGGGTGCTTCACATTCCCCAGACTTCCAAAACTGGAACATCGCCATTAGAAAGTTTACCTAATTTACAGGACATGAAGACCCTCAGCCACCGCCTTCTAGCATGTACAGTCACCTGAAACAATTATAAGCCAAATTTCGATCTTAAATTTTCGCTAGATCTGTAAAAGGTGTTTGATCGTGGTGTAATTGTTAGCAAACTAATCTCTCAAATCCATTGCTAAATGCAGTTTTTTTTTGTTCACATCAAAAAACGTTATTATAAAGCGAACAATATGAAAGATCTATTTGAACATGTCAACATGGAGGATATTCTCTCCTTTTTGAGGGAAATAAAATTATACAATAGAATATAGACATGAAATTAATCAATACCATACAACATAATCCACAATAATGCTAACACATTGTTAGAAACCAAGTACTAAAAAGTATAAATATAAATACACGATATGTATTACTTCCTAACCGTTAGGCACGACATAACCCCAGACGGGTTGATATGCCGTTAAAAACAAATAACCAACAAACCAATGAATAGTGTGTTCAACCCTCACTGGATGCTCCATAATTGCGGCCTTGTGCCAAATCAGATCATACCTGTGGTGAACGTGTTGGGTTAAATTCCTACTGTTCGATCTGTGCGATTAATATTCATTGATCGTGGGAACGAATTATATGTCGGAGTATTTTATTATGTTAATTTTAAATACGCCAATGAACTGCATTGTAAGAAAATGGGAATATTTTCACCAGTAAATATTCAAAAACAAAACAAATTTAACTGTGATATTTAGCGTACATTTAATTTAAAGTTCATTGAATTGTAAGTAAAACACAAAAGGAAAAAAAAAAAAAAGATAAAATGACGTTAATAATATATATATATATATATATAATATATATATATAATATATATATACCCCTAGCTATGGGTAAAATAGTAGGGCAGACTGGGCTCTTTAACCTTGGGTAGGTAACCAGTCTAGGAGAGGGAAAACTCTGAATTCAAAATTCCTGAAGTCAGTCGTTGATTGGTTTCGTGGCATTCCTTGATTCACCAATTCTTTCTTATCGACTGTGCCAAAAAGTGCGGAATGGTCCAACACAAGCCTTCACCACTATAAACAAATCACTGTGCTGGTTGTTCACTGAATGAACACTCATGCGTCGAAAATCGACGAGAGAGTCCATATATATAATATATATATATATATATATATATATATATATATATGATGAAGTAAAAGCTTAAAAAGTGGTCATTTTGCGGTTATAGATCTATTTCTACCTACAGGTATCAGTGTATACCTATGAGTATCATCAAACTAATGACTTTATTGGAAAGTCATTTCACAAATCCAATAAAGTCGGTGGTCTGATGATACTCATAGGTATACACTGATACCTGTGGATAGAAATAGATATATAACCGCAAAATTACCACTTTTCAAGCTCTTTCTTTACCAGTTATATTGCCCTGTTCAATAATATTGAACATCGAATAAATCCCACCCCAACCCCTAAAAATACGGAAAACAACAAGAAGACTTGAACGTCTACACTTGAAAATTATAACGGTGAAATTTTCCGTGGTCTTTAAGAAAACCTGCTTATATGCTGTATACTTCTAGTAAATAATATCTATCTTAAATGAAAATAATTTTCATTATACAAATCCTTATTTTATGTAAAATTAATTTTCTAATTTCTGTTTCACTTTCAATTTTGATGTGATTTTCTTTTCCGCCTCATAAAATAAAAATAAACAGACAAAAGTCTGACCAGGAGCACTGTGTATTATGTAATAGTTAACATGTTATGGTTAGTGAATGTGCTTCTCACTGAGTACCACATATCTCTGGCCGTCTTCTCGGGGAAGTTAAGCTTCGTAAATGACCAAAAAATCAAATCATTATTATCGGGAAAAATGTGAATGGAGAATCCGCACGATTCAATTTTTAATAAGTTGCAAGTTGGACTGGCAAGTGCTTTATTCTTCAAGTTATAACTTCTTGAAATAAAAAATCAATAAAATAAGCCATTTATGTTGTTTTACATTAAAACAAACAGAAATTAGATTGATCAGTAATTTAATTATTCCAAAACAAAACACAAACCCATCCTAACATGAACTTTTAGCATAGCTAATGAATAAAATAGAATATCTAATCACTAAAAATATCTTATTATTATAATGGAGATTGTGTATTTTCCTGTCTGTAACCAAAACTATATTACTACTCAAGTCACAATTCCCTTTGTTATTTACGTCACATTCTCCATGATTTTATTTTTATTTAAACCTCAATTATTAATAAAATTGCTTTACATTATTAATACTGTTGACCACATCTACATACGAATAACATGTAATTGTATTTATATATGCAACCAAATAGTGGTTTACTGTGTGAACGGTAAGGCTAATATGCATGTTAATATTAAAAGTTTGATTTTAATAAATATGGGCTTCGTATTATTGATTTCTAATTGTTTGGTTTTATTTTAATGAATATGAGCAAAAATCTTGGGGATAAATCTTAAAAGAAACCCATTAACAAGAAGAAATAATTGTAATTTTATTCTTTACTTCCTATCGTAACTAAATAGTTAAATTAGGAAAATTTAGCAATAAAATACGGGTGTTTCAGTTTTTCGATTATACCCTCCTCTGTTTCAAATCTTTTTATCTGCATTCTTATTTAATTTCATTAGCCTTTCTAATTTGATATAATATTTTATTACATTAAAACTTAAATACTTGCACCTGGAAGGTTCATATATTTGCTAGTGTAAATAAAAATTATTATCATTTTATTGATAAAGAAGAAGATGAAGAAGAAGAAGAAGAAGAAGAAATATATTCAAAGGAATCATAAAATCAAAAGCATACAGCCTACGTGGGGACTCGATCCCCTGACCTCAGATTGCTTATAACAAATAGTATTCTTAAAAGTTCTGATGCTCCACCGACTGAGCTATGCGGGTGTGTGTTGTAAATGTATAATATTCAACATGTCCAAAATACTGCAAGTTGACGAAGGATAATATAAATTTTACCATCAGAATTCTAAACAAGACAGCTCTCACCCACACCCAAACCAAAAACCACAATGATGCCATTACGTTTTCTAAATAAATAATTAAAAAATAAAATAAAATAAACACTCCGGGTTTGAAAAAAATGCATGGATGTGTGTATAATTCAATACTTTTATTTAATTATTTGCCGCGTGAGTAATAGGATATCCTTTCTCCACCTTCAATAATGATCATGCGATAAAAAACAAAACAAAAGTGTGAAGTGAATGACATAATTAAAATCACTAGCAAAATATGCACCCTTCTGACGCAAGTACTTGAAGTTAAAAATGCATAAAATGTTTGATTAAATTAAACAAATGACGAAACTAAATAAGAATATATATAAAGAATATTATACTTATTTTGATTTGATTTCCTCATTTTCTGTATAAATATTACTTTATGTGTGTAAATATTTAAAAAGATATTAATAATGGCAAAGAAAAAATAAAGGAAAGATGCATCCAATATGATTTTTAAAATTGAATTATTGCTTAAACTATTTGAAACAGGGGTATAACGAATAAATAGAACAGCTGGATGCTAGCTATTCCCATCGCCCCCCCCTCTCGCTGCTGAATTTTACTATTTATCTTCAATTATTCAGTAAATAATATAATTACAGTTATTTCATTTGATAATCGATTTCCTTTAAAATTCATCATCGGATTTTTGCTTATCTTTATTATTTGATTAAAACCAAATAATTAGAAATCAATTATCAAGCGAATTTTTATTAAAATTTTTTTATGATCAACATGCAAATTAGATTGGCGTTCGCACTGTAAACCAATATTTGCTTGAATTTTAAATCATTGCATGTTATTAGTATGTAGGTAAGGTCGACAGTATTAATAATCTAAACATTATTTTTTTAAATAATTGAGATTTAAATAAATCAATAGAAAATATGATTGTAAATAGCTAAGGGTTAGTGACGTCAATGGTGAATTTATTTCGGTTACAGACAGAAATATACACAATCTCCATTATAATAAGAGATACATATACAGAGTTCAGAGTTTATAAATCGTTTAAAATATTTTAAAAAAGAAATACCCTGCATAGGGTCGAATGCGATATTATTATTATATTTTATATTTTATTATTATTATTATATTTTATATTTCACCCATTCAAGTTTTTTCACACGGCTATAAGTTTTTATAGACATTGTTAAAATTGTGTTAGGCGTTATAAAAGCTTTCAGAGTAAATAATAGGGGATATGTGATGATTGGTGGTGACGTAGTTTTCGGTTTACAGACAAACAAACAATCTTCAAATTATAATAAGATAGATTACATTGGAAAGACGTAGTGTTTTTTTTCTCTGAAAAGCTTTTATACGCCTAACACAATCTTTAACAATGCTTCTAATAAAACTATATAGCCGTGTGAAAAAAACTTGAAATGGAGTGAATATAATAATAATAAATAATAATAATAATATTAATAATAATAATATAATAATATCGCATTTCGACCCTCTATGAGTATTTCATTTTTAAATATTTTTCTACGATTTATAAAAACCTGAACTACTAGTTATATGTATCTCTTATTAAATGGGATTGTGTATATTTTCTGTCTTGTAACCGAAAATAAATCACCATTGACGTCACAACTCCCTTAGCTATTTTACACAATTTTTCTATGATTTATTTAAATCTCAATTATTTTAAAAAAAAATAACTGTTTTAGATTTATTAATTACTGTCGACCTTACCTACATACTAATAACATGCAATTGTATTTACTATTCAAGCAATATGTTTACAGTGCGAACGCCAAGTCTAAATTTGGGCATGTGATCATAAAAAATTATTTTTAATAAAAATTCGCTTGGTTTATTGATTTCTAATTATTGTGGTTTTATCTAATAAAAGATAAGCAAAAATCCGATGATGAATTTTAAAGGAAATTATCGATTATCAAAATGAAATACTTAATTATATTATTTTACTGAATAATTTAGATAAAATAGTAAAATTCAGCAGGAGAGGGGGGGGGCGTGGGAATTAGCTAGCATTCCAAGCTGTTTCTATTATTCGATTATACCCCTGTTTCAAATAAGTTTAAGCTAATAATTCATTTTAAATCTATTGATGCAAGTCTTTTTCTCTTATTTTTTCTTGCCTTTATTTAATATCTTTAATTTACACACATAAAGTAATATTTTATACAGAATTGAGGAATCAAATCCAAATAAGTTATAATAATTCTTATATATATTCTTATTTAGTTTCGTCAGTTGTTTTAATTTAATCAAACATTTTATTGCATTTCTAACTTAATACTTGGTCCAGAGGGTGCATATTTTTGCTAGTGATTATTTTTAATTATGTCATTCACTTCCACTTTTGTTTTTGTTTTATCGCAATGATCATTATTTGAAGGATGGAGGAAAGGATATCCGTATTACTCACGCGGCAAAAAATTAATTAAAAGTATTGAAATCTATACCACACATCCATGCTTTTTTTCAACCGAGTGTTTATTTTTTTTATTCTTTAATTATTTATTTAGAAAACGTAATGGGCATCTATTGTGTTTGGGTTTGCGGTGGGGTGAGAGCTGTCTTGTTTTAGAATTCTGATGGCTAAATATTTATTATCCTTCGTCAACTTGCAGTATTTTGACATGTTGAAATATTATACATATTGACAACACACAACCCGCATAAAGCTCAGTCGGCTGGGAGCATCAGACTTTTAAGAAATACTATTTGTTATTAAGCAATCTGAGGGTCAGGGATCGCAGTCCCCACGTGGCTGTCATCTTTGATTTTATGATTCCTATTGAATTATATTTCTTCTTCTTCTTCTTCCTTCTCTCTTCTTCTTTATCAATTAAAATGATAATAATTTTATTAACACTAGCAAATATATGAACTTCCAGGTGCAAGTATTTAATTTTAATGTAATAATAAATTATATCAAATTAGAAAGGGCTAATGAAATTAAATAAGAATGCAGATAAAAAAGATTTGAAACAGAGGAGGTTAATCGAAAAACTGAAACACCCGCTATTTTATTGCTAAATTTCCTAATTAAAACTTTTAGGTTCAGATAGGAAGTAAGAATAAAATTACAATTATTTTCTCTTGTTAATGGTTTCTTTTTAGATTTATCCCAAATCTTTGCTCATATTCATTAAAAATAAAACCAAACAATTAGAAATCAATAATACGAAGCCCATATTTATTAAAATTCAAACTTTAATATTTAACATGCATATTTAGCCTTACGTTCACACAGACACTATTTGGTTGCATATATTACAATACCATGTTATTCGTATGTTAGATGTGGCAACGTATAATAATGTAAGCAATTTTATAATAATTGAGGTTTAAATATAAAATCATGGAGAATGGACGTATAATAAACAAAGGGATGTGACTTGAGTAAGTAATATAGTTTTGGTTACAGGACAGAAAATACCACAATCTCCATTATAATAATAAGATATTTTTAGTGATTAGATATTCTTTATTCATAGCTATGCAAAAATTCATGTTAGGATGGGTTTGTGTTGTTTTGAGAATAATAAATTACTGATCAATCTAATTTCTGTTTGTTTAATGTAAACACCATAATGGGCTTATTTTATTGTTTTTATTAGAAGTTATACTTGAGAAATAAGCACTTGCCAGTCCAACTTGCCAACTTAAAATTGGAATCGTGGATTTCTCCATTACATTTTTTCCCGATATAATTGATTGATTTTGGGTCAATTTACGAAGCTTAACTTCCCCGAGAGACGGCCAGAGATATGTGTATCCATGAGAAGCACATTCACTACCAAACATGTTAACTATTACATATACACAGTGCTCCTGGTCAGTACTTTGTCTGTTTTTATTTTTAATTTTATGAAGGCGGAAAAGGAAATCACATCAAAATTGAAAAGTGAAACAGAATTAGACAATATAATTTACATAAAATAAGGATTTGTATATGAAAATTATTTTCATAAGATAGATAATTATAGAAGTTATCTACAGCATAAGCAGGTTTTTCTTAAAGACCAGGAAAATTTCCACCGTTTATAATTTTCAAGTTTGTGACGTTCAAGTCTTCTTGTTTTCCGTCTTAGGGGTGGGTGGGATTTATTCGATGTCATATTATTGAAACAGGGCAATAACTGGTTAAGAGAAGCTTGAAAAGTGGTAATTTTTGCGGTATATATATCTATTTTCATCAAGGTATCAGTGATATACCTAATGAGTACATCAGGACCCACCGACTTTATTGGATTTGTGAAATGACTTTCCAATAAAGTCACTTATTGATATACTCATAGGTATACACTGATACCTGTAGGTAGAAATAGATCTTCATACCGAAAATGACACTTCTTAAGCTTTTATTATCATAATATATATATATATATATTTATATATATAATATATATATATGGACTTTCTCGTCGATTTCGACGCTGAGTGTTCATTCAGTGAACAACCAGCACAGTGTTTGTATAGTGGTGAAGGCTGTGATTGACCATTCCGCACATTTTTGCACAGTCGATTAAGAAAGAACTTGGGAATCAAGGAATGGCCACGAAACCAATCAACGATGACTTCAGGAATTTTGATTCAGAGTTATCCCTCTCATAGATGTATTACTACCCAAGGTTAAAGAGACCCAGTCTTCCCTACTATTTACCCATAGCTAGGGTATATATATATATATGTATGATATATATAATACTATATTATATATTATTAACGTCATTTTTTCTTTTTTTTTTCCTTTTGTGTTACTTACAATTCAATGAACTTTAAAATTAATGACGCAAAATCAACAGTTAAATTTGTTTGTTTTGAATAAATTATGGGTGAAAATATTCCCATTTTCTTACAATGCAGTTCATTGGCCGTATTAAAATAACATTAATAAAAAATACTCCGACATGATATTGTCCCACGATCAATGAATATTAATCGCACAGAATCGAACATAGGATTTACCAAAAACCGTTCACACAGGTATGATCTGATTTTGGCACAAGGCCGCAATTAGGAGCATCCAGTGAGGGTTGAAACAACACTATTCATTGGTTTTGTTGTTATGTTTTTAACGGCATATCAACCGTTCGGGGGTTATGTGTGCCCTAACGTATGACTTAGACATTACATTCAGGTTATATTATACTTTTAGTACTTGGTCTTCTAACAATGTGTTACATTATTGGATTATGTTGTATGGTATTGGTTAATTTCATGTCTATTCTTTGTATAATATTTCCCTCAAAAAAGGAGGAGAATTATCCTCCATGTTGACATGTTCAAATAGAATCTTTCATATTGTTCGCTTTATAATAAACGTTTGATGTGAACAAAAAAAAACACTGCATTTAGCAATGGATTGAAGAGAATTAGTCTTGCTAGGACCAATCCATCCACGATCCAAACACCTTTACAGATCTAGCGAAACATTAAGATCGAAATTTGCTTATAAATGTTTCAGGTGACTACATGCTAGAAGGCGGTGGCTGAGGTCTTCATGTTCCGTATTAGGTTAAACCCATATCAATGGGCGATGTTCCAGTTTTGGAAAAGTCTGGGGAGATGTGAGGCACCCCTTTATCACATGGGTCCACTCTTGAACTTCAGATGGTTAATACCTAGTTAGGGTCCCATGCTATGGGTTAAATAAAAAAAATAATATATATATCTATAAAAGGTATCCATAGAATGAATAATTTTCAAACTGTCGGCATTAAATGACTCAACCGAGTTGATATTGCGTAACTCAAACAAACAAACCAAAACATTCTCTATTTCAAAACAAAGAAATTTACCGGGTTTCTGGAACCTGGTTCTCTGACTTCTTGGAACTGGGTTTCTGTAACTGAGAGGGAAGGACGTCCAGTGACGAAACAACATGAGAAGAAACTAACTTGAAAAAATGGGTCATCTGGGGTCGACATTCCTTGATAAATTAACTAGTTTTTTCAGTGATGAAATCTTATTCTGAGTGCTCCTCATCGTAGTTCGGCCATTCCAGAATAGCCCTCCCTCCTCCTTGATAATGCATATGTGTGCACGCGTTTGAAGAGTGACGATTACGTATTGTGTGTGTAAAGTAATGTGTGTAAATGATTGAAATTATCTGTCATGGCCGAGAGGGAGGATGTTGAGGGGGAGGAGGAAGGAGAGAGAAAGTATAATGCCACTCGTTTTGCCCACCGCGGCGCCGCCGGATCTTCCTTGCCCCTGCTCGTTCCTGTTCTTCTCGTCCGTCAGGTGCCAGACGGGAACATTCGTCAAGACGTGCATACTTTAAGACGCTGGACAAGAAAAACCTCGAAGGACCCCATTCGCAGAATCGACTGGGACCCGGTTTTGAAGATTTACCGTTCCTGTACGTCCTTTAAACCTATCCTGTTTTATCTCTCTCTTCTTT
>CM042138.1:141252863-141281907 GCA_023376005.1 Doryteuthis pealeii | reverse complement strand
AACATGCGTAGATAATTTCATGTCAATCACACAGGCCATGTCCAACTCACCCTTAATTTTTCTGAAATTTTTTTCAGGTGTGGTATGTTGAGTTAGAAATCTAAAATTTTAGCATCCAGTTCAAAATTGGCGGAGATATGTCAATTTTTTATCTTCTCCAGATTTAATTTTTTTGGGGGTGGGGGGTAGTGAAAAATGGGATTTTTCTGATTTGCAAAATTTTTAACTGATCTTGTAGTTTCGGTTCTTGGTAAACACAAACTGATATTTTTGGTACAAATAACGTTCAATATATGTGAAATAAACAGAAAAAAGATTTTTGTCATAGATGCGTGCACATCGTATATGATCTTGCTATGAAAAAAAATCAGAAATTTCAATAATTAAGAATTAATTTAAATTAAATAATAAGATTTTTTAAAATAGATTTTTTAGATTAATAGTCAAATTTTGGGGATTGTCAACTTTAACATTAGTCCACACCGCGGACAATTCAGAAATAATTGAGCGGTGGGATATTTTTACTTTTTTCTGGGTGATGTGACGGAATTACCGTATTGTAGGAATGACTATAACGCAATCCGTTTGCCACTGATGGTATGTGACACAATGTGGGATCCAGGAGGATAGAATTAGCTTTTCCAGTTGTGATGGATTTGTGAGACTAGTTTGCTAACAATTACAGTACGAAGTCACACCTAGCATGCTGCATAGTGTGATAAGTAAAGAAATTACTCGCCACAGAAACAATTAGAAAAGAGCATGATATTTACTGAAGCGCCTGAAATGCAGCAATATATTCTATTTTAGTAGATTATTAGTTTTATATTGTGGGTTGATCTTCATAATTGCACCATATTTATTTGGGCATATCTATTTGAACGAACAGAATAGATTACATTTCAAGCTGAATATTTTAAAACAAAATACTATGAGAGTTCAAAATTAAGCACGCATGTTACCTTTTTTTCAGGGCATTCTTTTTTCGTAATCGCTTAACAGCGATAAAGATGATGCCAGCCTGTTGTCTTCTCGATAACAAAGAAGCGTGAGTTACTCTTTTTGATTTAGTAGCACGACAATATACGTAATCCTTAGTTAAAATGTCTCTTTAATATTACGAATATAATAGTAATTTTGATTAATGCGGTATAGGAATATACATCACACGTGCATATTTTTGAAACATTAAGCAGATTGAGATGGGGCACCGCCATGGATAGTGGCTAAGTGCTGGTCTGCGACATCATAGCTAGCGAGTTGAAATTTAGTTGTCAGTATTGCGGTTAAATTTGGAACATAGTTGACTTTTTTTTTATATATAGTTTTATTTACTAAGCTGAAGACTTAGATGTGGCAAAGGCCAGAATTATGGGGCACACAATGAGATCGAACTCACTACTAATGGTCTAAAATCTAAGCTTGCTTAACCATTACACACGTGAGGTGCCAATTTTTATTATAGTATATTTATAGCTGAGCTTAGATGTGGCACAAGGCAGTAATTTATGGGGCACAATGAGAATCGAATCACTACAATGGTCTTACAATATAAGCTTGCTAACCATATACACACGTGAGGTGCCCATTTTTATATATAGTTATTTACTAAGTGAGCTTAGATGTGGACAAGGCCAGAATATGCGGCAACCAATGAGAATCGAACTCACTAACATGGTCAAATCTAGCTTGCTAAACCATTACACAGTGGTGCCATTTTTTAATTATAGTATTTACTATTAGCTTAGCTAGATGTGAGCCAAGGCCAGAAGAGGGGGCACCGTGAGAATGAACTCACTAACAATGGTCTGCTCATCTTAGCTTGCTAACTCATTCCTACATAAGCGTGCCACTTTTTTTATATGTAAGGTGTGCTGCAGATCCCGTCGTTTTCTTGGCATCACTGGCAGTAATCTGAGGGCTAATACAAGTACTTAACCGACCCTACATGCGTCATATTACTGTAGCGTTCATCGGACATAGGATTAAATACTGGACCTTTACCAATACGCGGATATGAGAGTTATGACGCTTACCAAGGATTGTCATAACACGGTTTTCTTTAAGCTTTTCAACTGGCAGGAATGGCACTTAAACTTTTAACCTACCTTGGAAAGGTCATGAAAACGTCATCGCCAGTATGGTGCTCTGGTTTAACTCTTTGCTCTACTTTAAACCACTCAGCGGCTATTCCAACACTGAGATCCTGTCGTAAGCCGGGCACGGCTCTCATACATCATTTTTTAACTTGAAAACCACTCGTGACACCCGGCCATCTTTTTGTTTTGTTTTGTGAACCAACCCTAGACTGATTCTTTGATAGGGACATATTTGGAGAAAGACAAAGCCTGTGGGGGGAAATTTTGGTAGGCAAAGAGTTTAAATATTTACATACTGTTCTTGTATTACGGTGGCTTTGACATTAATAACCAAGAGGGTTGAATGTTCATTAAATAAAGAAATCAGACCATTTCGTTTATGCTATAAGAACTGGGTGGAGGGCTTAGTAAGTGAGTAAACGAACTTAACAATTTTGACGTATAGAAATAAACAGTTTTCCATTGATGGTCTGTCTTGAAAAAAGGCACATGCATAATAAAGAAAGGAATACCGATTTTATTGAAAAAAAAATGTTGATATAATATATTCAACCTCGCACAATAGCGATCCGAAAAAGGTCAGTTTCCTTAAGTGGAGTTTAATAGATTTAATTTAGTTTTACCTTCTCCAAGTGTTCTAACTAAGTTTAAAAGATCCCAAGTTTTCCCACTATTACGCGCATAGCTGAAGGGATCTATTAATATGCATACTTTCCAGGTGGTATAGTGAACTATATGAAATGAAACAGCCTCGTCCAGGATTTGACCTCAGTCGCGAGTCGTTTCTCGCGACGATAACCATTGCTCACGCTTTAGATCATAACAAAGTTGATAAATAATTTTCACGTAATAACTTTTATGTATGGTTTTTACATTTAGTTTATTAAAACCGCGGCACAATTGAGGCTATTTTGTGTTTTTCAGTAGTTTATTATTGCTAGTTTTAACCATTTATCGTTGAAATCATTCTTTTGCATAAAAATATATTTTATCTTCCTTCACTCGCAATATATATTTATTTCTCTAATAAATCATAAGCACTGTGTTAACAAAAAGGCATCGATGGTGTCGTGAACTGCGCGTGAGTTAACTCTTTTCAATGGCGGTAGACCGGGAGATTATTCTTCTAATCTGAGATGAGGTGCTACAATTACCTATATTCTTCCTAAAAAATACGGAAAAATAACATATAAATAAAAATAAATAATATTATATAAACAAGGCAACTCCAATGGGGCCTGACTGGAAGAACCCTCTGCGCAATGTCCAGATAATAAGGACTGACTCCCTACGCAAAAGAATATCGGTCTTCGAATACTCAGTTTCCGCGCCTGAGTGTATCGTATCTAGCCAGGGGGCATGTCCTCGGGTCGCTACAACACTATGCCCATCGACAATAAAGCTCAGTCATAAAACTATCTCTTGCTTTGTTTCTCTTTCCTTTCATGTTCTTTTCATGTCCTTAAATTTCATTTCAAAATTTCTTGTAAAAGAACAGAATTGGCTATGTTGAGGCCGCACTGAGTGTAGTCGTTTCCATAGCCAGGGAATGTCTCGTACAGAAAAATAATTGTCTTCATAAGCCTAAGTCATAAAACTATCTCTTGCTTTGTCTCTTTCTTTCTCGTTTCTTTTCGTTCACTTAAATTTCATTTCAAACTATTCTTGTAAAGAACAGAATGCTACGTTGAAAAGAAATTATAGTTGGGGTGTCTATAATTTTTCTCAATGAGATATTAACATATATATTTTACATAGCGCTAATACCTTGGGAAAGGTAATGACCATATCTTTCTAGCCCCAGTTTATGGAGTAAATAATAGGACAGACTGGGGGGTCTTTAACCATGCTTAGGCAACCAGTCTAGAGAAAGAAATTCGTTAAACTGTTAAACTCGCTTATACTGTAAACATTTAAAAAATAGATATGTGGGATTTTATGTTATTAAGATACAACGTTTTTACAAAACAACAAATGAGATTTTATTTAAAACTAGAAGCAGCTGCCCGGTTGCCTGGATAGAGGGGAAAAGTTAGTCTCGCAGATCCACTATTACTGAATTGCTAGTTGGATTATAGCTGGATGTCCCATAAAAATCCTACGTAAAGTAACTTTTTTGATCCGGCCTGTGAGGCGGTCAAAGAAAAAACCTGCAGACACTCTGAAAGAAAAAACCAGTGTTCCCTATTTAAATAATTGTACAAAAGATTTAAAAAATCATACTGTTACTATTTAAGTTTTTAAAATTATGTTCACAGATATAATCAAAATCTTCATTTTTTTCTCAAAAACTAGTGATATTTAATGTGTATTTATATATTTATTTTGTCCGTTAATTGTTTATTTTCAAAGTTCCTCCGGACATACAGATTCACACACTGCCTTTATATATGTATATATAGATGTCAATATCACATATTTATGAAACCTTTCGGCCGAGTAGGATGTCAATATATTATGACGATTTGTACTTCTGAGGAATAAATATATACATAAATAGAATAGAACAAACTGGAACTTTAGCCTATAAACTTATCTTCAAAAGCGATTCCACTCCATTTAGCAAACAAACCTACGGACAACTTACTGACAAAAATAGAAAAATACTTGGAAAAGACATAATCTAAAACCATTTTCTCACAATTTATCACTTGGCATAGAATTCTCTTGGACGGTTTTGGCGTGCCATTAGAATCAATCATTAATCAATCATTGTCACATATCTATTTCGTGATCAAACTTAGAATTTAATGTGAATTTTTTGAATCAATTTATTTGATAAATGATGTAAAAAATAGATGAATAATTGCTTACTGTTAATAACCTTATATTAAAAGAAAGGCGCGTGGTTAGAGTCGTAGGAATTGGAGAGTCCATCCGAGTTCAAATCCTAGACGAGGCTGTTTGTATTTCACTTAGTGCTAATACCATTGGGAAAGGTATGAATCCAACCTCTCCTCCAGCTATGGGTAAATAGTAAGCGCGGACTTGTGCTCTTTAACCTTGGATAAGTAAACCAGTCTAGGAAGAGAAAAATCTGAAATTCAAACCTGGTAAACTCCGCTTAAGAAACTGACCTTTATCACATCCTACTCGTGTGGAAGGGTTGGTATATTATATATATATATATATATATATATAAATATTAATATATATATATATATATATTATAAAAGAAGAAAAAGTAGTCTCTACTCGTTACTTTTTTTGGTGATTAATGAATAACTGTATTTAATCAGAAATCCAGGTTAGTTAAAACGGATAAGGTTTAAGACGTACAGGAAACGGTAAATCTTCACCGGGTCCATCGTCTGCGATGGTGGTCCTTCGAGTTTTTCCTTGTCCAGCGTCCTTAAAGTATGCACGTCTGACGAATGTTTCAAAGTCATGGCACCTGACGGGACGAGAGAACAGGAAGCGAGCAGGAAGAAGAGTTTCGCGCACGCGCACGAGTCATATACTTTCCCTCCTCCTCTTCCTCCTCCCTCCTCGCCATGCAGATAATTTCAATCATTTACACACATTACTTACACACCAATACGTAAATAGTCACTCTTTCACGCGTGCACACATATGCATTTTATCAAGGAGGAGGAGGGCTATTTCTGATGGCCGAACATAATAGGCTCGATGAATAAGATTTTCACACTGAAAAACTACGTTAATTTATCAAGGAATGTCGACCCCCAGATGGACCTCATTTTTCAAGTTAGTTTCTCAGCTTGTTTCGTCACTGACGTCTTCCCTCTCAGTTACAGAAACAGTTCCAAAGAAGTTAGAGAAACCAGTTCCAGAGAAACCCGGTAATTTTTGTTTTGAATAGAAATTTTTGGTTTGGTTTGGTTTGGTTTACGGCATATCAACCTCGGTGAGTCATTTAATGCGACAAAGTTTTGAAATTAATTCATTCTTAATGGATACTCATTTTTTTTATAAATATATATATATTTTTTATTTAACCCATAGATGGACCTAACAGGTATTACCACTCTGGTTCAGAGTGGACCAATGGTGATAAAGGGGTGCTTACATTCCCAGACTTCCAAAACTGGAAACATCGCCATTAACCTAATTTACAGGACATGAAGACCCTCAGCACCGCCTTCTAGCATGTACAGTCACCTGAAACAATTATAAGCCAAATTTTGATCTTAAATTTTCGCTAGATCTGTAAAAGGTGTCTGATCGTGTGTAATTGTTAGCAAACTAATCTCTCAAATCCATTGCTAAATGCAGTTTTTTTTTGTTCACATCAAAAAACGTTATTATAAAGCGAACAATATGAAAGATCTATTTGAACATGTCAACATGGAGGATATTCTCTCTTTTTGAGGGAAATGAAATTATACCATAGAATATAGACATGAAATTAATCAATACCATACACATATCCAAATAAATGCTAACACATTGTTGAAACCAAGTACTAAAAAGTATAAATATAAATACATGATATGTATTACTTCCTAACCGTTAGGCACGACATAACCTCAGACGGGTTGATATGCCGTTAAAAAACAAATAACCAAAAACCAATGAATAGTGTGTTCAACCCTCACTGGATGCTCCATAATTGCGGCCTTGTGCCAAATCAGATCATACCTGTGGTGAATGTTTTGGTTAAATTCCTACTGTTCGATCTGTGCGATTAATATTCATTGATCGTGGGAACGAATTATATGTCGGAGTATTTTATTATGTTATTTTAAATAGCCAAATGAACTGCATTGTAAGAAAATGGGAATATTTTCACCAGTAATATTCAAAAACAAAACAAAACTGAATGTAAATGGTTGATATTTAGCGTACATTTAATTTAAAGTTCATTGAATTGTAAGTAAAACACAAAGGAAAAAAAAAAGAAATAAAATGACGTTAATATATATATATATATATATATATATATATATATATATATATATATATATACCCTAGCTATGGGTAAAATAGTAGGCAGACGGGCTCTTTAACCTTGGGTGGTAACCAGTCTAGGAGAGGGAAAACTCTGAATTCAAAATTCCTGAGGTCAGTCGTTGATTGTTTTCGTGGCATTCCTTGATTCACCAATTCTTTCCTGTCGACTGTGCCAAAAAGTGCGGAATGGTCCAACACAAGCCTTCACCACTATAAACAAAATCACTGTGCTGGTTGTTTCACTGAATGAAACACTCATGCGTCGAAAATCGACGAGAGAGTCCATATATATATATATATATAATATATATATATATATATATATATATATTATATATGGTAAAGTAAAAGCTTAAAAGTGTCATTTTGCGGTTATAGATCTATTTCTACCTATAGGTATCAGTGTATACCTTTGAGTATCATCAAACCGATGACTTTATTGGAAAGTCATTTCACAAATCCAATAAAGTCAGTGGTCTGATGATACTCATAGATATACACTGATACCTGTAGGTAGAAATATATCTATAAACGCAAAATGACCAATTTTCAAGCTTTTTCTTTACCAGTTATATTGCTCTGTTCAATTATATCGAACACTGAATAAATCCTACACCAACCCCTAAAAATACGGAAAACAACAAGAAAACTTGAACGTCTACACTTGAAAATTATAAAGGTGACATTTTCCGTGGTCTTTAAGAAAACCTGCTTATAGGCTGTATACTTCTAGTAAATAATATATATATATCTAAAAGGAAAATAATTTTCATTATATGAATCCTTATTTTATGTAAAATTAATTTTCTAATTTCTGTTTCACTTTCAATTTTGATGTGATTTTCTTTTCCGCCTCATTAAACAAAAATAAACAGACAAAAGTCTGACCAGCAGCACTGTGTGTTATGTAATAGTTAACAAGTTATGGTTAGTGAATGCGATTATCATTGAGTGCCACATATCTCTGGCCGTCTTCTAGGGGAAGTTAAGCTTCGTAAATGACCAAAAAATCAAATCATTATTATCGGGGAAAATGTGAATGAAGAATCCGCACGATTCAATTTTTAATAAGTTGCAAGTTGGACTGGCAAGTGCTTTATTCTTCAAGTTATAACATCTTGAAATAAAAAAAATCAGTAAAATAAGCCATTTATGTTGTTTTACATTAAAACAAACAGAAATCGGATTGATCATTAATTCAATTATTCCAAAGCAAAACACAAACCCATCCTAACCTGAACTTTTAGCATAACTAATACTCATGAATAAAATAGAATATTCAACCACTAAAGATATCTCTTATTATAATGGAGATTCTGTGTTTGTCTGTCTGTAACTGAAACTATATTACTACTCAAGTCAAATTCCCTTTGTTATTTACATCACATTCTCATGATTGTATTTTTATTTAAACCTCAATTATTAATAAAATTGCTTTACATTATTAATACTGTTGACCACATCTAATAAATAATGTACATTATTTAATAACAACAAATAGTGGTTTACAGTGTGAACGTAAGGCTAATTGCATTTAATATTAAAAGTTTGATTTTAATAAATATGGGCTTGGTATTATTGATTTCTGATTGTTTGGTTTTATTTTAGTGAATATGAGCAAAAATCTCGGGATAAAATCTTAAAAGAAATCCATTAACAAGAAGAAATATCTGTAAATTTATTCTTTACTTCCTATTTTAACTAAATAGTCAAATTAGTAAAAATTTAGCAATGAAAGATGGGTATTTCAGTGTTTTGATTATACCCCCCTCTGTTTCAAATCTTTTATCTGCATTCTTATTTAGTTTAATTAGCCTTTCTAATTTAATATAATATTTTATTACATTAAAACTTAAATACTTGCACCTGGAAGGTTCATATATTTGCTAGTGTAAATAAAAATTATTATTATTTTATTGATAAAGATGAAGATGAAGAAAAGAAGAAGAAGAAATATATTCAAAGGAATCATAAAATCAAAAGCATACAGCCTACGTGGGGACTCGATCCCCTGACCCTCAGATTGCTTATAACAAATAGTATTCTTAAAAAGTCTGATGCTCACCGACTGAGCTATGCAGGTTGTGTGTTGTAATATGTATAATATTTCAACATGTCCAAAATACTGCAAGTTGACGAAGGATAATATAAATATTTTACCATCAGAATTCTAAAACAAGACAGCTCCCACCCACACCCAAACCAAAACCACAATAGATGCCCATTATGTTTTCTAAATAAATAATTAAAAAATAAAATAAAATAAACACTCGGTCTATAATGGGTTTGAAAAAAATGCATGGATGTGTGTATAATTCAATACTTTTAATTTAATGTTATTTGCCGCGTGAGTAAATACGGATATCCTTTCTCCACCTTCAAATAATGATCATGCGATAAAAAACAAAAACAAAAGTGGAAGTGAATGACATAATTAAAATCACTAGCAAAAATATGCACCCTCCGGACGCAAGTACTTAAGTTAAAAATGCAATAAAATGTTTGATTAAATTAAAACAAATGACGAAACTAAATAAGAATATATATAAGAATATTACACTTATTTTGATTTGATTTCCTCAATTTCTGTATAAAATATTACTTTATGTGTGTGTAAATATTTAAAAAGATATTAATAATAGGCAAAGAAAAAAATTAAGAAAAAGATGCATCCAATATGATTTAAAACTGAATTATTACCTTAAACTTATTTGAAACAGGGGGTATAATCGAATAATAGAACAGCTTGGATGCTAGCTATTACCATTGCTCCCCTCTCTCGTTGCTAAATTTTCCTAATTGACTATTTATCTAAATTATTCAGTAAATAATATAATTACAGTTATTTTGATAATCGATTTCCTTTAAAATTCATCGTTGGGATTTTGGCTTATCTTTATTAGATTAAAATCAAATAATTAGAAATCAATAATACCAAGCGAATATTTATTAGAATAATTTTTTATGATCAATATGTAAATTAGACTTGGCGTTCGCACTGTAAACCAATATTTGCTTGAATATGTAAATACAATTGCATGTTATTAGTATGTAGGTAAGGTCGACAGTATTAATAATCTAAAACATTATTTTTTTAAATAATTGAGATTTAAATAAAATCATTGAAAATATTATGTAAATAGCTAAGGGAGTTGTGACGTCAATGGTGATTTATTTTCGGTTACAGACAGAAATATACACAATCTCCATTATAATAAGAGATACATATAACTAGTAGTTCAGAGTTTTATAAATCGTAGAAAAATATTTAAAAAATGAAATACCCTGCATAGAGGGTCGAATGCGATATTATTATTATTATTATTATTATTATTATTATTATTATTATTTATTTCACTCCATTCAAGTTTTTTCACACCGGCTATATAGTTTTATAGACATTGTTAAAAGATTGTGTTAGGCGTATAAAAGCTTTCAGAAAAAAAAAAACACCACGTCTTTCAATGTAATCTATCTTATTATAATTGAGATTTGTCTGTAACCGAAACTACATCACCACCATCATCACACACCCCTTAGTTATTTACTTTATATTCTCAATAGTTATCAAATAATCATTATTTACTCTTAATTAGCACCATTAAGAAATAAATGTTTATATAGTATATGGTCTGAATAATTTGCATACCGGTTTTAACAAAACTGTGTTTAATAAATAATTACTTAGTGTGAGAAATTTCTAATATTAATGTTTTATTATCAAACGTATTAAAAGCAATGCTATATGTAATTTTATATTGAAGTCAATTAGTAAGTAAGTAAAGTCATCGGGGCGGCCTAAAGTCGGTATCAGCCAATCAGCGAAGGAGTCTATCCCCTTTTCACTAGCGCTAGACCAAGGAGATTGCTTTTTGGCATCTGAGGCAGAGCGCCACACCTACCATCAGCTTCCTTACCTTACCGTACAGATCCCTGTGCTACTCATACGCTGAGTTGGCGAGGACCAGAATCGAACTAGGAACCTTGTGGTTTCTAGCCGAACGCTCTACCGACTGAGCTAACCCGGTCCTTAGTAATCTTTTTTTTGTTCGTATTTAATTTCATTAGTCGCTCTAATTCAATATGATATTTAATTATATCAAAACTTAAATACGTGTACTCTGAGGGTGCAGTCTTTTACTAGTATATATAAAAGAAAGATTCGGTCTATCTGTCTGTCAGTCTGTCTATCTGTATGTTTGTTTGTACAACGACTGAGCGCACGTCCTTTTATAAAGGGAAATTAATGGAGACCAGCAAAGACCAAAGTTCAATAAAATTCATTTCCTATTTTTATCCGAGAGGACAGTTAAAACATTTTTACCACTCATTCTTCATAAGAAAAGCTAAATAAATATATAAGGGTAAATATATTAAAAAATAATTTAAAAAAGATTTAAAAAACAAAAAATTAATAAAAGATAAAACAATAAAAATAAAATAAAATAAAAATAAAATAAAAATACAAACAAGAAAAATGATAAAAATAAACAACTTAAAAACAAAATTATATAAACAATAAAGGATAATAAAACAAATATATATATAAAGAATTTATATATATATATATATAATTTATATAATAAATAAGTAATCCACAGACACGTGTTTCGAGGTATCACCTCTCATCAGTGTGGTTATACATTAACAGCTACCCCTGGTCGGGTTTGAGACCCGAATGAACTTTCGTTCGTCAATCCTCTTACCCGTGCGGCCAGAGGCAGCTGTCAAATATAGAGAATATTTAATTGCTACATTTCTAAGCGGAAATGAATTCACTAGAGGCCTCAAACATTTGTAAACAAAGCGAGGTTTAGCTACACGCCAGAACGGTGAACTTGCAATTAAATCCCTAGATATAGAGAAGATATTTATTTTTAACTTTTTTAATCATGATTTTTTTTCAGATTGATTTCCCGAACTGTCTGTAACCTGGGTATTAAGTAGTCATGTGACATGCAACGTACCGCTTCGGTCCTTACATGCGCTAGACGGGTAGTTGAAGAGGTCCCAACTGATCTTATCAGCTAGTTATGTCAAGCCCTAGCAACTATATGATTGTCTTGACCGTATTCTTCAAATTGCTCTAATGACAAACATCCACCCCTTTTTATCATATATATATATATTTACCAGCCCCTCCGGACGAGCAGGATGCGGCACAGGGTCAATTTCTTAAGCGGGGTACAACAGATTTGAATTCAGAGTTTTCCTTCTCCTAGACCGGTTGCCTAACCAAGGTTAAAGAGCACAGTCTGCCCTACTATTTACCCATAGCTGGAGGGAGAGTAGGATTCATACCTTTCCCAAGGGTATTAGCGTTAAGTGAAATAATTGCCACGTCCAAGATTTGAACTCGGGTCGACGAGTCCATTTCCCATGTATAATTACACCACGCGCTTCCTACAAATTTTTATCATATAGGTGCTAAAAAGTGGTAGCTGAGAGTCACCCACCAGTATTTATTAATATGCATGAAGTTAATGAAATCACTAAGAAAAAAATATTGTTAACGTTTCGCCTTGTGCAGGAAGCGACAATGAACAATATAATCTTTTTTTTATGATCATGACGTTTCTCGTAACGCATCTCGGTTTGATGGGCGTGCAAAATGACAACATCATTTGAATGAGATCTTCAAAAGTTCTTTGACGCCTTGTTTGCTCAAAAGTCAAATTATTCAAAATGATTTTCCACGTTGGATCATTACCATGCTCAGATAGACAGCGAACACCTGAAGAAGACCGGAGAATACAGCAGCTGAAACTTTGTCTTATATATATAAACAAGATTTGGCATTAAATAAGCCACAATCGTTGATATGCCATTAAAAAAAAACCAACCAAAATCACAATCCTTATAGAAGGAGACGCCATTAGTATTAAAAGTCGATATCATCATCATCATCATCATCATGTCACGGATATTCATGACTATCTCTCGTCAACCGTCCCTCTCATTCATTGTCCTCGGGGTCCTCTGCGCACCATCTAGTATCCGCACAGAGCTGGTCAATGTGAGTCTTTGTTGGACGGCCCGCACTGGCATGTCAATATACTGGTTTCCACAGGAGGACCATTTTATTCGCTATAAATTTGTTTGTCAAAAACGAAAATTAAAACAAGATAATTTCCTAATTTCATCATTAAAAAAAAACAAAAAAACAATAATACAAAAAAAAAACAACAACAAAAAAAAAAAATTTTTTTCGAGCTGGATAAACTTTTACAATTTGTTGTGAGACTTGGTGGATGGGGCTTCCTTTTCAGATAAGGTCAATAGTGTCAGGGATTCCTTACAGGAAGTTTAAAGTTCAATTTTAAAGTGTTTTCAGAATAACGAGTTTCCGGAAATCTTTATCGAAATATGCAAGTGCACTTAAGTGAACCCTTCATCTATGTCCCGATTAATGGGGTTCACCCTCTCCTCAAACCTCAAAGTGATGAATGAAAACCACAGACAGAAAAGAAAATTGTTTTTTCATGTAATTATTACCATTATTTTACGCATCTTTTCTGACGTATTTGATTTTTTAAATACTGGATTATCTCTCCTTTGGATTGGCCAAAAGTTGATTCTGTTTTTGAACGTTAAACGGTATTTGTAGGTAACCTCGGAACCACAAGGTTCCGGGTTCGATACCAGACCTCGTCAACTCAGCGCATGAGTTATGTGGATATGTACCGCTTGGACATGTGCAGTAAAGTGGGGAGCTGATGGCAGCTATGGAACTCCACCTCAGACGCAAAAACAATTCCCTGCTCTAGTGCTAGTGAAAAGGGGGATAGACTCCCTCGCTGTCCGGTTGATACTGACAATAGGCCACTCCGCTGACGTTACTTTTTTTACTTTACACAATCCGTTCGTTACAGGTAGGATGTAACACAAAATTGCAAGTATGGGGCAACCAACGAGGATCGAACTCTAGACAGTGGTAAGGGATCGGCAAGACAAGCTTGCTAACCATTACACCACGATGGGACACTCTTCTTTACCTAATCCGTTCGTCACGGGTCTAATGTGACACAAGGTCGCAGGTTATTTCCTAGTTGAGTAACATGATATTACAGGGTGACCCAGAAAAAACAGAACCCAGATTATTTATTTATTTTCCCATTAAACTAACCCTAACCCTAACCTAAACCCTAAACCCTAACTCCCTTAGTTGAGTAACATAATAATACAAGGTGACCCAGAAAAAACAGAACCCACAAATTTTGTAATAAAAATGTTAATTTTAATTTTAATTTTTTTTTGAAGTTTAAATCCAAGTGTTTAGGGTTAGGGTTAGGGTTATGGTTAGAGTTGAGGTTTAGGGTTAGTTTAATGAGAAAATAGATAAATAATTTGGGTTCTGTTTTTTCTGGGTCACCCTGTAGCATCATGTTACTCAACTAGGAAATAACCAGGTCGCAATTATGGGTCATCCAGCGAGGATCGAATTCGCTATTCAGTATTAATGGATCTGCGAGACTAGATTGCTAACCATTACAGCACGATAGCAAGCCCAAAACACTAATAGAGCAATGGTAATAAGTTGCGTTTGCTTGGTCAGTAGAGCGTCCGCCTAGAAACCACAAGGTTCCGCGTTCGAATTCGGCCCTCGCCAACTCAGCGCATTGAGTAGCAACAGCTCGGATATGTGCGGTACAGTAGAGAGCAGCTGTTAGGTGTGGCTCTTCACTTCACACGCAAATACAATCTCCCTGGTCTAGCTCTAGTGAAAAGGGGATAAACTCCTTTGTTGTCAGCCTGATACCGACAATGAGTTACTCCGCCGACTTTGTTTTAAGGAAAGAACAACCCTACCTGACTATGGAGTTTGTCTGAGTATAAGTACGAGTAGCTAAGAATGTCTGGGTAAACACTAGCCGACAAGACACCTATAAAGCCTGGGAGATATCTTTTAAGAAAAAGAGTGGTTAAATCGAACTTAACGTGTTGCATAGCGCCGTCTTCACTGGCACTAAATAATTATAATGTTATATATCTCTTTCTTTCTTCTATATCTGGTCGTATTTTCTTCTGGCCGGCTTTGCTTCTGATCGTCTTTGGTATTTCTTCTAACATCTTGTCTTCGTCTGGAATCTTCTAAGGTCTGGACTTTCTTGGGAACTTCGGGTCAGGTCTTCTATTAAGGATTTCTCCTTATCAGAAGCCCTGTGTCATTGTTAGTTTTTAGATGATAAACACAAGACTTGGATTTATTTTGATGTTACTTTATTTTCAATCCCCAACCCAGACATCTGCTAACTAACATAGCGCGCGTGAGTTCCAGTTTTAGGCAGGATCTAAAATGACCGACTGCTCTGCCTGACGTCTAACTGAAAACTGGGGACTCTGAAAAAGGTCCCACGCGACTTCACATATTTGGCGGGCTTCTGTAATTTTCCATGGAAGGACTCGGCCATGATATGAAAATGACCCATCCCCTCAGAATTACAGGGGATTGACAATAATCTTATGCAACCGCATAGATTATGTAACAAACGGACCTAAATTCCACCATCGTATTTCACCCGGCCAAAAGAAAAAATACCAAAAATCAGGGAATTAACCGAATTTAATGAAATTTCAGTGTTGATATATTAATGAATAAAAGATATAATGCACCAGTTATTTTATTTTAAAACTTTTATATTTTTTCAGGTCAGTTAACTTTGAACCACGTATCTTTGAGAATTTGTGTTATGCCTCAAAGATACATGGTTCAAAGTTAACTGACCTGAAAAATGTAAATATTTTGAAATAAAATAACTGGTGCATTATATCTTTTATTCATTAATATATCAACACTGAAATTTCATTACATTCGGTTAATGCCCTGACTTTTTGTATTTTTTTCTTTCAGCGGGGTAACATACGATGTTGGAATTTAGGTCCGTTAAGTTCGATTTAACCAAAGAGGGGTTTATATGCCATCAAATATGGCGGATTGTCGACAGATTAATTCAAATTCTGATGAGATTGAAGAAATGGGGGGAGGTTTTAGCGCCAAAAACGTGTTTTTATTTTATCTTTTTTTTTTTTACTAAGTCAACGTATTTTTAATGTGTTTCGTATTACAAGTCAAATGTGTATATAATGTATAAAAGTCTTGCCTACTTATTGACTGATATGCACAAAGGCGTATATAGTAAGAAACCTGCTAATGAAAACTCAAGGTAATATAGTTGTTAGCATGTTGGTCAAATTAGCCATTTTGACTAAACTCGATTCTTACTAAACGTTCGTGAAATATAGATATACATATATAATACCATCTATAAAAGAACAATGCAGGCTGTGTAAGTTATCTGAGAACAATTACTGATACACTTGTACCTTGACTTACGAGTGACCCAACTTACAAGTTTTCCGAGTTACGAACTGTCACTCGGTCGACTTTTTGCTTTGTGTTCCGAGATAAAAGTTTAAGGTACAAGCGAGCTTCAGATACGTTATTGTTAATAAGCTCACTAAAAAAATTTAAGTTTCCAAATTTATTACGCCCAAAAAATATTTATAAAAAAATAAACATTAAAAAATATTGCAACACATAATTCATTAGCTCCTATTTTATTATGTTTTTATACAATACGGTGATATTTTTCTTATTTAAAAAAAATAATAAGAAAAATGGAGGTTTGAGGGGATGGAACGGAATAATGACATTTCAGTTTATTTCAGCAGTAAAAGATGATTTGATATACGAGGAAATTGAGATACGAGCGGAACGGATTAAACTCATAAGTAAAGTTACTACTCTATAAAGAAAAAATAAAAACATAGATATTCAACATAAGTAAAAAGAAAACAGTATATTTTCAAAAATTACACACGTTCAAGAGAGGTGTCACCGTGGCATAGAGGGTAATGTACAGTATTACGACATCATAATAATTAGCCAACGGGTAGGGTGTGACACAAGGTCGCAAGTATGGAGCATCCAGCAAGGAGAGAACTCGTTATTCCGTAGGAATAGATCTGTTAGTCCAATTTGCTAAGCAATACAGCACGGTGGGATACCCTGATTACGACATCGTAGTAAGCGAATTCAAACTCCAGTATCGCTATTATGTTCGCTTAAAGACTAATATCCTTTGGAAAAATATGAACCCTCTCACCCCCAGCCATGGGTTAAATAGTACCACTACTATTCTTCTACCAGGATGGCATTAGCATTAAATAACCAACAAAGGTTGATACAACATTAGAAAAGGAACATAACCAAACACATGTTCAACTTATAAAAACGGGAGAAGTTATTCCATTGTACTTAACTTTGTGGATGGCCACGGGATCTGTTTTGGAAGGGACTACCAATATCAGGATATTGTCGTACATGCTGGCCACCAGGACCCCAATGGCGACCTTCAACGAATCCTTGGTATTGTGGAGCTGTTGGTTGGTCACTCACTTGACGACACATCAGACATAGAAGTAGATTCGAGGATTCAAAGCTAGAGAACTAGGAACACACACGCAAAAAATTAAATCGGATCAAATCGATCTCCGATATCTTGCCTGACAGAAACTGCTCCCTCCTACTCGTCTGTCTATCTGCCTGTCTGTCTCTCTGTTACATAATGGTCGTGACGTGGAGCCGTGGGGGTGGGCTGATGTGTGGATTAGAACGGAAAAGTTTAAGTGATGATTTGGCATGGACACATAGTGTGGTTTGATTCGACAAGCGAATGGTACATGGCGAAGGGGAGAGAGGAAGGGTGAGAGGTCAGAGTGTAAATTGAGCCTGGGAGAATGCGTTAACTGAGCAAGACATAAAATTTCTTGCTCTTGGCAGTTGTAATTTGGGGGAAATAAAATACTCATGAGAAAAAAAAGAAGCGGTCTTGTGTTATTACTAAAACCTTCAATTGGCACAAGGCAAGATAACTCTCAGAGTGCAAGATGTAACGAAAAGTTGACCCGTCATCATCTCAGCCATTCAGACAAGGAAAGGTTAAAGTAAACAAGCGTTTTAACATATCTCTCCATTCCGACAAGCAGAGTGAAGTGGTATATCTCCTCCTCATTATGTAATATTCTCATACACAACACATCTGATAGTGGACATCGTCTACTCGAACTGATTGACAACATCATCTTTCTGGGGTAGTGATGAAACTCTGCATCAGCTGGCCAAATACGACCGTTCTTATAACATTTGATAGGTTAAGTGGAAAAAAAAGAAAAGAAAAGACGTTTAAGAAGCTGGTTATCTCCGGGTCGCGTTGGTTGGCGGCTCGTGACACAAGTATTGCGTGCCTTTTTATCTCCCATTTCAGATTGAAAGCTATCATGTCAATGTTCTCGATATGTCTGAATTTGGTGCATACCGAGTAACATTAATTTAGATCGTCTTCCATTTATTATCTATGGAAGTATGTTCTCAAATATCTATACACTGATATCTATCTACAAATGTGTACACACACACACACACACACACACACACACACACACACACACACACATGTGCATGTATATATATCTATATCTATATCTATCTATCTATCTGTCTGTCTGTCTGTCTGTCTGTCTGTCTGTCTCTCTCTCTCTCTCTCTCTCTATATATATATATATATATATATATATATTAATATTGTAACATATTGTATATATCTTAACAAGGGAAAGGAGTGTATATTTGGGTTGACTGCTTACCGCTCTCATTTTCGGCCAATTCTTATTGGGATTTTCTTTGAATATGTCCGGGGAGGGTCGCATATGTCACAATATATATATATATATATATATATATATATATATATATATATATATATATATATTGCATAAAGTAACAGTTGCAAAATTGCAAACCCCTATGAGAGAGTATCCCCCCAAAACAAGAAAAGCAAACAAACAGAAGAAGAAGAAGAAGAAGAAGAAGAAGAAGAAGAATATTTAATGTTGATACCTTTTGAGTTCACTCGTATATTAAGAATACTAGCAAGAATATGCACCCTCCGGGCGTAAGTATTTAAGTTTTAATGTAAGAAAATATATTAAATTAGAAACACTAATGAAATTGAATTATTGCGCATATAAAAATATTATACGTATTTTAATTATATCTTAAATTGGTTTCTATATAAAATCATTCATAAGATTGATCTTAATACGTTAAAGCATAAAATGATATTAGAGATCAATAATACCAAGTAATTATTAATTAATTAATTAATTATTAATGAATAATTATTTATAGTTTTACATATAAGATTTTATTCTATGGGAAAATATGATTTGATGCTCTGAAAATATCAAACGATTTCATTTGTTGTTATTCCTGTTTTCCAACTGAAATGAAAAATAAATCGGCTGTTTTCAGAGATTTACTTCGCTTAAAAACTGATTGACGTTATCATTAAAAAAAACGGAAGAAAAAAAGAACGACTCGTTTTGTTGGCGAAGAAAAAAAAAAAATCTGCAGTGACCGAAGAGAAAAAAGATTTTTTTAAAAAAGTGTTGAGGATAAGAAGAGGCTGTTGAAATATTTCAAATTTCCAGTGTAGAGATATTTCTATCTTGTTTAAAGCACATGAACATTAATTGACTGAATGATAGGAAATATATTTTCTAAAAAAATATATATACAAACATAATGAGAGTTTTAGTAATACTAGCAAGAATATGCGCCCTCCAGTTTTAATGTAAAGAAATATATTAAATTAGAAAGACTAGAAAAATTAGAAAGAAAGTTTTAATGTAATGAAATATATTAAATTAGAAAGACTAACGAAATTAAATAAGAATGCATATAAAAAGATTACACTTATTCTAATTATATTTTAATTGGCATCTATATAGTAGATATATATATATTAGTGATATATAAGACACATTACATGATTCTAAACGGACTAATAAGATGAGCTGATTTGAGACAAATCTAACTCAGATTTTCATAGAGACATCGTTAATAAATAAGATTTATTCTGTGTATCAATTAATGACTTTGACTATAGATTAAATACTCATTGATAAACTTACACAATTCCTGAGGGTATTGTGATGCAAGCAGTGACGTAGTATTGGTTACAAACGGATACCGAATCTCCATTATAAGATATAGATATGCTTAAAATCTAACATTTTTTTTTTTAATGCTGAAGGAAAATTGTTTGTTGAATTGTCTTGACTAAATAAAATCATTAAAAAAAAAAAACGAAAAAAAAAACCCTGACTCGTTTCGTTGGCGAAGAGAAAAACAAAATCAGCAGTGGCCAAAGAGAAAAATATTTAAAAAAAAGTGTTGAGGATAAGAAGAGGCTGTTGAAATATTTCAAAGAGGAAAATTGGCAGATTTTGCCATCAGAAGGAGGGTTTCTCTAACCTTACTAGCGAGTAAAAACCTTGAAGTGATATATTTTCAAAATACGAGGTCTGCTCTAAAAGTATCAACAATGAATCCGTATTTACCAAGACGGAACTGAACTAATAATGAAACGTTAATTTTCTTCAAAATAGTCCCACATTTTTTTTTATCATAATGGAGATTCGGTCTCCATTTGTCTGTAACAAAAACTACGCCACTACTACGTCACAATACCAAAAATCATCCATACATAGAATAAAGAACAACCCTTTAATCAGTTAAAAAAATATATTTTTTTTACTCTCGTCCGTTTTTCAGTAACAAGAGCTTTACAAAAGTTTACAAATAAATACCTACGATTTTGTGTAAAATTTATGTGAAAAATTGTTTTATCTTGTATTTTTTACTTCTCTAATGTATTTGATAATTTTTCTTACTTATGATACAAACCCTCAACATTGAATTCTTAACTCCCACCCCGCTCAGGCACTGTCTTTCAGAAATAATTTTTAATAAATAAAAGATATAATGCACCATATATATAAGATATATTATTTTAAAACTTTTACATATTTCAAGTCAGTTAATTTTAACCACATAAATTTGAGGCGAACACAGATTCTCAAAGATACGTGGTTCAAAGTTAACTGACCTGAAAAAATGTAAAAGTTTTAAAATGAAATAACTGGTGCATTATATCTTTTATTCATTAATATATCAACACTGAAAATTTCATTAAATTCGGTTAATTCCCGATTTTTGGTATTTTTTTCTCTTTCGGCGGCGGTGGAATTTAGGTCCGTTAAGTTCGATTTAACCAATGTTCCCTATATAAAATCAGTTACTCAATTGTGTACACAACATTCACTTGAATTTAAATTTTAAAACTTCAATTTCGATATTTTTTATCACACCTTTTACAAGATAAAAGTAACACCCAGACATTGGCGCGATATCAATATTGAATATCAATATTGATCGAAAAAAAGAAGTACAACTGAATATTTTTATTCATAAACCCACATCTTTTCAAATACATTCAGAGGCATTAAATATTCAGAGGGTCTGATTATTCAGAGGGTCTAATTATTCAGAGGGTTTACACACACACACACACACACACACACACACACACACACACACACACATACAAACATATATATATATATATATCATCATCATCATCATCTCGCGCAAACAGCACGGATATCCAAGACAATCTCTCGCCAACCTTCCCTCTCATTCATTATCCCAGGGAGGTCCTCTGCGCAGCATCTTCGCATCTTCGCATAGTTGGTCAATGTAGATCCTTGGTGGGCGGCCCACATTAGCATGTCCGTGTGCTGGCTTCCACAGGAGAACGTCTCTTATGAGCTCGTCCCTGCTTCTCTAGCAGTGTCCAGCATGCCTTGTCCAACTAGAATGGTTTGTGATATGGGGGGGGGGCATACAACTGTTTCCTCGTGCAGCTTCCATCCAGCTTATTCTCAAGGCGCCTCGTTACGGTCCAGGTGGTGCAGCCATACAGCAATATTGATATAACCACAGCCTGGAAGAATTGTCGCTTTAACTTGTCAGTGAGATCGGATTTCCATATGACTGATAATTTGTTTGTGGCCGACCATGCTTTTCCTATTCGTGTATTTATATCGCTTTCTGTGGATGAGATATTACTACCTAGGTAAATAAATAAAGGAAAGAAAATGTTGAATGGATAAAATTAATTTAATGCATTACCAAAACGTGTTTCTGTCATGAGTTTGTTCATGTACACATTGTATTCTTATTGTATTATTATTTTAAATATTAAACAAAATAATGATAATATAAAATTATAAAATATCACTCTATTTCTCAAAAAAAAAAAAAATTTTGAAATTTTTTTTTAGACGCTTACCGTCAAAAAAAAATTTCAAAAAATTATTTTTTCGAACACTTTAAAATTCTCTGTATTTTGAACGTTTTAACTTCAAATATCAAACATTTTACCCTGAAGAAGGCCGTTTTTCTTTGTATACTTAAATATTTTATACTTTTCTATCATTATTATTTTATTTTATATGAAAATAATAATAAATAAAATTCAATGTGTACATGAACAAACTCCTGGCCGAAACACGTGTTGGTAATTCATTAAATTAATTTCATCCATTCAACATTTTATTTCCTTTATTTTTTTACCCTTTCAACATATAGTCGGATTCATTACCATTTTCAACTTAAACACACACACACACACACACACACACACACACACACACATATATATATATATATATATATATATATATATATATATTATATATATATATATATACGGCGCTTGGTAACTGTCCGTTAACGTGATTTGAAAATCGCATTAGCGATAAGGATATAAACATACATGATCTAATGATAATATTGAGCACTCTTATAAATATGGCAAACTATATATATATATATATATATATATATATATATATATATATATATATATATGCTATCTAGGTTATGAAAAATAGATAAAAAATATTTTTCATTTATTTTATTTATTTATTTGTTTTATTTATTTTTTATGACCCAGACAGCAAATATGTGAAGCATACGCGAAACCCTTACAATTTGAAATCTCTCTCTCTCTCTCTCTCTCTCTCTCTCTCTCTCTCTCTATCTATATATATATATATATATATATATATATATATATATATATATATGTATGTGTGTGTGTGTGTGTGTGTGTGAAAATAGAATATGTTGGCTTGTATACGGACTCAAATCTATTGTCTAACAACTATATCAGCCACCAAACTGACCGCACGTACACACACACACACACACGCACACTCACACACGCACACACACACTCACAGATATACACACGCGTATATATATATATATATATATATATATATATATATATATATAAAGAGATAGAGGTTTATAGAGATTGCTATTAGTTTATAATGAGTTCACATTAGCCAATTTCAAGGAATTTGATCAGCTTTCGGTTGATCCTTCTCTCGCCACCTGATAGAAAAGCTCGAATTTTTCAACACAGGAGGAATCACTTTATAACTCGACAGTCAATAGAATTCACACATTTAAATTGAAAGGTTGGATACAACCAATAAGAATCAAATTACTTAACCGGAGAAAGACAGATGAAAGATTTTTATTTTTAACAAATGAAAAATAAGCATATGTAAAATAGACCCTCTAGATCCTATATATATATATATATATATATATATATATATATATATATATATATATATAATTGGACTCTGTCATCGTACACCACATTATTAGATTTTTAGTAGCTACTGCTTGTACGGTTTGGTAATTATGGAAGAGTGATTTTCCAAAATCCTCACTCATTGTTATCTTCCAACATTTCAGCTTGCCAGTAACGAGATATTTTGTTAAGGTATCAAGTGAGGGGATATGTCTCGAGAAGACGCGGTCTCATGCCTTTCTTACTTATTCTAGCACATACATGATAAAATGGGTTGGGTAGATGCCATAAGGGCAATAGGGTTGGGAACAATCATATTAGTGCTAGGGTTTGACGTGACCAACCGATTGATCGTTTAGCCTAAGTGGAGTGTTGCAAGTCATGGACTATTTCCTTGGAGTCTGAGTGACAACAAGTCTCCTCATGTTTCCAGGACTCTTCTGAGTATTCTGGCAGATTGCAGCAGTGCAGTATTTTGGATGGTCTCAAGTCCTTCTCTGATTTCCAGATTGTCCAGTCTTTTTTCCAAGCTTTTTGGGACCGTTCCAAGTACAATTGGTATTACTTTGGCTTTCATATTCCACAGCTTTTTCAGTTCTCTGGCAAGGTCCAAGTATTTGTCCATCTTTTCGTTTTCCTTCATCTTCACCCTGTGATCTGCTGGAACTGCAAAATCCACCAGTTGACAAGTTCTATTATTATTATTATTATTATTATTATTATTATTATTATTATTATTATGAAGGTTTTTCACATCCGGCTAAGCTGGTGGTTCACTGGAGGCTGTGCGACAGCAAGTCTCCTCAGGTCTCCAGGACTCTTCTGAGTATTCTAGCTGATCTTAACAGTACTATTGTTTGGCTGGTCTTGAGTCTTCTTCAGATTTTCAATTCCTCCAGACTCTATTCAAACCCCCTGGGAACCGTTCCAAGGGTCCCAATTACAACCTTTACTTTCATTTTCCAAAGTGTTTTCAACTCTCTGGCCAGGTCCAAGTATTTGTCCATCTTTTCGTTTTCTTTCACCTTCACTCTGTGAGCCTCCGGGACGGTAAAATCCACACGTTTTCTTCTTCTTGTTAATTGATACTAGATTTGGTCTCCTAGCCGGGATTAGGTGATCCGTCTGTATCACAAAGTCCTAAAGGATTTTATATGTCCCATTCTCTTCGGCAGATTCCGGTTTGTGCATATACCATTTAGTAACATGGCGAAAATTGAATTTCTTGCACAATTCCCTGGAGGTCACCGTTCCCACCCAGTCGTGCCTAGTCTTGTACTCTCTTTAGGGCTAATTTGCTGCATTCGCTTATTGTAGGAGTTACATTTTTTGTTTTGTCTCCACATATTCTATACTTGCTATTCTGTTGCTTCTTTTCTGTTTTTGCCTTTATATAATTTGTTCTTATGTCATTGTCTTGTGCTGCGATTATAAGAGATTCAGTTTCTCTCTTGAGGTTTCCTCTTCTTAGCCATGTCCATCTCTTCTGATGAGATATCTCTTGGGTTTGACGCTTGAAGTACCCATATAGTTGTTTTTCTTCCCATTTCTGTTTTCTAGTTTTTGTTGTATTTCTGCTTGTCAATATGTTGCAATTGCTTTTTTCTGGCTGCTGCAATTAGTCTTTCCTTACTTTTATTGGTGTATTCTTCAAGGGCTCGGATTGTCATACCTACACAATCTTCGATGTTGGCGCGACTCCTTCTTTTTTTGGCACATATAGTCTGTCTAGTTCCCTCTCGGGTTTATTATTATTATTATTATTATTATTATTATTATTATTATTATTATTCAAATATAAAACTATAAAAAATTAAGAAAATACATTATTTTTGCTTTGAAAATATTTATGTACTACAAACGATGAGAATTCACTTTCGTGAAAATTTACATAACTCAATTAACAAAAGAAAAGACATTTACTGTTACATTTCTGTTGGAATGGCGAACATTTCAAAGTTAACACCAATAATGATGACGAATCTATCTATCTATCTATCTATCTATCTATCTAGTCTGTTTATATCTATCTCCGCCTTGTCGGCTGGGGCTGTAGGATACGCCGACTGCACTTCTGCAGAGAGTTAAAATCTTCCTCCCCAATGGGGCCACCTGTTTGACTTGGATGGCGACTAGTGATGCTTAAGGATAGGATCCTGGTGGCTGAGCACTCCATGACTTGCAGTTTTGGCCCTAACGGTCGGTTAGAGAGGCACCCTTCCAATCAATCGGCTGATCTCTTCAAGCCCCAGCATATATATGATTTTCACGACCTTATAGTTCTTATGGAAATCCCCTAACCGGTTTTTATTACATATGTACTAGAAGGCGATGACTGAGGATGTTAGTGTCCTGGGTATGACACTAAACTGCATCTAGAGGTGAAGTTCCAATTCTGGAGCTCTGGGGAGTGTTGTGTACCCCTTCATCGGCATTATTCTCAAGTCCACTCTGACCCAGAGTGGTATTACCTGTTAGGAATCACCTATGGGTTAGATGGATAAAAAATGAGTTTTAAAAATGTGTTTAAAAAAACTGAGCTAAAAATTGAATACACAACAAGGATGAATAAAACAAAACGCCTTCGGTATGAAATAACCCTAGGGTTTGGTTTGGTTTGGTTTATTTTACGGCATATCAACCTCAGTGGGTCATTTGATGCCGGTAAAGTTTTGAAATAAATTCATTCTTAATGGATACTCAATTTTTTTTTGTAAATAAATTTTTCTATTTAACCCACAGATAAGACCTAAAGATACTAACACACCGGGTCAGAGTGGACCAGGGTCCAATGGTGATAAAGGGGTGCTCCACATTCCCCAAACCTCCAAAACTGGAATCTCACCATCAGATAGAGTTTAACGTCATTCCCAGGACATGTAGACCCTCAGTCAACGCATTCTAGCACGTCTATAAGCAATATAGGGTTTGGCGTGATCAGCCGATTGATCGGAGGGGGCCTCTCCGACCGACCGTCTAGCTTAAGTAAGGTTTTAAGTGGAGTGTTGCAGGTCATGGACTGCTCATCCACCACGGGTCGCCACACACTGCCAACAGGTGGCCACATTTGGGGGAGTCTTACCCTTCTGCAGAGGTGCAGCCGGTGCATTCTAACACCCCCGCGGCAGGGCGGCCCTAGGGTTGACATGTCATAACATCAAACCAAGCAACCGAGCAACCAACTATCTATCTATTTTACTTATACGTGTTTCATAAATATGAAGGGATGCTTTTACTAATATTTCAATATGCATTCGCGTCATCATTAGCTTAATCATGAAAATATTTAAATGTTTTGGCATATAACTTAAAATCGGATAAATAGATAATCTATTCTCAAGTGTAAAAATAACACGAAAACAAATGAAATAATTTTGAAACCCAAAATTAAATTCCAACTAATTTTATTAATACCAAACGCCAAAATCTTAGGAAAGATAAATTAATTTTCACTTCTAAATTTTGACTCCATTTTTTAATAAAATGAATCTATTACTCATAATATGATAGCTAATACAGATTATTATTAATTACAACTTCAGACCGGGTGCCTTTCATCATTAATCCTACTCTTGAATGATAGATATGAGCATTACACATACGCGCACAGAGACACGTGGAGACACACCACAAATATATCTATGCCCTTATAACACACACACACACACACACACTCACATATATATATATATATATATAATATATATATATATATATATATATAAGGGAATTCAATGAGCCTTGTTGTGACTTGTTCCACAACAGGAATAATCAATTGAGACAACTGGTGTAAAGATATAATTAATAATAATTTATCTGGTTCCTTGCATGAAATGTCTATTAGGTACCATAGTAGTAATAACAATTACACACACACACACACACACACACACACACACATATATATATTATATATATATATATATATATATATATATACAGAGAGAGAGAGAGAGAGAGACAGACAGACAGACAGACAGACAGACAGACAGAGAGACAGAGAGAGGGGGGAATTACGTTTTGTCTGTACGTGTGTGTGTGTTTCATATGTTGCGATAACCTGAATACTTTTATTATACAAACATTTTGGGATATATATGTATATATATATATATATATATGTGTGTGTGTGTATGGTGTGTGTGTGTGTGTGTGTGTGTGTGTGTGTGTGTGTGTGTGTGTATGTATGTATTTTTTTACAGAGTATTACTGATGAATTATGTTTTTATGTGAATTTAAAAAAAATGTTTTTTTTAGGAGACCTCGGAAAGGCGGTTAATATTAATATTAAAAAATCTTTTAACATAGTAAATTACCATAATCTAATCTGTCTGTCTATCTAGCGCTATCCGCATCTCTTACTCTTTATACACACACACACAGACACGCCCCCACCATATATATATATATATATATATATATATATATATATATATATATATTATGGTCTTTATCATGAAAAATCATATTAAAATATTTATATTATGAGTTTAAATGATATGATCTTAACACTTTTCAACATTAATTCAATTAATTTAAGCGGATGTGTTATATGTGTGTACGGAAATGTATACATTATATATATATATATATATATAATATTATGATATATATCTAATTAATATAATGTATATATAATCATAATATATACATATGTATATTTCCATTATATATATATATATATATTATATATATGTATATGTATATATATATTATATATATTATTGTAATATATATAGACATTTTTTATTTATATATATATGTAATTATAATATATATATATATATACATTATATATCACACACACCACACACACACACACACACACATATAATATATATAAGTTATACAATTATGATATATATCTATTTTATATATATGTATATATAAAAGATTAGAATATCGAATATATATTCTTATATGGTTCATATATTCATAATTATAATATATATTCATTTTATAATTATATATATATATATATATATATATTATATATATATTATATTATATTATAATTATTATAATATATATACATTATATGTATATAGATATGGCATATATACATCCATGCACACAGTTATATATATATATATATATATATATATATATATATATATATATATATATATATATATATATATATACTTCCAAATTACCCGTGCATACAGTTAAATAATTTCAAATTACCAACACATAATCCCTTTTGTCGATATTTTTACGCTTTTTCAAAATCTTTTACTGCCTAAAGATTCCTCTCTTTAAATGAGCATTTTAAAACTAGGATGAAACGTAGCAGATTAAGCTTCCATGCAATTAGATATATACCGAAAGCTAATATATATCTATTTATAATTAATATTGCTCTATTACAGATATTGAGCACTCTTTATTAATACTGTATATATTGGCTTACTACTGTCTCATTAAGTGAGATAGTGTTAAGCATACACCGTGGAAATACTTAATACATATATATGTATATATGTATATAATTATAACATATACACATTCATT
>CM042138.1:141220363-141247863 GCA_023376005.1 Doryteuthis pealeii | reverse complement strand
ATTTTGTTGTATATATAAATACAATTGCATGTTATAAATACATATTGTATATATAAATACACTTGCATGCAAACCCGCCCCTCGGGGGAGGGATTGCTATAATTAACGGCGTCGATCCCAGGGCGCCATCCCTCCAGGCAATACCTGCCCCCTCAATTTAAAGGAGCGGTGCTGGGTTTATTGCCCAGCGCCTGAGGCGCCCCCTTAAGGGGGAATGCCGACGGGATCAACACAATTATTGTGCTTACCACCCATGAGCTTCGGCTTATGGGTGGGCCCACATTAAAGCGAGACATTGTGTCCAGCGCTCATAAGTGGGATGAGAGGCAAATATCTGTAGATAAGGCCAACAGTATTAATAATGTAAGACAATTCTATTGATAATTGAGGTTTAGATAAAAATAAAATCATTGAGAATGAGACGTAAATAACTAAGGGAATTGTGACTTAAGTAGTGATATAGTTTTGGTTACAGACAGACAAACACGCAATTTCCATTATAATAAGATTATTATTATTAATACTACTACTACTAATAATAATAATAGTTAAAGCTCGTGTGAAAAACTCGTAAGGAATAATAATGCAACATGTTTTCTAAGGAAGAGTACAACTACGTTTGGGGGTGATCGACAGGTAACTATGCAAACGACTAAGATTTGTTCAAATAGTATATCAACAAACCAGAGAAGGAAAAAAAAGATGGCCAACTTTTTAATATTTGGGTGGAATTCATGGATAAGTCCACCAAAGTTCAAGTCCCGAGTACTTTCGGCACTTCGGAGTTAATTTTGTTTAAGGATACATAAAACAATACAAACCATCCTTAAACAAAATTAATTTCCAATGCAGTACACACATTTTAAAATGCCTATAACACCTTTCTCATTAATTCTTCCCCTTCCAGCCTCCACATTGGCACACATCACCCCTGATGATGGCACTTGGAAGTGCCGAAAGTACTCCGGACTTGAACTTTGGTGGACTTATCCATGAATTCCACCCAAATATTAAAAAGTTGGCCGGAAAACTCGAAAAGGTCAAAAATGAAATTGTTAAACTGATCACTGAATCGAGGTCAGACGTCTAGATTTACTTGTTGTTAATGGAGGAGGTTTATTTTGAAATGATGGATTCCAGTTTTCCTTCAAATCATAGATTGGAGGAAAGGAACAATCTGAACAAATATCTAAACATCACGAAAGAACTAAAAAAAAAGTGTGAAACGTGCGTTGACAGTTGTTCTCATCGTTTTTAGAGCACTTGGAACAGCCTCAAAGATCTTTGAAAAGAATGTGTAAGAATTGTAAAACCGAGGAAGAATCGAGATCATCCAGAAAACACGATTATTGAAAATACCTATGATACTGAGGAGGTTCCTGGAGTATTAAGCAAACTTGCTGTCTCTTAGTCTTTACGGAAATATTTAAATTTGTGAGAACGCAGAAGTGAATGTTGAATTTCCTGTTCTTGTTGTTACTTCATCTCCAATAATGGCTACCAGATGTGAGTGTGTGGGAGTAAAGTTGCAAATAAAAAAAAGTAAGTCGTCGGAGCGGCCTAATGTCGGTACCAGCCAATCAGCGAGGGAGTCTATCCCGTTTTCACTAGCGCTAGACCAAGGAGATTATTTTAGCGTCTGAGGTGGGCGCCACACCTACCATCAGCTCTCACTTTACCGCACAGATCCTGTGCTACTCATACGCTGAGTTGGCGGGGGCCAGTATCGAACCAGAAACCTTGGGATTCCTAGCCGAACGCTCTACCGACTGAGCTAAACCGGCCCTGAATTTGCAAATGATACTAAAGAATTACTAAACATTGTGCTGTTAAAAGTTATTTACTGAGTTTAGCTCAGTTATGGCACAAGGCTGCAAGTATGGGACACCAAATGAGAATCGAACTCACTAACAATGATTTGCTAATCCAGCTTGCGGACTGGTACACCACGTGAGGTACCAAAGATTGTGCTATAAGGAAGGGTACCCAAAAGAAGGAACTTTTTCATTCAAAGTGGCACTTCGAGCTCATTCGGATATGGTTTCTCTGTAACCTCTTAAAAAATCGGCACAAAAGCCGTGAATAGTTAATTGCAATCAACACTTAAATAGTTAAGACATCGTTACTTATACTAGCAAATATATGCACCCTCCCGGGTGCAAGTATTTAAGTTTTAATGTAATAAAATATTGTATTAAATTAGAAAGGCTAATGAAACTAAATAAGAATACAGATAAAAAGATTTGAAACAGAGGGAGTATAATAAAAGATTTGAAACAGAGGGAGTATAATAAAAAATGGAACAACTGAAACTTACTCTTCCATCACTCTCGTCTTTCATTGTTATTTTTTCTAATTTAAGTATTTAGTTATAAGAGGAAGTAAAGAATAAAATGACAGTATTTTATCTTGTTAATGGATTTCATTTAAGTTTCATTGAAGAGATTTTTGCTTATATTCATTAAAATAAAACCAAACAGTTAGAAATCAATAATACTAAGCACATATTTATTAAATTCGATTTTTTAATATTAATATGCAAATTAGCCTTCCCGTTCACACTGTAAACCGCTATTTTGTTGTATATATAAATATAATAGCATGTTGTCAGTATGTAGACATAGTTAACAGTTGAATAATGTAAGACAATTTTATTAATAATTGAGGTTTAGATAAAAATAAAATCATGGGGAATGGAATGTCAATAACTAAGAGAATTGTGACTTGAGTAGGAATATAGTTTCGGTTACAGACAGAAAAACACACAATCTCCATTATAATAAGATAACAGTTATGTAAATATTCACTACTTAAATAGATTTCGGTCTTTAATTGATATATATATATATATATATATATATATATATATATATGCAACCTCCGGGTGCAAGTATTTCAGTTTCTATGTAATAAAATATATTAAAATATAAAGGCTATAAAATAATTTGAATATAGAACAACTGAAACTTACTCTCCCATCACTCCCATCTTTCATTGCTAAATTTAATTAAAATCTGAAGTAAAGAATAAAATGACAGTTATTTCTTCTTGTTAATGGATTTCTTTTAAGATTTATCTCCGAGATTTTTGCTCATATTCATTAAGATAAAACCAAGCAATTAGAAATCAATAATACAAAACACATATTAATTAAAATCAAATTTAAATATCAATATGCAAATTAGCCTTCCCGTTAACACTGTAAACCGCTATTTTGTTGTATATATAAATACAATTGCATGTTATGAGTATGTAGATAAGGCCAACAGTATAAATATTGTAAAACAATTTTATTAATAATTGAGGTTCAAATAGAAAGAGAATCATGGAGAATATGACGTTTAAATAAATAAGGGAATTGTGACTTGAGTCATAATATAGTTTCGTTTACAGACAGAAAAACACACAATGTTCATTATAATAAGGTTACATTTTTTAAAATTCAAGTTAATTTTTACTTATTGCATTAGATCACATGCATACAAGGTCTACTTAGCGACTGGGGCGCGAGTGGGTTGCATTTGAGCTCTGGTAAAAGAATGGATTTCGAATTCTGAATCCACACCTGGTAACTAACAACATACAGATGTGTGCATGTCTGTGCCTATATGTGCTAGAGTATGAGTATGTATGCATATATGTATTTGCATATATATATATATATATATATATATATATATATATATATATATATATATATGTGTGTGTGTGTGTGTGTGTGTGTGGTGTACATTTTAATCTGAGAGCTTTAGAATGTTATTCATTGGCCAATCTGAGGTTGATTTCCTCTTTTTCATTCTCATCCTATTAATCTTTTTAATGAATTCCGGATATTTGGGGGTTGGGCGTTCAAATTAGACAAATTGATGAATTTTAGCTTTCATTCCCACGAAAAAAAAAATTGTGGTGAGAAATTAACCGGCTAATTTTTTTTTATTCACAGCTGTTTATTCACATAAAACACCATAAACAATTCCAACGCCCCCCCCCCAAAAAAAAACAAGAAATTAGAAAAATCAAAAACAAAAGCAAAACACAAAAACAAACCATAAAAAATACACAAGACGCATTCAAAATGGTGGAAAATTGCCGCCAGTTTTTTTATTCAATAATTAAAATTTGCCAATAAAGTGATAGTTTTTTAAAGGAAAATTATTCATTTCAATTAATTATCAAAATTTGGAAATTGATCCAAATATTTTAATTATATTTTGAAAACCCTACCGACCAATATAACCAATATATATACAAGGGTGAGTCAAAAGGTAATGTGATTTTCTTTATTTCATGAGAAGTTTTTTTTTAGGCCTACTTAAGACCCTAACGAGGAACGAGCAAGAATCTGACAAGTAAGACTCAACTTGCCAATCGACAATGTCCTCCTTCTGTGTGACAATGCTCGACCACACACAAGCATCAGGAAAAAGGAGACAATCACCTCATTCAGGTGGACAACTTTACCGAATCCTCCATACTCGCCAGATTTAATGCCTTCAGACTATTAACACTTCGGCCCCAGGAAAGAGGGTTTGAGCGGCAAACATTATTACAGTCTCAAGGAAGTGAAATCTGTAGTGAAGAAGTGGCTCAAAGAACAATCAACAGAATATTACGGGGCAGGGATACATACTCTCATACGAAGGTGGAACATTGCTATTGAGAGAAATGGTGACTATGTTCAGAAGTAGGGGTGTAATCCACAGAGGACCAGCTTCATTTTGATGTATAATACTGCGTTGGTAATTATACCTGTCTTAAACAAAATGGCATTACTTTTTGGCGCACACTCGTATATATATATATATATATATATATATATATATATATATATATAATCATAATAGAGATTCGGTGTTTGTCTGTAACCAAAACTGTAGTTAAAATCATTAACACATAGAATAAATCTTATTAAATGGTTAGATTTACCTCAAAATAGCCTGTTATCAGCGTGTTTAAAATCCTGCAATGTGTCTTATATATCACAAAGAAACAAAGGTTTACATAATGTATGGTTTGTTTAATTTGCATACTGGTTTTAACAAAACCGGATTTAATAGATAAATTACTTAGTGTTATTGATCTGTAATACTGTTATTTTATTCTTCAACGTATTCAAATCAATACGACAAATGATTTTATGTTGAAACAAATTAAGATATAATTAAAATAAGCATAATCTTTTTATATGCGTTCTTATCTAATTTCGTTAGTCTTTCTAATTTAATATATTTCATTACATTAAAACATAAATGCAGAGTGCGCATATTCTTGCTAGTATATATAATGATAGACGCATTCAAAATGCAGAAAAAATTGCCTCAAGCAATGATTTAGATTTGCTAATTAAGAGATATATGGTTTTAAGGGAAATTTTTTCAATTAACTAATGCAATTCAAAATTGATACAAATATTCTAATTTAGTATATCTTGAAATGCCATTACCAAATATAAATAATTTTATCTGTAAAATTGACAATAATCGCTAACTAAAGATTACAATTATTAAAATTACAAGTCAAATCACTAAGTAAAAATTATACGCGTAGCAACGATGATTAAAACTCGTATAAAGACATTAGAAGAGAAGTGTAACTATTTTTATATATATCAGACAAACTTTTCAATCAATCACAGACTAGTGATTTTATTTTTGTCTCTGATCGGACTAATCTAGTTACAGTCAGTCAAGGTTACCATTGAAACAATCTAGGCAATTATTTTCATTGCATAATTTTTTTTATATCAAATTTAAAAAAAAAAAAAATCCTTGAAACATTTTCTCACTAATATTATAAAATTTAAGAGAAAATCTTAATTTGAAATTTTTCACTCTGATGATAGAAAATGTCATTATAACATGATTGATATTTGAAAATTTCGCTGAATACAGAACAATCAATGGAGGTGCGTGGTGTAATGGTTAGAGTCGTAGGAAATGGGCACATCGACCCGAGTTCAAATCCTGGACGTGGCTGTTTGCATTTCGCATAGCGCTAATACCCTTAGGAAAGGTATGAATCCTACTATTCCCTCCTGCTATGGGTAAATAGTAAAGCAGACTGGGCTGTTTAACCTTGGATACGTAACCAGTCTAGGAAAGGAAACCTCTGAATTCAAACCTGTTAAACCCCGCTTAAGAAATTGACCTTGTGTCGCATCTAGCTCGTGCAGAGGGATTGGTATATATATATATATATATATATATATATATATATATATATATATATATATATATATATACAGAACAATCCATCGAAGTTTCGTAATATTCTGCGTATTTTGACAGAAAATTAATTTCAAAAATTATTTTAAAATAGTTGCGAATAAGATTTTATTGTTTCTGCAAAATTAAAAATATTATAACATATTATTCAGATTAGATCAAAATATTTTGGTTTCAGACGAAAAATAATTAAGGTTGAGGATTTTGTGAAGAATCATTTAATTCGATTTAATTGAAGTTTTTTTGCTCATAAAACCTGTAATATCTAATAAACTGAATAGATCTTCATTCTTGTTTCAAACTAATTTTGTAAGAAAAAAAAAAACATAGAAGGAAAAATAATTTAATGATACTTATTCACCTTTAGAGGAATTTGTGTTTAAAATAGTTTGTTTCCAAAATTATATTAGGGGAAATATTTTTTTTATTAAATCGAAAATTAAATATTATTTAATTTTATGAAATCTGAAAATATATTTTACTCGTACAATTTTTAAATTTTTCTCTAAGGTAAGAGTCTCAATAATTGATTCAGAATATTTTAGAAACGTTTTGGAGGTCCCTCCTGTCGTAAAACAAAACAAATATCTCAGTGGAGTGGATGTGAATATGATGCTTTTTAAGTAAGTATTTTTTTTTTAAATATTAAACGTTTTATTTTATTTATTTTATTTTCCTACCCTCCTCTGTCAATATCTTTTTAAATTTATTTTTTTACTCGGAAGTGTTTTCTGCTAGTTTTGATAATCAATTGAAATAAATAATTTTCCCTTAAAAAACTGATATCACTTTACTTGCAAATTTGAATTATCAAATAAAAAGCTGGGTGAAATTTTTCTGTATGTTGAATGTTTTTTAATTTATCTATTGTTTATTTTTCGTTCATTACATTTTTGTAGTTGTTACTAAATACAAAAAGACATCTTTGTGATTATAAAAAAGAATTGAAATACAAAACAGTATTTCTTAAAGTCCAAAAAATAATCATTTTATACGATTTAATTCAAGTTATCTACTTTTAAAACCTCTAATATTTAATCAACTGAATAAGATTATACATTTTTCTTTCAAACTGATTTTCGAAGAAAAACCAGAGAAGAAAAATATTCTAATATAGAAAAGGTTGTAATGACTCAAATGCAAATAAATAAATAAATAAATAAATAATAATAATACTACTTGTAATTGTAAAAAAAGAATTGAAATACAAATAATCATGAAAACATTTTTTTAAAAATCTTGCCACAATTTTCGAAATTAGTAAAAAAAGTAAGAATACTATATGTTTTAATTTGTGGGGGTATCCGGCCAAATTAACCTCTCAGCTCCAGATATACAGTGCAGTGTAAATCTGTCTCTATTGAGAGATTGAACCGGGATGTTATTTCACTTTGTTGATTATCACAATACATCAGTGTGAAAATATCAATCAAAGGAAATAGAACGAAAGATTATATTCCTAACCGGATTTTGGAGGTGAAAATAAAGGAAAGTAGTCAAACTTTGTTTACGGAAAGAAAATAAAAATGATAGAAACATTAACTTTGATAATTAGACATTAATCAATAAAAAAATGTAGAGTTCGACGATGAAAGGATAAATTTGCTAATAAATATCCAACATTATTTTTTGTTTCAAAATATTTTTATTAATTATCTGTTTGATCTTCTTTAAAAAAAGCAAAGAGCAAAAAAAAACAAAACAAAAAAAAAAACAAAAAAAACAAAAAAAAAAAAAACAAAACAAAACAAAAAAACAAAAACAAAAACAAAAGAAAAACATAAAAACAAATAAACAAGTAAAAACAACAAAAACAAGATACTTTTTGTCCATGCTTCGTGAAATTAGCCAACAATTCCCACACGAGCGCGGATGTATATATATATATACATATATATATATATATATATATATATATATATATATATATATATATATATATATATATATATATATATATAAGGTGTGTCAAAAAAGCATTTTTTACTTTTTGACACACCTTTTATTCTGAAAAAAATAACGTTCCATTCATTCTTCATTTCTATCTTTGTAAATACAGCTTTAAACTTGGTACTTTTTTGACACACCTTGTATTCTGAAAAAAATAATGAATAGAACGTTATTTTTTTTTTTCAGAATAAAAGGTGTGTCAAAAAGTTAAAAAAATCCCGATACCTTTTGACACACATTATATATATATATATATATATATATATATATATATATATATATATATATATATATATATATATATATATATATATATGACTATACACTTCCTTTTTTTCTGACAATTGTACATTATTCTATGTACTATAAATGCCACTTTGATGAGTTGTAATGCACCTTAGCACAGAATGCAATCATTATTATTATTATTATTATTATTATTATTATTATTATTATTATTATTATTAAAATCGAGTATTTTTATTTGTCACTGGCTGCCTACTGTAAATCAGCTGACAATTCTAAGTCATTTTTAGTCAGTTCGAATCTCATCATTGGTCCAGTATCAGAGTACTTGTGGTAGATAAATCTCATAAAAAATATTGTTTTTATTTCTAATATTGGGCGAAAGATTGATAATTCGTCATCCCCACACATATTTGCACAGATAAATTAACAGTCTAGATCTTATTATATACACACATGTAAATGTAAGAAATAAATTAAATATTTATCTTTTTATATAATAAACAATGTGATTTTCCCCGATTTGTTTGTTATTTTGTTTCTATATATAATTTATCTACGGATTAGAGTGTAGTATCTGTGCACTATGCCTAATATAAAAATATTACTCTCTGAGACATCTGCCTAAGATCAAAGCATATGATCTGTACCCGGAGAAATTTAATATATTAGAAAATTTAATATGTTATAAAAAATATTTGTTATCCTTTGAAATGAATTAATGATAATCACCTATGTTTTTAGTTCATAAGATTTTCTTTAAAATCATTTTGCCGTTGTTAATTGATTTTAACGGCATTTCAACCCATCTGGGGTTATTCTATGTCTGGAAGTTATGAAATCGCGTACATTGTACGTTTACAGTGATCATGATAGCTTTTTGGTTTATTGGGTCCTGGGACGCACATATTTGCTTTGAATGAGTCCCCAGGAAAATGTATGGATGCCAACTAAAGCAGTCAAACTCCTACCTTGTAACCTATCATGTGTAATTCGTTTCTAGGAAACTATTGAAATGTATATATAGTTAGCTTGAAATGGTGGGGAAGAAAAAAGTAAAACACTGAAACGCATAGATACGATTTTATGCGTCCTGTTAGATTTTTGTGCGTCATGGACGCAGGACGCGTACCTGTCAGCATCTCTGCACTTATATTTATATTTTTGAGTATTTGGTTGAGATTTTTTAAAGTATTTTATTTTAACGATGTGTCAAACTCCTCTGGGATAGTTTTTTTCTTTTTCAAAAATAATTACTTTGTGTGTTACTGATCATGTTTATGTTTAAATATTTTTGGAATAATTTAATTTCTCTCAAGCAGAACAAAATATCACCCATTAACAAAATTTGATATGTAAATAATATTATATTAACAGTGTATATATTTTGTGTAAGGATTTTTTTTGTTGTCAAAGTTTGATGTGAGAAGACAGAAAAAAAAGAGAGATGCCCAAGGAGGCATACATTTATAAATAAATAAATTTCGACATATTCAAATAGGTTCTTCGTATTGTTTGCGTTGAAAAAACATTGTTTAATGAGGGTGCATTCTATAAGAAAATTTTAACAGTATAACAGAGCTGATTTTTTTAGGGGGCAAAGGGAAAAATTTCCCCAGACCTCCTACTAGATGGGCACTTAGATTTCTTTTTATAACATCCGTAATAATTATAAAATTAATTTTATTGTTGAAAAAATAAGGGTGATTTGCTGAAAGATGAAAATAATTTTATCACTTTGACGTATAATAAAATATAGTAAAGGTTATTCTTACAGTCAATATCATTCAGAAAAATAAAATCATATATTTTCTTTGGAAGTTAACTTATATTTTTTTCTTTTAATTGATTCATTTTACTTTATTCTTTATACTTTCTCATGTACCTAAATTAATTTCTATGTTGAGGCAACACGAGTAACCCTCTAACAATAAATATACCGGGCCCACCAAAGTCTAATTCTAGCTCTGTAATATATATTTCACATGCGGTAATTATGAACTTTAGTTGGCCAAATTCCTAGCATAAAATTGTGCGTGCGCATTATCTCCCTTAAAAATTTTGCTTGTATAGTTTTTCTTATGAGATTTTCTTAAACAATTGAATGAATAAAAATACATTTCATTCTTATCAACACATTTTTGTTTGTTTGTTTGAGAATTAAAATTTGTATTTCTCAAACAAACAAAAATGTGTTGATAAGACAGTGCACAACAAAAATATCATAAAATGTTTTCTTAATAACAATTAAGTTCATTTCAGATAATGAGCAGCACAATTTTATGCTAGGAATTTGGCCAACTAAAGTTCATACGTGTCGATAAGAATGAAATGTATTTTTATTCATTCAATTGTTTAAGAAAATCTCATAAGAAAAACTATACAAGCAAATTTGTTAAGGGAGATAATGCGCACGCACAATTTTATGTTAGGAATTTGGCCAACTAAAGTTCATAATTACTGACATGCTACACACTGTGGTTATTCCTCTTGTTTGTGTATAAAGAAGTGTCTGTATTTGTTTTGTTTTTTAAGAATGTATTAATTTTAAACACTTCGAAATAAGAACTGTTTTCAGCTGCGTATTTTAAATCTCATAGTTTTTAAAATAATCGTAAGATAACCGTGAAATGTCCACCACTACACTTACTACAACTTAATCTTAGGAGAGAAATCTCGATACATACATAAATGATCCTTTATTTGTTACGGGTACCATGCTAAATTTTTAAAAATAAATGCGGATGATTTCACTATACTTACATACACCAAGGTTTGGTTTGGTTTCTTGCTTTAGTGGTATATCAACATTTAGTGGGTTATTTAATGCCAAAGCCATGCTTGTAGAACTATCTAATAAGTACTATTTAACCCAAGGTGGGGGATGAAGGTTTCATACCTTTCTCAACGATATTAGTCCTGGAATTAACGTAATAGCATAACAGGAGGTCGAACTTGATTACTACGGTGTCACAGTCCAGCACATCAGCCATTACGCCACGGGACCCCCACCCCCTATATACATCAAGGAAAGTTTTCATTTTGTGTATATTTATATAACAGTGTATACAACTCTATACCGCTATCCAAAGAATATATATATATATATATATATATATATATATATATATATATCTTTATGTGTCCCTAGGCATGAAAGCTGTGTTTAAATATTCAATCAAACACACTTCCATATTGATTTCAATGGGACCTTACCCACAACATGTGTCCCTGCCCAATGAGGCTGGCTGGCTGTCTATCTTTGGGACGGCTCCTAAATCACGCTCGACCACCCAATGGGAAAAGACTAGAGAGGCCAACCAGTCTTAAAGTCGGTCATAGTGGAAACTGGAGTTAAAGGTGGGGACGGACGAGGAAAGAAAAAGAGCGCACCTGCTTGAAAAAGAAAATCAAATTGTGGGAAAAAAATTAAAATGGGTGACTATTGAATGAGTAGATAAAAGTGGAAATTGATGGATATAATATATACGCACATATACATCCTATATATACATCCTCTCTGTCTGTCTGTCTGTCTCTCTCGATATATATATATATATATATATATATATATATATATATATATATATATATATATATATATATATATATATATATATGTCAAATAATAATAAAATTTATATATATGATGTAAAATAATAATAATAATAAAAACAATCCATCTTTGGGTGGGGACCTTTTTTCATCATATAATTATATTATATAATATTATATTATATATATATATATTATATATATCCCCTTTTCACGCTAGACCAAGGAGATTATTTAGTATCTGAGGTGAGCGCCACAGCTACCTCAGCCCCCCCCACTTTACCGTACAGATCCCTGTGCTACTAATACGCTGAGTTGGCGAGGGCGGTATCGAACTAGGAACTTGTGGTTTCTAGCCGACGTTCTAACGACGAGCTAACCCGGCCCTATATATATAAGTAAAATGTGAATATGAATCCGACAATATATTGAAATATGAAAAACAAAATGTTCCAAAAAAAGATGAATTTATTTATTCATGTCGTTGTTTAAACGTTTCGGTTTAAATAAAATCTTCTTCCGGACAATATGATATAAAGAATAGAAAAAGATTTTTTTTTGTTCAAAATTTTTTTTTGTTTCAAAAACATCCATCACCTTTTGAACAACAATTTTTTTTCTGGGGCCGCATCATTCTGACGTAATATGAAAAGGGTACGAAAAGCTCTCTATGTAGCAACTACTACACCTTCACAGTGTAAAAAAAACAAAAAAAACAAAAAAACAAAAAAACGTTCCAGCAGCACACGCACGAGTGCACCGGTCCAAGCCATAGTCATATCTGAAAAAAAAAAAAAAAAATGATAAGACGTTAGCTTAGTGGAGCTACCATTACCACTTGCCTGAGTTCACTTGTACACACAGGTGACAATTTAAAATGTGGGAGGTATTTTTGATACATCATAATATAACCAGAAAATAGGGTTTGAAAATACATCATCATGGGTTAAATTCACATGAAGCAATTTGAACTCATGGAACTCAATTAGAACCAGGTTTCTTTTTAGAATAAGAGTCCTATTATGTATTTTTTACATACAAATAAGATACGAGGCACTGGGTGAAAATGCGAAACCAGATTGTTGGAAATTAACAAAGTTTTATTTAACGTAGGGTAGAGAAATGGTTCTATCCTAAAACGGTGACTTGAGAGCTCAATTTGTGTGCGACCACCTATCTCGTGTACCAATCCATGTGTCATGGGGGCAGACCCATTTCCGGTCCTAGCTCCCACAAACGGGAGGCAACTGTCCCCTCTCATCAAGGTGAGTAACTCTAGTTATTTCGTTAGGGTTGACCCTAAAACATCCAAACCGCAAAAAAATTAGAGATAGTTTTAAATTAATATTTTCACGTCGTTATATCGTAGTAAATCGTTACAACGCCTATAAACTGTTTGTATTAATAATTAGTTTGAATTTAGATATTTATTAAATACTAACGCATCACTCAATAAGTCCCGGGCCTGACATATAGTTGGCGCTACTAATAAAAATTAATGTGATTTTTATAAAGTAATAACATTCAAAAACCACGAGTCAAGATTTGAGCCCAATCGAATTATTAGTTTACAAATTACAGTTATTTAAGTGAAGCTACTGTTGCAAATTTTCAAAACAATGGAAAAATCTGAATTTCCTGTGTTGATAAAGCATTGCTTTCTGATGGGAAAATACTGTTCAAGCAAAGCAATGACTTAATAAGTGTTATTCGGAATCTGATCCGTTGAAAACAACGGTTAAGAGGCGGTATGCTGACTTTAAACGCGGTGTACAGACACAAATGATGCTGAACACTCAGGTCGCCCAACTTTGGCAGTTGTCCCGGAAAACACCAAAAAATCTCCACAAACTCCATTTGGCCAATCGCAAATTGAAGTTGTGTGAGATAGCAGAGGAGTTGAAGATATCAGAAGGCAGTGTAGTCACCATTTTGCATGAACATTTGTCAATAAGAAAGCTGTGTTCAAAGTGGGTAACGCATTTGTTTACAGTCGATCAAAACCAACAACGGTCGACGATTCAGAGCGTTGTTAGCAATTGTTTCAACGTAACAAAAAGGTTTTTTGCGTAAATATGTGACAATAGATAAAACATGGATCCACCACTTCCCCAGAGGCTACAAGAATAGTCCTGTGAGTCTTTATGTTTCCATTTTGCTTCCTCGATTCAACAAAATCAAAAATTAAAATAGGATGAAATGAAAAAGTAAAAAAAGAGGTAAATAAATAGGGAAAAATAGTAAAAACGCAATCCTAGAAAAGAGAAAAGAAAAAAGAAAAAAAGAAAATAAAACAAATTTAGAAAATAAAACAAATTTAAAAAAAATATTGTTAGAATTGAAAATTTCACAAAATATTAACTCTTCGCCAACCTAATTTCCCCCACGGCAGTACCATTTTTTTCGTTATTCTTTACCTGTATGATGGGTTACTTCAAAGTTCACTATCAATTCATCTCAGAACTCATTCTATTATCATATCATTTCTATTATCAGAGTAAACAAGTGACACGTGCGAATGCCGCTGAGAATGGTGGGAGAGCCGCTGTAAGCGGTTTAAAGAATGCAAAGAGTTAAATAAGGGACTATGAAACGAATTGTGGAAAGAAAAGGGAATGAATAAAAAAAATAAAAAAATTGACAAATGAAAAATAAAAACAGGAAATAGAAAAAAAATGAGAAAAGGAAACGCAAAAAATGAAATAATGTAAAACATTATTAAAGAGAAAGGAAGAAAAAGGATTTTTAAAGCAGAAGAAACAAAGAGAGAGAGAGAGAGAGAGAGAGAGAGAGAGAGAGAGAGAGAGAGAGAGAGAGAGAGAATAAAGAAAAAAAGAATAAAAGTAGAGAAAGAAAAAACAAAAATGATTATTATACAAGGGTAAACAATAAAAAAGAAAAAAAAGAAAGAAAAAAAAAAAGAAATAGGTGATATTTCCTTTTGACAATGGAAAATTGAAATAAAAACCGGAAAACGAAAAAGCAAAGAAATGTCAATTACTGATTTGAAAAAAAATGTCTTTGTACTCAGATGAAAAAAAAAAAAAAAAAAAAAAAGAATAGAAATATCTGAACACTTTTTAATGATCGAAAATGACCAAAAAATATTTATTATTAAACATTTAAAAAAAAAATGTCATTATTAACCAAAACTTACTTGACCTGCCCATGTGATTATGGTTACTTATAATTACAAAGTTTAGTCAGAGTAGAAAAATTATGTTTCACTAATCTTCTAAATGATAAGTATGAGGAGACTTGCTGGCACTTAGATTCTTGTGAAATACCAATAACTAACGCTGGTAAGAAAAACTCGCAAGGAGTGATATAATAAACCTCAAAAGAGAAACTGAATCAATAATAATTGCTGCACAAAATAATGCCATAAGGACAAAGTATATCAAAGCGAAAATTGATAAGACCCAACAAATAGTAAATGTAGACTATGCGGTAATAGAGATGAGACTGTAAACCATGTACTCTGCGAATGTAGCAAACTAGCACAACAGGAGTACAAAACTAGACACGACTGGGTTGGGATTCACTGGGAGTTATGCAAAAAATTAAATTTTGACCATATAACAAAATGGTATATGCATAAACCAGAATCTGTTCTTGAGAACGAAATACATGAAATTCTCTGGGACTTTGAGATAAAAACGGATCACTGTTTCCCAGCAAGAAAACCAGACCTAGTGCTAATTAACAAAAAAGAAAGAACTTGTCAACTGGTGGATTTTGCAGTTCCAGCAGATCATATGGTGAAGCTGAAGGAAAATGAAAAAATGGACAAATACCTGGACCTTGCCAGAGAACTGAAAAAGCTATGGAATATGAAAGTCAAAGTGATACCAATTGTAGTTGGTGCACTTGGAACGGTCCCAAAGGGATTGGAAAACCTGGACATCAGAGGAAAGATTGAGACCATCCAGATTACTGCACCGCTGCAATCTGCTAGAATACTTAGAAGAGTCCTGGAGACCTGAGGAGACTTGTTGCCACTCAGACTCCAGTGAAAGACCATCAGCTAACGCTGATGTGAAAACTCAAAACGAGTGAATAATAAAAAGAACGAAAAGATAAACAAATACATAGACCTTGATTGAGAATTGAAAAAAAAACCCTGTGGAATATGAGAGTAACAGTGGTACCAATAGTAGTTGAAGCACTTGGAAGGGTCCTAAAAGCTTAGAAAAAAGACTAGAGAAATTGGAAATCAGAGGAAGAATTGAGACCATCCAGACAACAGCATTGTTGAAATCAGCTGGAATACGCAGAAGATTCCTGCAGACCTGAGGAGACTTGCTGTCACTCAAACTCCAGTGAAAATCCATTAGCTAAGGCTGGTGTGGAAATAATAATAATAATAATAATAATAATAATAATAATGGAGATTAGGTCACTGCTTACGTCACAATTACCGAAGTCATCAATACATAGGATAAAGAACAATTATTACTAATTAGATAAATAAAAGCTATTCCTTATAAGTCAACGTCTGAATCCTTTACATTGTAATAAATAAACTATATATTATTTAAATAATAATACTTACGATTTTGTATAGAATTTATGTGTAAAATATTCTAAATAATTATTTAATTAATAATTAATAGATGTGCGTAACATTTTATTTGAGGAGGACAAAACTAAGATTCATTTCAAATTGTCTTATTTTTTACTCCTTTAATAAATTTGATATTTCTACTTTCTGACATTGAATTTTTCACTCCCACCTCCCTCAGACAATATCTTTCAAAAATAATTTTTACTCAGCCTAGAGGCCCTTTTTTCTTTTTTTTTTAACTACTACTACTACTACTACTACTACTACTACTATACTACTATAATAATAATAATAATAATAATAAATAATATTCCGAGAGATGGACTAAAGGACAAGGAAACTGACAACGATGTACAAAGCATTACACTCGAGGGATGATATATATGTCAATAAAATTAAGAGTAAGAGATTTCGCCAGCACTGAGGATTGCGTAGATGCAACAATTCGAGGACTCCAAGAATACACTAAAGAGAGCAAAGAAAGACTAATTACAGTAGTCAATAATAGCAATTGCAACATATAGACAAGATTTTAACCAAAAATGAAAAAGAGTTTGAAACCCTTGTACAAGCCACAAAATATATAAGTAGGATATAGGAATGGAATTTGGCATCGAAAGATGTGCCATGTTCATTGTGAAAAGGGGTGAAAAGGAACAACGGTAGGAATAAAACTATCAAGTCAGGAAAATATAAGGACAGTTGGAGAAAAGGGTAATTACAAGTTTCATCACTATCTGTCATTGCACCCGGGAGGTCCTCTGCACAGCATCCAGAATCAACACATATGTAAGTCCTTGCTAGGTGGACCACATTAGCGTGCCCATGTGTATGTTTTGACAGGAGAAAGTTACTTATGAGTTCATCCTTGCGTCCCTAGCAATATCCAGCATGTTGATTCCAGTTCAATTATAATAAACAAACTATCAGTTTGTGTAATTTGCTTAGGTGAACCGCTGTGAGCAGCTTAAAGTAGGCAAAGTGTTAAGGAGAATTTCTATTTGACAACTGAAAAGCCAGCAATATCATGCTGAAATTTTTCAGACGATTGTTAGCAATATTTGAAAGAAAATATTTTATTCAATTTGATTCATTGATTTCCTTATAAACGATTCGGTTATTTCCTATAAGTCTAACATAAACAAAGGGGAACCACTCTTGACTGATAAATTATTTATTTATTTCCCCATTAAACTAACCCTAAACCCTAACCCTAAACCCTAACCTAACCTAAACCTAACCCTATCCCCGTCTTCTTTTTTCCTAGTAGATCAATAAATAAATAAATAATTTATCAGTCAAGGGTGGTTCCCCTTTTGTTTATGTTAGATTTATAGGAAATAACCAACGATTTACTCGAATATATTGAATACAAACAGTTTTGGGGAAAGTTTTACTGATTGATACATTAAAAAACTGTTTTTGTTTGGTTTTGCTTTGATTAATGTTCTAAAAAAAAGATTAATTCTTCAATTATTTTTTTCCTCACTTATGAAATTGCCAAAAAAGGAAGTGACGGAAAAAATTTTTTTTAAGAGTTGAGCAACGAAAAGGTTTTATTAAACCTATGAATGACAGGGAAAGGTGATCCACTGGGAATTGTGCAAGAAATTCAATGTTCACCCTGCTATTAAATGGTATATGCACAGACCCGAATTTATCCTAGAGAATGAGACGCGTGCAAGACTTTGTGACTTTGAGATACAGACGGATCCCTAATCCCAGGTAGGAGACCAGACCTAGTATTAATTATCAAGGAGACTTCTCATCTCGTGGATTTTGCCGTCCTGGTGGATCACAGAGTGAAGGTGAAAGAAAACGAAAAGATAGCTAAATAACTGGACCTTGCCAGTTCAACATTTCAAACCATGTCTTCTTGGTATGTATAGGCGTCCCGTATGTTTGACATTTTCACGGCCCCCAGAAAAGTGTTTCTTCAACTCGAACACATGTTTACAGACATTCTTTTACATAAACAAACAGACTACGAAAAGATTCGATTAGCTAACATCAACTTGATACATTGTTCGATTTTTATACTGACCAATTGTAAAATTGGTCGGATCAAAAAATGCATAATTGTCGCCTCACCTTTATAAGAGTTTTTGCAGTAATATATCAAGTTCCTATTCAATTCCAATGATTTACACACATTTGTATGGTTTTAAGTATTCCTATCTAATACTAATGATTATATGGTTTCAAGTAATTATTTCAATTTAATGATGGTCAGTATTATTTGTATTATTCGGACTATTGTCCTCATCTTCATTGTTATCTGTACAATGTTTCGGCCGATGTGCCCTCCGGCCTTCTTCAGGTATTTCTTATCGGACTTGGGAACCTTCTTCGAACTCGGAACCTTCTTGTCGTAATTGGAAACCTTCTTAACGTATTGGACACATAGAGTAGTGGTTAAAGGAGTTAAGTTAAGACAGTTCTAAGTGACAGCTATCTCTAGACTGCAGGTTCAATCCTGGTCAGGGACAGCGGTAACATAGAATAGATACACATTTGCTTATAAATAAAGAATGATAAGTAGATTTATTTTGACTAGTAGGATGTCTGAATATACCACAGTATGATAATTTAATTATTATAACGTTTAATATGTTTACTAAGAACTATTGCCAAATAGTTCAGTATGTAAAAAGTATAATAATCTTGATTTAACTCTCTTTCACTCTTTTTTACTTTCTTTCCTTTTTTTCATCCTTTCATTATGTTCGATTGAAACAGATTAGCGTTATCGCTTTCGCGCTCTCACCTCCTCTCACTATTTTGCTCCTACCCTCTTTTTTCTTTTATCTTTTATTTTTATGTGTAACATGTCCTTGTTCTTCTCTATCTTTCTTTATAATTTAGTTGAGGTGACAATACTCATAAGAAATAAGAATGCGGCGGATAAGCAACACCAGATAATCAGGATTTACATTTTTGCATTTCTTCGTGGACGATTTAGACGGTGTTTGGAGGGTGTTGCAAGATACAATTAAAGAACACAATTAATACATAGATGGCATGTCAAGCCATGTCGGGTTGTTTTAGGCCAAGGCGTTAGGGAATCACGTTCATTTTATGTTAGTTTTTGTGTAGGTTTTTCTTAAGAAACTTTTTGTACAAAGCTCTATTGATTACAGATATTTTGTAAACATATCTATTTGACCAATAGAGGAGACCTTAACAGGTATTGTCATCCCGGGTCAGAGTGTACCTGGGAGTAATGGTAATAAATGGGTTTTCACACTCCCCAGATCTCCAGAACTTGAGCCTCACCATCAAATGCATTTTAATGTCATACCCATGACACTGCGATTTTCAAACCAAGTGCATGGTTTGAAAATCACATAGGCGAGAAACAGACAGATACCAAGCAACGTTGATTTAATGTATTCGCTACCCTAATTTATATATATAAAGGAGGCTCACACCTCCGAAATATGGAATGAAATAACAAGAAACATAACATAACGTATAACTGAGTTTCTCATTTATTTCACACCCATGCTTCGTTCCCCCTCCAAATATATATCATAGACGTATTATATATAAAACATATATACATATATAATGTACACACTGAGAACTAGACTCAACAGATATATATATATATATATCCCTGCCCCCCTCTCTCTCTCAGCTGTACGGCTACTTACCAGAAACCATACAAGTAAGACGAACAAGACATGTTGGATACTGCTGGAGAAGCAAGGACGAACACATAAGTGACGTTCTCCTGTGGACCTTTACACATGGACACCATTTTAGGCCGATCAGCAAAAATCTACATCAATCAGCTATGTGCGGATACTGAATGCCGTCTAGAAGACCTGTCAGAAGCCATGACCGATAGAGACAGATAGCGAGAAAGGGATATATATATATATATATATATATATATATATGTTTAGATTTCATATGGCGCTAATACCCTTGGGAAAGGTATGAATCCAATTCTCCCTCCAGCTATGGGTAAATAGCAGGGCAGACTGGGCTCTTTAACCACGGCTACGTAACCAGCCTAGGAAAAGGAAAACTCTGAATTAAAACCTGTTAAACTCCGCTTAAGAAATTGACCTTGTGTCACATCCTGCTCGTGCAGAGGGTTGGTAAATATCTCTCTCTCTATATATATATACAATGTCTAGTAAAAGACGAAAAGTCTAGAGTACATTATGAAAATCGAACTCACCACATAGTAGTAATGGTGTCTCTCAGTCTCTTTCTCTCTCCTCTCTCTCTCTCCCTGTCTCCTCTCTCTCTCTCTCTCTCACTCTCCCATTCTCCGCACGCACACACACACGCACACACACACACACACACACACACACACACACACACACACACATATATATATATATATATATATAATGGAGATGAATGGTGTGAAAGTGCTTCGAAATGGTGCCTTAAAAATCGTCCACTTGTCAAGTAAGAAGTCGTTATCTCTTGGACGTTCTTCGTTGACGACCCTCTCAGCTCAACCTCTCTCACCCCTACCAGCTACAGACACAACCCACAAATCTTCCCCTTCATCAATCCTATACACGGCCATACCCCACCCCCTAATCTCTCATCCTCTACCCGATTGCTCGGGAGCGATTCTGGCACCCACCTTCATCGTAAACTACTGATCGCCTGTGTCCATTTATTCCCGGGACCCATCAGTTCAATTCCCCTCACCCACGGGCAATTCGGCTTGGAGGCGAAGAATGACACTGCTTTGCTGATTGATAAGGATAAATTGCTTGGGAAATTGGGATTTTGGAAAATAAACGGCGCGAGGACAATACACCTCCTTAACACTTACAGCACGAATCAATTATAAGATGAAAGTAACTCCGAAAATCATGCTTGTTGATAATTGAGTAAGACCTAAGTTAATTTTAAGACTCGGTTAATTTCCTATTTCGATGTTTATTCCAATCATCATCATGTTAAATACTGCTTCTAATTATATTCGCTGCTATGTCTTCTAATGTATTCTAATGTCTGCTCTTCGTTTTGGCCCGTAACGGGTTCTCTGGTGGTGGTGAGGGGGGGGTGTTCTTCTTCATCGATCTGTTGTCTTTCTCTCGGAACACGGATACTTAATTTTTGGTGTACACAATTTTATCAAATTACCCGATAGTATAATTCTTGTGCGAAGATTATCAGTTAAGCACAGACGAAGGATGTTTGGCTCGTATGGCCGCTGGCTCGATATTATTTATCTTTCCTAAGGGCCATCCGATCACGTAACGTCTTAAGCTAATCAGAAAGGCCCGTTTCGTGGGGACTTTAAAATCATTTATCATGAAGGATCTTCCATAGAAACATTTTAAACACTGGATATTTACCTCGTACCCCACGTGTAACAAGGCCCTATTAATGTGGGGCTACGCACAAGCCGAGACTCATGGGTGGGAGGTGGAAAATTGCGCTGATCCCGTCGGCATTCCCCCCTCAGGCACTGGGCAATAAACCAAGCGCTGCCCCTTTAAATCGAGGGGGCAGGTGCTGTCTGTGGGGATGACCCCCTGGGATCAACGCTATTGATTTACTCAGTAGGTCCAGCGGCCGAAGCTCATTGGACCCCTCACTGAACATTTTTAAACACTAGTACTCTGCATAGCATCCAGTATCGGAGCAGATATGATCGATGTAGGTTTTTGCTGGCCGACCCATACTGGTGTGTCTATGAGTAGATAACTATAGGAGAATATCACTTATGAGCTCGTCCTTGTTTCTCTAGTAGTGGTGCCCAGCATCTTTTGTTTATCTTACTCGAATGGTTTATGTGATCGGAGGCAAGTGTCCGTACATCTGCTCTTTTGTGGCGTGTTGCTTCCACGATTTGATCAAGAGAGACTTCATTATCTTTGTACCGCTTCCATCTTGGTTTTTCTCCAAACATTTTGTTAGTCCAAAAGATTGTACTTTATTTTTATTTTCTTCTATGAAAATTAATGTTCCAGTAATATTGAGATTAATTCATCATTTGAAGACGAATACTGTAGCATAATTACGGGCATATCACCCGAGCCAGATTTAGAACGGGGTGGGGACACTTCTGTTTAGGGACCTTTTAAGTTGCCTCAACATAGAAACTAAATTAGGCACATGAGAAATTTAAAAAAAGAAGTAAGATAAATTTATCAAAATAAAAAATATATGAATTAAGTTACAAAGAATATTTTTGATTTTATCTTTCTCAGGGAGTACTCGTGGCGTAGTGGCTAACGTGCTGGGCGATGGCATCGTAGTAAATGAATTCGAACTCCAGTCGCACAATTGCGTTCACTTTCGAACTAATACTCTGGGGAAAGGTATGCGCCCGTTCACCCGACAGCTATGGGTTAAATAGTATAACTACTATTCTTCTACAAAGATGGTCTTGGCATTAAATAACTCAGGAATGTTGATTTGTCATTAAACAAAGAAACCAAAAACATCCACAATAAACTCTTCCTAATCAAACCCACTTTGGGAGGCTGGAGACCAACTTTAATGAAGTCTAGAAAGGAACAAGTCATTGTGTCCCAATTACGCATTGGTCATACAAGACTAACACACTCCAATATACTCAAACAAGAACAACAACCACAATGTAGAAAATGTCAAACATCTTTGACAGTTAAACGCTTATTTATGGAATGCAGATTTTTTGCTCACATCAGAAACCGTTATTTTAAAGCAAACAATATGAAAGATCTGTTTGAAAATGTCAACATGGAGGATATTCTCTCTTTTTTGAGGGAAATAAAATTATACCATAGAATATAGACATGAAACAAATCAATACCATACAACATAATCCCCAATAATGCAAACACATTTTTAAAACCAATTACTAAAAAGTATAAATATAAATACACGATATGTATAACTTTCTAACCGTTAGCCATGACATAACCCCAGGCGGGTTGATATGCCGTTAAAATCAATAAACAAACAAACCAAACCCAACCTTAATTTTCTCAATTATAATAATGACTTTTGCTACATTTTTCATTTTGTATTATACGACAAAGTGATGTAAGTCTATCCAGCTTGCAGCAAATTATTTTTTTTTCAATAATAAAACTAATTTTATAATTATTACAGATTTTATAAAGGAAGTCTATGTGTCCCTCTGGTGTTATATACCCATTTACTATGGTGTATATAGTTATTTACTAGGCTTCACTTAGATGTGGCACAAGGCCAAATGTAAGGGGCACCCAGTGAGGCTCGAACTCACTAGTTATGGTTTGCCAGTCTCACTTGCTAACCATTACACCACGTGCGGTGCCCCCCCACAAAAAAACCCCCCAAAAACTAAGTACAACTTAGATTTGGTACAATGCCGCAAGTGTGGGGCATCCAGTGAGGATCGAACTCACTATTTAGTAGCCATGGATCTGCAAGTCCAGCTTTCTAACCATTTCACCACGATGGGGCGCCCTACTCTGGTGTATATATGGAGAGAGAGAGAGAGAGAGAGAGAGAGAGAGAGAGAGAGAGAGAGACGAGGGGGATGATAGATAAGATGAGGGTTCTTACTTGTTAACTCTTCTGCTTACTTCTGTTAGTTCCTCGGCCGCCATATTCTTCAGGGCTGATTTTTTGGTTTGCTTTCCTCTTTCTTGTTGGGCTGGTCATCTCTTGTTTTAATTTATCAATAAAACAACACTTGTTGTTTTTATTTATTAAACAACCCAGCCCACAACACTGTAGCGGTGAGATGCGACATCTCGAGAGCCGACAACAACGTCTGCTCTCAGCTAGTAACTCGTCGCAACTAAAACTAAAACTTCTCACGCGTCTAATCACACGCTTCCGGAGGTCAATCGAATGTTACCAATCGTCAATCATCGGCCTTGGTAACTTTCCATTTAATTCCCTCCGATTTTGAATCTAACGAATATCTAACTACAGTACGTGTATAATTCATAAGCTGCCTATGAATTATGTAACACTGGATGGGACCCTAACATGTACTACCACTCCGGGTCAGAGTGGACCAGGGAGCAATGGTAATGAAGGGGTGCTCCACATTCCCCCAAACCTCCAAAACTGGAACCTCACCATGAGATAGAGTTTAACGTCATTCCCAGGACATGTAGACCCTCAGTCACGGCCTTCTAGCACCCATATGATAAAAAGGGGTTGGGGCTAGATATTTTTGGGTACAGCCTTTATACCAGACTCTTACTAGGTTGATCATTAGCGACAACTGACGATTTCAGTGAAAGGTTGAAAGCATTTTTAGGAGAGACAAATGAAACTAAACAATAAATAAATAGATAAATAAAACTTCGTAAAGTAAAAAGTAAACTAAAAAGAACGGGAATTCAGAAAAAAAATAAGTAAATAAAACGTGCAGATGACATAAATTTATTATTTAGTGATGATGATAGGAGTTACTTTCTTGTTATTCTAAACGTTGTTGAGGCAGATGCTGAAATGAAATGAAAGACAAACACCAATAAATTAATGACCTGTGTCGACAGTCTGTTGTATTTGACACTTAGAAAAATGGAGAAGGAAAAAGAAGGATATATATATATATATATATATATATATATATATATATATATATATATATATATATATCATGTCGCGCAAGTAGCACGGATATCCATGACAATCTGTCGCTAACCTTCCCTATCATTTATTGCCCCTGAGAGTCCTTTCGCGCAGCATCCAGCATCCTCACATAGTTGGTCAATGTAGGTCCTTGCTGGACGGTTCACATTAGCCCATGTGTTGTCTTCCACAGGAGAAAGAACGTCACTTATGAGCTCGTCCTTGCTTTGTGAGATGGGGGCAGGTGAACATATGTGTGTGCGCGCGTGTGTGTGTGTAAGGTAATCCAAATGACTGGTAAATAAGGGATGATTCTATTTGGGATCATCGAAATCTCACTGTACAACCATACTGTATACTCTTGTAGGTGCAAACATATATATACTCATAAATCCCTAAAGAGAGCTCAATGTATAATAATCAATAAATTAAATTATATACAAAGCAATATTTAACTTTCAAAGAAAGAAAAACTTAACAAACCTTCATCTCGTCTATCCTCATCAGAAGGGTCTGATACCGACAATAGGCCACTCCACCAGAATACACACACACACACACACACACACATATATATATATATATATATATGTGTGTGTGTGTGTGTGTGTGTGTGTGTGCTGAACAGCGAGGGAGTCTATCGCATTTTTGCTACCTATATACGAGAGAGTTGTTTTTTTCTGAGGTTCAGCACAATACTTACGATCAACTTCCCACTTTATCGTAGAGATCAGATTACCCAAGACTGGTATCGAACTCGAAACCTTGCGATTCCTAGGCTACGGACTAGGCTAAACTGGTCCCTATATTTATAAGTATATAGTGCTCAATATCGTTGATAGAGCATGTACCTAAATATTGTTGATAAAGCTTGCACATCTAAGTTAGGGCAGCGTGCACATGAAGTCAACGGTGTTTGGGTACAGGCAGTTTCTCGTTTATGCCATTTTCCAACCAAGTAGCTGTTTTTTTTGTTCTCCCTTATACACTATTGTGTAGAGGTTTTTTGGGAGGGGGAGACTGGTTTTATAATTCTGATAGAGGTATATATATATAAACAAAGATTTCCGTACTCGGAATACACAATCAAAGACTTTGGACAGTTTTTAAATAACCTACAACCACAGTTGTCACATCTCATCCACCAAAAAGATAATCGGAAAAACTAAACACTAAATCCTTGTCTGACATTTTGTATAAAAAATGCCTACAAGGAAACTTGCTGCCTATAACTATATCTAATAATAATGGAGATTCGGTCTTTATTTGTCTGAAACCGAAACTACGTCACTGCTTATGTCACATTACCCCAAATCGTCAATATATTGAATAAAGAACAATGCAAATTTAGACGGTCCTCATTGTTATTTAAAACAAGTTTTAATAAATACATGCCCGATATTATATATTTATATATAGTTTGTTTTATTTTAATATATATTTAAAGTTATCAGAACTAAGTTTCCATTTCAAATTGTTCTATCTTTTTAAAGATTTGATGATTCTACTTATCTATAATACAAACTCTTTGCAATTGAATTTTTAACTCCCACTTCCTCAGGCAATATCTTTCAAAAATTGATTTTTACACCGCCCGGAAAGTGTTTTTTTTTTTTTTTTTTTTTTTGCTTGTGTATATAATGGAGGCACTGTGGTTTTCATCGTAGGAAATAGACACGGCAAAACGAATTCAAATACTGGACGAGGCTTTTTGTATTTCACATAGCGCTAATACCCTTGGGAAAGAATGTATGAATCCAATAATTTTCTCTACAGCTATGGGTAATTAGTAGGGTGGACTAGGCTCTTTAACCTTGGTTAGGCAACTAGCACGTCCAGGATTTGAACTCGTGTCACCGTGTCCATTTCCGACGACAATAAAGATTACACAACGGGAACCTCTTGAATTGATTGCAGTATAGCAGAAAAGACCGCGAGGGTTATTGAAAATTCGACTTAAGTCGCAATGTGGCAATATGCAGAGAAAATCGACTACCAGTTCTTTCAACAATCCTTGACTGTGTTCTCAGTGGCCCTGACTGGATGATAAGGCGAATTTGAAAAAGAAAGGGCGGCGTTGAATATTCGTTACACTGAGATTGGCTTTTAAAAAACGATATTCTGCCATGGACCGAGTGACCATTGGGTCGGTCATCGTGTCTCCATTTTTTTTTGGTACGTGCCTGTCTCCATGTGTCGACGCACCAAAAAATCATTCTTTTATCACTTATTTCATCTTCATCTTCCAAAGAACAACATTATTTCTGTCTGCAATTTGCTCTAATTTCTTCTTTTTTTCTTTCTTTTTTTTTCTTTTCCTTTTTTTTTTTTTTTCTTAAATCAAATTTTGCGGTTGTTTTTCCTTCTTTTCTTTCTCAAATGTTATTTCTACTCGTTAAATCTATTTA
>CM042138.1:141210363-141212863 GCA_023376005.1 Doryteuthis pealeii | reverse complement strand
TTGAGACCTTGTGTCACACCCTACTCGTGTGGAGGGGATTAGTAAATATGTATAACCAATGTACGTGTGTCTCGCCAGAGTGTCCCATCGTGGTTGTAATCGTTTGCAAGTTAGTCTCGCAGCTGGGCAATTCCATGCCAAATCATCCAGGAAAAAAATAAAATTGTCACTCACTCCCTTCAATTTTTCTGCAGGTGTAGACTAGGTTAAAGTTAGACAACTTAGTGTTTATTCAATGGCTGAAGGGAAAACTCAAAACGTAAAAGTGCCAAATTTTAACTGATTTTGTAACTTCGCTTGTAAGCAAAAACCAAACTCTATTTTAGGTACAAATAATGTTCAATATATGTAAAATAATAATTTAAAGAAAAAAATTATATGTAGTGCCACATTGTAATTTTTTCACTTATTGATCTTGCATGGAAAACATCAGAAATCATGAATAACTTAAAAGGGTTAATTTTATGCCTGTTTTGATAACATTTCTGGATTTCCCAGCCCTAAAAGCTTCCATAAACCAATTTTCAGGAGTAGGGAAGATCTAGAACACGTTTTATAGACAAAAAATAGATTACAAAATGTCGCCATTTTTCTCGTCCCCTCATATTTTTCGAGTTTGAAATCGACATAACCCGGCGAATTCGTCGAATTGGAAGCTCAAATTTAGGGGATTGTCTAACTTTAACCTAGTCTACATCTGTACAAAATTTCAGAAAAATTGAAGGGGGTGGGGGACATGGCCTTGATTTGACATGGAATTACCCAGCTATATAACTACTTGAATAGCGAGTTTGACCCTCGCTGGATGTACCATACTTGCAACTTTGTGTCACATCCCACTCGTGGCGAACGGGTTGGTAAATATGTAAAACCAACGTACGTGTGTCTGGCTAGGACGTCCTATCGTGGTGTAATGGTTCCATTGCTACTTTAATAGCAAGTTCGATCCTCGCTGGATGCACCATACTTGTGACCATGTGTCACATCCTACTCGTTTAGAGGGGTTGGTAAATGTATATAACCAACGTACGTGTGTCTGGCTTGGGCGTTTCATCGTGGTGTAATGTTTAGCAAGTTAGCCTCGCAGAATTCGATCCTCGCTGTATGCCCCATACTTGCGACCTTGTGTCACATCCTACCCGTGGTGAACGGGTTGGGAAAATACTTAGTTGCGATCTTATATCTCTTCCTACCCGTGGCAAACGGGTTGGGTAAATACAAACGGTGTCTTATCGTATTGTGATGTTTAGCGAGCTATTCTCGCAGATCAATTACTTCTGAATAGTGAGTTCGATCCTCGCTTGATACCCCATACTTAGGACTTTGTGTCACCCTACCCGTGTTGAACGGGCTGATAATACTCGATCACACGCAAACGCCAGGACAAGTGAGAAAATCGCCTCATTTGGGTGGAAAACTTTACCGCATCCTTCCTAATCACCAGATTTAGCGCCTTCAGACTATTATATCTTCGGTCACATAGAAGAGGGTTTGAGAGGCAAACATTATTCCAGTGAGGAGGAAGTGAAATCTGTAGTGAAGAAGTGGCTCAAAGAACAGTCAACAGAATTTTACGGGACAGTGATAAATGCTCTCATTCGAAGGTGGAATATTGTTATTGAGAGAAATGGTGACTACGTGGAGAAGTAGGGATGTAATCCACAGAGGACCAGCTTCATTTTGATGTATGATACATGTTCCTGTTTTGGGTAATTATATGTCCTAAACAAAATGGCATTACTTTTTGAAACTCCCTCGTATTAATACAATACTGAGTTTTTTTTTGTAATTTATTTTTATTTGCTATTGCATAGCCATTTGTACTGACCCCAAATGAGAAGACCAAAAATGTTGTTTATCTTGCAAATTTGTAATAAGTTACAAATAGACAAATTATATCGTGACTGTTGTTTGAAAAATATCATTGAAGTTCAATAAAATTTAATATGTACTCATTTCAGGAAGTGCCATTGTTGAAGTGAAGGCGTAATAATGATCCCCCCAAGAGCTAGCTTGATTACCGCCCAATACAGCGGTTTTTAACCTAGTTATTAAATAATTATCTTTTCAGCCAGATAAAATAAACTATTTTTTATTGATTTTGTCTAACACTGCTGCTGATTGTACCCATAGCTGGAGAGAGAATATATGGATTTATTCATTTCCCAATGATATTAGCGCAACGTTTAATGCAAACAGCCACGTCCAGGATTTGAACTCGGGTCAACGAGTCAATTTCCTAAGACTCTAACCATTACACCACGCACCTCCATATTTCGGATTTTAGAAGTGTTTAGGTAACCCATATGGTCAACAGTTAAATCTGATCTGAGATATAAGCAATCTGATCTTTCTTTCTCAAAATCAAGACGATATTAAAAACATGTAAAGATGTGTGAAGCGTGTTTCATGTTAACACTCGCCTTGAATTGAATAAACTGCGTTGTAAGGATTTCTCTAAACACTAACGACTTTTACTTTGTGTTTTCCCCCTTTCTTC
>CM042138.1:141190363-141205363 GCA_023376005.1 Doryteuthis pealeii | reverse complement strand
AATAGCCTCCCTCCTAATCAAGTAAGCCTGGTGTGGAAGCCAGGTACATGGTACCAGTCGCAATTGTTTAGTGCCCTGAAGCATGTCAGTATACATAGATATTTTCTATGTGCATTGCATAATATATATATATATATATATATATAATATATATATATATATATGTGTGTGTTGTACACATACACAATGTGTGTCATAAAAGTATCGAGATTGAAGCTGTATTCACCAATATAGAAATAAACAATGAATGGAACGTTAATTTTTTTCAGAATACAAGGTGTGTCATAAAAGTGCCGAGTTTGAAGCTGTACTTACCAAGATAGAAATCAACAATCAATGAAGCGTTCATTTTTTCAGAATACAAGGTGCGTCAAAAAGTACAAAAATTCTCGATACTTTTTGACACCCCTTGTACACACACAACACACACACACACACACACACACACCAACACACTACACACAACCCTTATACCAATCACCATTTGTATATGACTTACTGCATCTTCAAACCCAGTATATAAGACCCACCTACTCTCAACACCTAACAACTATGGCATCATTATCAGAATACTGCTACTCACCTCATTTGAGAGAGAAAAAAATAACTCCTACTACCAACCTCTGCTAACACCAACAATTGACCACCCCTCCTCTATTCACGACCTCCTAATTCACCAGTATGAAAATGTTCACCATTGAAGCAAGAACTCAATCCAACGTCCTGAAGAAGGTCTAACAGACCGAAACGTTACAACGTCGACATCACTACCTACAATAAACATCCATTTTGTACAACATCCCGTGTTTGTCTACCTTTCTCATATATATATATATATATATATATATATATATATATATATATATATATATACCTGATTCACTTCATAAGTTCGTAACATGTTATCGTACTTTTCATACCTATCTATCTATCGTATCGCTCATAGCGAAGACATGAAGTAAAATGCGTTCGGTAATTTGACAGTTTATCGCCTATGTGGTTTTCAAACCAATTACATGCAGCATTTTGGTCAAGGGTAGAGTGCACAGATACTACACTCTTATCTGAGTATAATTTACGGTCCGACAAATAAATAAATAAATAAATAGAAAAACACACACACTTTTCACTATGTATACATATATTTATCTGAGGAAGGCAATTAAAACATTCTTTCATTTTCAAAGATGGTCCTTGTAAATATATACACATTTTAAGAGACGCTGGATTGTAAATGAACAAAAAGAGAAGGTTACACATCCATCGAGTTGTTTGTTTATAAAGTGGGGGGGGGGGGGGTCATAAAACAGATTCTTTTGGAATTTGTGATCATTGTGTAAGCAAATCTCAGAATTAAACAAATGTTTATCAAAAATTGATTCCCTTTCTTCATTCTTTTTCGTTAGTCACTGCCTTTTCCTTTTTTCACATAGTTTTAAGGATTCGTATTCATCAACTGATTGAAGTTTCACTAAGGATCGAGAGAGCAAGCAGAGCCTTTGGTGACCTCGAAAAACGAGTATGGTCGGATAGAGGTATTACCATCAGGACGAAGCTCAGTGTGTACGAATCATGTGTCTTGTCTATACTCCTGTATTCCTCGGAAACGGTGGACTACACATCGTCGACACATATCAAAGCCTTGGAGAGATTTCATCAGACGTGTCTCAGAAAGATAATAAACACAGGTGTGGCAATCCCTCACCTCAGACGCTGAAGTTCTGCAACAAGCCAAAACGCCCAGCATAGAAATGCGCATTATACGTAACCAGATGCGCTGGGCTGGGCATCTTGTCAGAATGCAAGACAGCAGACTCCCGAAGCAATTGTTCTACGGAGAACTGCAAGGTGGGAAGCGTCCGAGGCACAAAGCCCAAAAAGCGTTTTAGGGATGCTATCAAAAACAACATCAAAACTCTCAAACATAAACGTTCATGAATGGGAGAAAATAGCTATGAATCGCGCCAGGATGGAGAAAACTTGTCTATGAATAGCCTGCAAGGGCTTTGAGGTAAAAACGGCTCGAACACTCCATCCTGAAGCGGTCCTACGCAAATGGCACATGAAAACGTCATGGATAAATTTCCTACATTTAAGCCGGACTATATATGTGATGCGTGTTGGCAGGCCTGCCTGACAAAGGCTGGGTTTTCTTAGTCATGTACGGTCGCACACGAGAGGAAACCCGGGGAAGAGGCTCATATGTATAACAGCAAATAAAAACAAAGCCTGAACGCCTGGGCACCGCGCAATCACCGCCGATTGTAGAAATGGCTTATTCTGTCAAGAAGTGGCAATCACCATATATATATATATATATTTATATATATATATATATGTGTGTGTGTTGTGTGTGTGTGTGTGTGTGGGTGTGTTTTCTTGTCTACTCTCTGGTTTTACAATACACTAATGACTTATTTCTCGCAATTCCTGATTAAACCTTGTTTAAAGGTAAGAGCTAAATCCCAGCTAATTTCGACCCGACTCCTAAGACGAGTTCTGTTTTTGTTCAACTATAGGGAAAGGTGAAAACACAGACCAGCAAAATATTCATTTCTTGTTGGCAAAGTCTTTTAGTATTCCTGAAAATCATAGAATTATTTCAAGACGGGGGGAATTTTGATACCCGTAAAAAAAAAAAAAAATAATTAAAAAAAAAAAAAGGAAAATAAAAACTTAAAGGAAATTAAAGGTCAATTTAATTTTTGTCAGTTTGGGAGATAAAAAAGGAAAGAAAGGTAGAAGGAAATACAGACAGAAAGAAAGAAAGAAAGAAAGAAAGGTAGAAGGAAAGAAAGAAAGAAAGAAAGATAGAAGGAAATACAGACAGACAGACAGACAGAAAAGAAAGAAGAAAGAAAGAAAGAAAAGGTAGAAGGAAGAAAGAAAGAAAGAAAAGAAAGGAAATTACAGACAGACAGAAAGAAAGAAAGAAAAAAGAAAGACAGAAGAAAAGAAAGAAAGAAAAAAAAAAGAAAAGAAAGATAAATAAAAGTGATGCTAGAATAAAAAAAGAAAGAAAGAAAGAAAGAAAAAGAAAAAGAAAGATAGAAAGAAAGAAAAAAATACAGACAGACAGACAGAAAAGAAGAAAGAAGAAAGAAAGAAAGAAGGAAAGAAAAGAAGAAAGAAAGAAAGATAGAAGGAAATACAGACAGACAGAAAGAAAGAAAGAAAAAAGAAAGACAGAAAAAAGAAAGAAAAGAAAGAAAGAAAGAAAGAAAAAAGAAGAAAGATAAATAAAGAGAAGCTAGAATAAAAAGAAAGAAAAAAAGAAATGAATAAGCAAACAAGAAAGAGGAAGTAAAAGTGAAGTTGAAATAAGAAAAAGAAATGTGTTAATTCGGGTTGCTTTATTTGTTTAATGGCATACCAAACTTCGTGGGTTATTTAATGTAAAATATCCTTGTAGAAGAACAGTAATGGTACTATTAACCGGTAGCTGGGATGAGGGGGTCATACCTTTCCCAGGGGTATTAGTCTGAAAGTGAGTATAATAGCGCGACTGGAGTTCGAACTCGTTTACTAGGGTGACACAGGTCAAGTATGTTAACCCCTAAGCTACAAGGACTACCACCAAAGAAGCGTTATGATAAAAAAAGAAGTTAGTATAAAAAGAAAAAAGAGAAATTACAATAAGAAAGAAAAAGAAAGAAAGAAAGAAAGAAGAATGGTTAGTTGGTTGTTTTGTTTTACGGCATATCAATCTTTTTCGGGTTATTTAATGCCGAAGGGCGTTCGGCTAGAAACCGCAAGGTTCCTAGTTCGATACCTGCCCTCGCCAACTCAGCGTATGAGTAGCACAGGGATCTGTGCGGTAAAGTAAGGAGCTGATGGTAGATGTGGTGCTCTACCTCAGACGCAAGAACAATCTCCTTGGTCTAGCGCTAGTGAAAAGGGGATAGATTCCCTCGCTGATTGGCTGATACCGACATTAGGCCATCTCGACGATTTTACTTTTTTACAAGTCATTTTGATATTCGGTTTCTTACAGTACGTTCTGTTGCTTAAATGGTCACCCATCTGGGCATTGAACAGGCTCGTCGCTGCTTAACTTTGGGAATCGGTGCTTTCAGAGAGAGAGAGAGTGTGTGTGTGTGTGTGTGTGTGTGTGAGAGAGAGAAATATATATATATATATAGAGAGAAGAGAGAGAGGGAGGTAGAGAGGGATAGAGAGATGGGTGAGAGAGAGAGAGAGAGAGAGAGAGAGAGAGAGAGAGAGAGAGAGAGAGAGAGAGGTAGATAAGTAGGAGATAGTAGGTAGGAGAGAGAGAGAGAGTGTGTGTATGAGAAAGTAATATATATAATAGAGAGAGAGAGAGATAGGTAGAGAGGGAAAAGAGATAGGTGGGTAGAGAGATGGGGTGAGAGAGAGGGGGAGAGAGAGCGAGGAAGAGACATAGAGAGCTAAGTAGGAAGATAGGTAAGTAGGTGGTAGGTAGGTAGATAGATGGATAGATAGAGAGGGAGGGAGAGAGAGAGAGAGAGAGAGAGAGAAGAGAGAGAGAGAGTAGGGGAAAAGAAAGAAAAAATTATTTCTTAACATCATCATTTCCTAGCTTCCCTTCCCATAAATCCATCGACTAGTGCAAATTAACTCTTCATCAACCATTGTCCAATTTGGAATTTTATTACACAGCCTTAACTGAAGCAGACCCCAACAATTTGTTGACGCTTAATAACAATCACAAACACCTCATTTGACTTTCTAACCTCTGCACACCGAATAACCATTAGCCGATTTTCTCGGTTCTATTTTCTCCCGCCCTTTTGGCTCCCTCGAACCTTTTCGCTTTTAACTTCATCGTTCTTAGCCAAGTCAGCCTTTCGGCTTGATATTTTACAGGAGCGAATAGTCGCCATGTTTGTTAGTATTGTTAAGCGTAAACTCACGACTTTTGCAATTTGTATACAGATTAGACTTCGAAAAGGCGGGATCAAAACATGACGGTTCTGTTCTACGTCAGAGGCATTTCACAAACGAAAATGACAGACGAAGAATTGCAATGATAACCCCCCCCCCAAAAAAAAAAACCAACAAAAAACAATGTGAAATGATCCAGGAGGAGACAACTATGTTTGACTTTACCACAGTACGGAATAAAGTTAAATAACTGGTTGTGTAATAAAAGGAGAACAAGGTAAATTGCTATGCTTAAGCTTTTATCTATTTATCTACACATATATAAAGGGCAGTTGTGTGAATCTGTATGTCCGGAGGAAACTTCGAACATAAAACAATTAACGACAGTAAATATATATACACATTAAATATCACCAGGGCTTGGTTTTTGAGCAAAAATAATGAAGATTTGATTTATATTCGTGAAGATAATTTTGAAAAAAATTAAATTTAAATGATAACAACATTGCATTCAGTAATTTTAAATAGGAGACATTAATTTTTCTTTTCAGAGTGCCTGGATCAAGGCAAGGTCTTTTTTACATAGGGATTTTAATGGGGCTTCCTGCGAGGATCCAACCCGTGATTCAACAATAATGGATCAGCGAGACAACTTTTTTTACATCCGTTCTCTACCTAGGCGACGCCGGGTAGCCGCTTTTTTGTTCAATATAAATTAACTGTGGTTCAGTTATTTGGGGGAAATTGGTTTACTGTTTCTCTGAATGTTTGAGATGAGGCTTGATGATTAGTATTATCTGCGTTATTCGGACTATTGTCCCCATCTTCATTGTTATTTGTACAACGTTTCGGCCGATATGCCCTCCGGCCTTTTTCAGGTATTTCTTGTCGGACTCGGGAACCTTCTTTTCGGACTCGGGAACTTTCTTGTCGTAGTCGGGAACCTTCTTGTCGTAATCGGGAGCCATCAAATACCTGAAGAAGCCGGAGGGTATATCGGCCGAAACGTTGTACAAATAAGAATGAAGATGGAGACAATAGTCCGAATAACACAGATAATACTTGTTTACTGTTGTTCTTCGTCACAGTATCTAAATTGTATTTAAGTTACAATTCAAATACGTTAACCCTTGTTACGACAGGAGATTCTTTTTCGCACACTTTGGTCAAATCTGATTTTTTTTCTTTTAACGCATACTTTAGTTTGGTTCTTATAACTGTTATATATATTTATCCAACTCCCCCACCCGAGAAAGGTGCGACACAAGGTCAATTTTTAAGCGGATTTAAAAAAGGTTTGTATTCACAGTTTTCCTTCTCCAAGGTTAAAGGGCCACACCGGCACATACAAGATATCCACAACAGCAGCATTGCTGAGATATTCTTTATCCGTAGTAATGAGATTCTTGCCTGAAACCATACCTGACTCCAGGATCATCACCATCTTCTAAATCAGGGGTCAACAATCTTTTTGAGAGCGGGGTCTAAACTGCAATGCAAAATCTCAAAGGAGGGCCATGACATTAACTCTTTATATAATAATAATTGTACTTATTCAAATAGAATGAGTTGTGAGGTGAATAGATAGTAAACTTTTGATATATCCAGTCATACACTTAAAAAAATACCAAGAAAATTTGGTACAGCCGTGGAGATAATTTGGTAGGCAATGACTTTTAGAATATTTCATTCTCGGACACAATTGTTTCAAAGTATATATATTTTCAAATTATGCTATGCAAAGTCAATATTAATTGGATAATTAGAATACAAGTGTTAAGTTGGTGGGCCGGACGAAAATGACTCGAGGGCCGGATGCGACCCGCGGGCCGGGGGTTGCCGACCCGTGTTCTAAGTCTTTGTTGGAATTCGATATTGCTCCTAACAGAGCTATCATTTCTGGAACCTACTGAATATCATTTACCCCCCCCCCCCTCGTTTATCATTTAATATTATTAACTTTTTCAAATTCATTTATTTTTTAGAAATAATTCATAATTATTAAGATCCTGTTCCAGGATAACAGTTTTTATTTGTTTCTATGTATAAGTTACAAAAATGAAAAAGAAAAAAACAACTTTTTCCGTAATTTTTGCCCATCGAAAAATCGAAACATTTCCAACTGAAATTTTTATGGAACTTTTTAATACGAAGATTTGATTTTATGACGAAGTATGTTTTTTTGCCGTGAGCTTTAGTGAGGTTTATCTATCTATCTATCTATCTATCTATCTATCTATCTATCTATCTATCCTCACTCTTGCCGTGTGTGTGTATGTGTGCACGTGCATGCGCGTGCGTGTGTCGATTTAAAGATACCCTATTTATATAATATATATATAATATATATATATATATATATATATATATATACCGCTCAATTAATATCTACCTATCTATTTATCTATTAATATATTTACCCTCACCATTTCTCTCTCCTCTCTCTCTTCTCTCTCTCTCTCTCTCTCTCTTCTCTCTCTCTCTCTCTCTCTCTCTCTCTCTCTCTCTCTGGATTTGAAAAAATCGTATTCTATAAGGATGTATGAATTTGTTGCTGTGGCGTTTGGTCAATTATCTATCTATCTATCTATCTATCTATCTATCTATCTATCTATCTATCTATCTATCTTCACTCTTGCTGTGTGTGTCTCTCTCTGTATTCGTGTTTGTGTTTGTGTGCTTGGTTTGTATGTTTAAATAAAGACCCCCATCGGCATATCAAAGGTATCTGCTAAGCTTAACTTTATTCAAAACAATTCCAAATGATAGGAAAGAGAATTGTTAGATTGTGATGCACCAATGTCTCAAGTCGTATTGTGTCTGCCTTGAAAATCTACATTGAATTCATTTGCCTTTATGAGAGCCCGAACACCTACTGCCGGTGTCATGGAAAAAGAGCCAACAGTTAGTCACCAAGTACAACTTCATGCGCGCGCACACACGCACACAAATTGATTAAATATTTTTCTATTTTTTTTAAAAATATTTTTTTTACCTTTTCTGTCTGTATTTTGACTTTTGTCTCTCTTCTTTTCAGCAAATAAATTTCTGTAGTTCAAATTTCGCATCGGCCCAAACATTCCTCACTCATCGTTTTTTTTTAATTCTAGGAAAGCTTTCTTTTCTAAAATACTAGCAAATAGTCAAACATACATGCGTGCAAATATACGAACGCATACACGTATACTATAACTCTCTCTCTCTCTCTCTCTCTTCTCTCTCTCTCTCACTTCCCCCTCTCTCTCTCCTTTATCTCTTTCTCTCTCATACACACATACACACACACACACACACACACACACCATAGCCCTCTCACAGATCCTATATTTCTCTCACTCTTTCTCTCTCTCTCTCTCTCTCTCTCTCTCTGTCTGTCTCTCTGTCTGTCTGTCTGTCTCTGTCTGTCTGTCTGTCTGTCTCTCTCTCACATACACCCACACACCCTAGCGCTTTCACAGATCCTATCTTTTTATCACTCTCACACACACACACCATAGTTTTCTCATAAATCCCATCACTCTCTCTCTCTCTCTCTCTCTCTCTCTCTCTCTCTCTCTCTCTCTTCTCTTCTCTCATACACACACACACAATACACACACTTACTCAAGCCATAGCTCTCTCACAAATACCATCGTTCTCTGTTTCTGTCTCTGTCTCTGTCTCTCACTCTCACCTATCATCGTTTTTCTTCTCCTCATATCTGTCATACACATCTAACACCACACTCTACTTACATACTTCTACATACATACCATTGTTATCTCACTTTCATACACATGTCATCACTCTCGCTCTCTATCTTTTCTCTCTCTCTCTCTCCCTCCATCTACTCCACCCCCTCTCTCTCTTTCTCACTCACTCACTCACTCACTCACTCACACACACATTAAATTACACAAAAAATTATAGAGAAAAAATTGAAAGAAGTGATGAAACATGTTAAATGTTTTGCATCTGAAAAGACATTCTCTAAAATGTTTCAGATGAAGCATTGCCATAATTCCATGAATTGTTTAGACGGTTATCCTTATCTTTGTAGTTTTCATCTTAGTTTCTACTGATTTTTGTTCGCCTCATGTTATGTTCCATTATTCTTGAGTTAATCGCCTTTAATATAAATTGCCAATGTAGAGATTGGTCAATGATCACGTTTGGCTGAAGTAATCGTTTCAACAAAGTACGAACAAAAAGCGTTCGCATAATTTTGCACATGTGAAATTTTTTAGTGTTGGTGAATTAAATCCCTTTTTTAGAATAAATAATGAAAATACGTCCTTTTTTGTTTGTGTTAGCTCAGTCGGTAGAGCGTTCGTCTAGAAACCACAAGGTTCTTAGTTCGATACCAGCCCTCGCCATCTCAGCGTATGAGTAGCACAGGGATCTGTGCGATAAATAAGGAGCTGATGGTAGGTGTGGCGTTCCACCTCAGGTGTAAAAACAATCTATTTGGTCTAGCACTGATGAAAAGGGGATAAACTCCCTCAGTGATTGGCTGATACCGACATTAGGCCACCACGACGACTTTACTTTTTTACAAGTCATTTTGACGAGGACTTTTTTTACCTTTTTTTTTACTCATTATTTGGAAGGTTTACTTTACAAATTGTGGTTTATGGGTGGCCCCACATTAAATGGATCTTTGTGTCTGACCGGCATAAGTGGGATGCGCGGAAAATACCCATAATATTAAAAAAAACTTGCTGAAAATAAATGCCCCCCCTCCCCCTAAAAAACGGATGTACTACCAGCAAAGCCGTAATCAGATGATAACTGTGGGTTAAGGTACAGCTTGGTAACTAAAAGCATGATTATCACTGACTCGTCCCAGCAATATTTTACAATGCCACCAAACTGTGTTGGGAATTCTAGATCAAAATGCAAAGACCTTTGCTGCATTCCCAACTTTCCAGCCAGTGTAAACGATCCCAACAACAAAGCGTTTAATTCAATGATGAAATATTTTAATTAATTAAGATGATACGTCAGTACACCGAACGAGATGATGTTTAACATCAATGAGTTATTGAGATTTGCGAATATTGGCCTCACGCAAGAATTTCACGAAAATTTCATATTTCGTTCGGTGTACTAACGTATATGACGAACTATATGATGAGATGAGGTCTTCACATTCAACTGGAAAGTCTTGACAACGTTTTATATAGTTTAAGTTAAACGACTATTTGAAAAACTGGTAATCCTTACCGAGAAAAAAGAAACCATGTTGCATGTGATTGAATCCAGATACTGGATCACTTCAATCAATTTATAACATCGGTATGAGATTTTCACCATTATTGGTTGACTAGTTGTTTACCTTCATGGCATATCAACCCATGTGGGACATCTAATACCAAATCTTGTTTACATATATATATATATAATATATATATATATATATATATATATATATATATATATATATGTGTGTGTGTGTGTGTGTGTGTGTGTGTGTGAATGATTGCTTAATATATATATATATATATATATATATATATATATATATATATATATATATATATATACTGACCGAAACACATGTGTAAGTGATATCGATTAATGTGATATCGATTAAATTCATTTTATCCATCTATATTTTCTTTTCTTTACTCATTTTTCCTCATATTGTCGGATTCAATTCCTTTTCCATTTTCACACACACACACACACACACACACACACACACACACACACATATATATATATATATATATATATATATTATATATATATAACCTGAAAAGAGACAGATAATATCTAACTAGGTTTCACCTAATGGATCTTAAGAATAATTCTGTCAGAATTATCCTAAAGGTACGTTAGGCGAAACCTAGGTAGATATTATCAGGCTCCTTTAGATTCTATTTTGCTCTACTCAGTGTATTGAGCACTTTTACATATCAGGTTATGCAACTCTTTCGGTGTTTTTTTTTTCTTTTGGCCTGTCATTACGGTACTGTTTGATTATTTTCAGACTGTAAGGATGTGTTGGTCTTTTCTTATATATTTATATATATATTATTATTCTTATATATACTAGCAAATATATGCACCCTCCGGGTGCAAGTATTTAAGTTTTAATGTAATAAAATATTATATTAAATTAGAAAGGCTAATGAAACTAAATAAGAATGCAGATAAAAAGATTTGAAACAGAGGGGGGTATAATCGAAAAATAGAACAACTGAAACTTACTCTTCCATCACTCTCGTCTTTCATTTTTATTTTTTCTAATTTAAGTATTTAGTTAAAAGAGGGAGTACAGAATAAAATGACAGTTACTTTTTCTTGTTAATGGGTTTCATTTAAGATTCATTGAAGAGATTTTTGCTTATATTCATTAGAATAAAACCAAACAATTAGAAATCAATAATACTACGCACATATTTATTAAAGTCACATTTTTAATATCAGTATGCAAATTAGCATTCCCATTCACATTGTAAACCGCTATTTTGTTTTATATATAAATACAATGGCATGTTGTTAGTATGTAGATATGGTTAACAGTATTAATAATGTAAAACAATTTTATTAATAATTGAGGTTTAAATAAAAATAAAATCATGGAGAATGTGATGTCAATAACTAAGGGAATTGTGACTTGAGTAGTAATATAGTTTCGGTTACAGACAGAAAAACACACAATCTCCATTATAATAAGATATATATATATATATATATATATATATATATAATATATATATTATATAGAGAGAGAGAGAGAGAGAGAGAGATGTGTGCGTGACTGGTTGTTTAGCTTCATGGCATATGAACCCAGTATGTATATATGTATGTAGGTATATATGTAATAAATTCTAATAAAGACACATATACACAAACATACATATACACATGTATACAAATATAGACATGAAAATAATCACCTGGTATATTTCGTCGTTAAACTATTCATTGCTATTGTGCTGTCTTTGATCCCCACTGAATACTTAAAACTTTTGACAGTTTTACAGACTAAGAAAGTTTCGTTAAATAATATTAGATATGCTCAATTTCTCGATGATTCTAAAAAGGGTGATCACAGGAAATTCTTCTAAAAATCATATAAAATGAACTAACCATCCGATTTTAATAAAACTTTCGGTATATGAAGTAATAAGAGACGAACTTTTATTGTAAATAAATGTTTACTATATTGAAAAGGCCAATAATTTTTTCGTTAGTTTTTGTTTCGCGCATTGATCCCCCGTACAAATATCTTTGTAATTTTTTTTGTTTTTTTGTTTAAAAATAAATTTTACATTTTTGGAAAGATAATTCAATGACGGAACATATAAAAAAAAATAATAATAAATCACTCCTAGACCAGGTTTGGTAATAGAGTGTCTTAAACATTTGAAACTTAAATCTTGTAAATAAGAAAAAAATATGTATCTTTTTTTTTCTAAATTGTTAGATTATTTTCTAAAGAATTTTATATTAAAAGTTCCTGTTGTCTATTTTTATATTTTTTCAGGGATTTTAAAAAATTTATAAAATGTAAAATAAATACTTTTGTTTAGTGTATATCAAAATCATATTTATTTAATCAAAGAAAATATTGTATAAAGATATCTAGCTAAAAATAATGACATAATATTGTAAAGTCTTTATTTTTAAAAAATATTGAAAATAATGTTTGAATTAAAAATTGTCGTCATTCTTATTAATGGAGGGATATAAGGGAAATAATACTCTTCGTTTTTTTTGTTTTTTTTTAAACTGTTGTTGTTGTTGAGGCGCTGGCTGCTGGTGTAAATAAGTTCAAATAATAGGTTCAAATCATGACGCTTGTCTAATTATACTCTGTAGAGCTCAAACAGTGTTTGTTTGCAGAAATTTATTATTTTATATTTACAAAATATGAAATAGGGCAGACTATTTGAATAAAGATTTTTATATTGTGGAATAATAGCAATTTTCAATTCAACGCCCTATTTTCCAAATTGTTTTAATTTCTTTTGATATGTGAATTTAAAAACTACAAAATTTACTAAAGAATACTTCACCTTTGAGAAATGTAATGTTTTATTTACTTTATTAAATGTATCGAAAAAAACGTCTTGCTTTTATAAATATTTATGATAGAATTTTATTGTAAATAATTTCTAACATTCTAATTTTGATTTTCCCATCTTTAAAAAAAATAATATCAAGATTCAAATCGTGAGGCATCAAGGAAATGCTAAATTAGTAATTTGTTTTGCTTCAGAAAAAAAAAAAAATCCACGTATGTTCCTCCATAAAAAAATTAGTTAAAAAAAAATGTTCACGTCAAGATGCGATAACTATGTCAACAAAGAATTTACGGGAATTTAATTTAAAATGCAAAAATTTAAGTTTTATGTAACAAAAATTTGTTTTTCTTTTTTGTAACACATAAACTTGGAATTGTTCTTTATATTAAACGTAAAAGAAAACATTAAAAAGTTAATTTTCCATTTTTTATTGACGTTTTAAAAATATTTTTTAACAAATCGCGGACATTTCAGAAGAGCGCTTTTTGAGTATACCTAGATAATATGCACGTACAAAAAAATACTTTCTATTTCAATATTATGACAAGCGACGCGTGCTTTTTCTTTTATTGCGTACATGATAAAAAGGTTGTTTTTTTATGTAGAATAATATTCCTCCCTCTTAAATGGTGATTCTCTTAAAAATATCCACCAATAAAAAAAAAAACACACGAAAGAAAAAAAAAATATTAAAAAAAAATCTAATCAGTTAAATTTATTTATCTATTATTTTTACATTAATTGATAAAACTAGCAAAAAACAAACAACCTCCGGGCGGTGTAAAAATTAATTTTGAAAAAATATTGTCTGAGGGTTGGAAGTTAAAAATTAAATGCCAAAGAGTTTGTACCATAAGTAAGTAAAATCATCAAATTTATTAAAGGAGTTTAAAAAATCAATTTTGAAATGGAAACTTTGTTCTGATAACTTTAAATATAGATTATTAATAGATACCAGTTACATACGGTGAGTAGAAAGAGTTTGATTTACGGAGTTCAATTTTAGATTTCTATAAAAGCGAAAAATTAAAGAATAAATAAATACCCCCCCCCCCCAAAAAAAAAAAAAAAAAAAAAAAAAAAAAAAACAGTAATTTTTATTAACCACATCCTTTGAAAATTAAGCTATGAAAAATGCCTAGAAGAGCAATTTATACCTTATTTTTGCTATTTTTTTTTTCAACTTAAAAAATGAGGAATCATTACAAACAAAATAGACCAACGGTTATAAAAAAAATATAAACAAAATCTAATTCTCCTTGGAATTATCTTTAAAACATATAAAATTAAATCGCATTCATTCTTCATTAAGGAAGTCAAATTCACTAAAGGATTGAGCCGCCCCCCCCCCTCTTCCTCGCATGACGACAAAACAAACAAAAAATCTGTTTTCAGAATTTTAAGAAAAATGTCTTTTCAAAGAAACCTCATATTTTGTTGCTTTTAATACCGAAAATCATTTATTAAAAAACAACAATTAGCCGATTTTTAGGGAATAAAAAATATACATACAGGATAAATTTAACATATTTATATATGGTTATTTTCTCCGTGTGTTGGAGGTATTGACGCGCACTACGCATAATTTAAAAGCTTGGACCTTTCTTCATTCATATACGTGATAACAGATATAATGGATGACTGGAACCCACCTAAATCATGGAAGAGAATAACTTGTATCGTGATCATCTGTGCCGGCCATCAAAATAAGGAGATTATGGCTGCTGCCCAATGCTCCCTGAACACTGTCAAAACAATCAGGCATGAACTGGAGAATTGCAATGGAGACTACGAGGCTGTGGCTAGAAGAAAGTAACATAACAGACGATCTGATTGCGTTCGTACAACAGAATTCCTCGAAAATCTGCAGAAAAAAGTGTTGAAGGACCCTCAGATGCCTACGTGGAGTTGCTAAACACTGTAGTCAAGCCCTGGATAACAAGGGTAGCCAATGGTAGGCCATTTGTATGGCAGCAGGATTCTGTACCCTGCCACACCTCTGGGAAAAGTAAAAAAAATGGTTGTTTGCGAATTCTTACGACTACACCAGTCCCAATGTTTAGCCTCCGAACTCTCCAGATCTTAACCCCATGGATTATTATGTATATGGCGCTGT
>CM042138.1:141182863-141185363 GCA_023376005.1 Doryteuthis pealeii | reverse complement strand
AATCCAACCCATTTTAAAAAAAAATCTTCACATTGTTTATCCTTTTTGTAACTTCAATTCTTTGTGAAAATTTAATTTGTTGCAAGAATCTCATCTCCCATCCCGCTTCTGCGGCTTTGTTATGTATTTTTACAAATATCAAACTTTTCGGTAACTTCCATTGCTCCTGCATACATTAACTCTTTGCCTACTTTAAACCGTTCACAGCGGCTCTCACACCACTTGTTTGTTTCTTTTCTCAAATTCTTTTCTTTTCATTGATTTTACAGATTTGTCATTCAGTTCAATTTTAAGTATCTATTGAGATTGGAAAGAGTTGGTTATCTATTTCCATTTTTTGTTTCCTCATAAATATAAAATGCTGGAAGCTGTAATTTTTCCTTATGTGAATCTATTTCTTTATTTTTTTAACCCCATAAATTTTCAGCCCCCAAACCAACCTCTATCCTAAATCTTGTTTTGCTTAGTCAACAAATCACCGCCTAACTATGCTCACGTACAGTGTTTGGTCTCCGTAAACGTTAAGCAAGCATCGATGAATGTCAATAGATACAAATTTTCGTACAAAGTGTACATTTACCTAGCCCCTCCTAGACGATCAGGATGTTACACAACATCAATTTTCAAGTAGAGTAGAGTGGTTTTTAGCATTTAGGGTGTTACACTTACAGAACATCTTGCTTTCTTCTTTCTGATTTCTGATATTCTGCATCCCCTTTGCGAGGAATTAATTTTAAAAAAAGTAACAATGAAGTACAAGGTTGTTGCCATTTCTTATTTACTTCTTTGCAGACTATCAAGAGAATATCTCTGAACAAAAGTAGGTAATATTCACAGGACGGCAACCGGGTGTCCTTTTTGTTAACTATCAAGGGAGCACATGTCAATTATAAGTCTGATATGTGTTATCTGAACTCCGAATTTATCTGATTATATCATTATTTCTGAACATCCTGAGTGGCGTAGTGGGGGTACGACCAGACCCAGAATTGTGTGCCAAAGGAGAAAATAAATAGTTCTCGCAGAGGTTTGACATCGAGCACTATTAAGGGTAAAAAAACCCCATTGAACAAGAAAAGAGAAATGGAAAATTGGACTATACAATTATCTATATTTTTGGGGGGATTATGTGCTTAATTAAAGTCATAACTATTTGAGAATTAATTAGTCATAATTAAATGAAGTAGGCGTGCATATCGGTTTAAATGTAAGGCGTAAACAAATCGAGAAAAAGTCAATCTCTGTATGTACATTTCAGCCTATTAGGCCTCATCAGCAGAGTTATAGACAGGACAATTATCTATATGTATATAAAAGAAAGATTCTGTCTGTCTGTATGTTTGTTTGTACAATGGCCGAGCACATGTCTTTTAACAAAGGAAAACTGGTGGAGATACCAAGGACGAAAGTTGAATAAAATCCACAGCCTATTTTTGTCATAGGGGGAATTATGGGTCACGAGGCGGCTTAATATATATATTTACCAATCCCTCCGTACGAGCAGGATGCGACACAAGGTCAATTTCTTAAGCGGAGTTTAACAGGTTTGAATTCAGAGTTTTCCTTCTCCTAGACTGGTTGCCTAACCAAGGCTAAAGAGCCCAGTCTGCCCTGCTATTTACACATAGCTGGAGGGAGTGTAGGATTCATACCTTTCCCAAGGTTATTAGCACTAAGTGAAATGCAATTACCACGTCCAGGATTTGAACTCGGGGCGACGAGTCCATTTCCCATGACTTTAACCATTACACCACGCGCTTACTACGCGGCTTAATATACAATTTTTCTGGAAAATCCTGAAAGGTTTCGATTACAGTTCTTCTTATCATCTTAGGGTGTGGAGTTTATGACTAGGGATTAGTTCGCCAGGTGGTCTCACTCTCGGTGGTTTTATCCCTTTAATACTTTTAAAATTATTATTCAGAAGGACCGGCCACCTTGTCCCTCTGAATTTTTAAATTTTTTTAATTACTTTTTTAAATGTTTAACTGTTCATTTTCAATAAACCGTTCCCTTTTTTTCCTTAGGTGCTTCCCTTACCAAAACACTTCATAAATTTTAATCTTTTTGACATAGCATTCCCCAAGTCATACCCTACAACCAATGGAAAACATTTCAAACAAACTGAGAGAGAATCAAATAAATTAAACATACATGTTCTTATAACATAAATTAGAATTAACAATTATTCAAACTATCATTTAAGGTAAATTAAGCATTGGGGTAAACTATGAATAACTTTCTTGTCCATAGGTAAGTACATATATATATATATATATATATATATATATATATATATATATATATATATATATATTATATACGTGCACCCATCTTTGTACATATGTAAGAAACATAAAACCATACACACATACACCCAAACATACACGTAACCCATACGTACACATACACACACACACACATATATAAACAATAAAGTTGAAGTATAGGAATACGCACACATACATACACATATATTCTTGGGAGAATATGTGCTTAA
>CM042138.1:141160363-141177863 GCA_023376005.1 Doryteuthis pealeii | reverse complement strand
ATTATTATTATTATTATTATTATTATTATTATTATTATTATTATTATTATTATTCACTCCGTTTGAGTTTTTCACATCAGCATTAGCTGATGGTCTTTCACTAGAGTCTGAGTGACAGCAAGTCTCCTCAGGTCTCCAGGACTCTTCTGAGTATTCTATCAAATTGCAGCAGTGCAGTATTCTGGATGGTCTCGATTCTCCCTCTGATTTCCAGATTTTCCAAACTTTTTTTCCAATCATTTTGGGATCGTTCCAAGTGCACCAACTACAATTGATATAACTTTGACTTTCATATTCCATAACTTTTTCAGTTCTCTGGCAAGGTCCAGGTATTTGTCCATTTTTTCATTTTCCTTCAGCTTCACCCTGTGATCTGCTGGAACTGCAAAATCCACCAGTTGACAAGTTCTTTCCTTTTTTGTTTATCAACACTAGGTCTGGTCTTCTTGCTGGGATAAGGTGATCCGTTTTTATCTCAAAGTCCCAGATTGTTGTTGTTGTTGTTGTTTATATCATTATTATTATTATTATTATTATTATTATTGTTGTTGTTGTTGTTGTTGTTGTTGTTGCTGCTGTTGCTGTTGCTGCTCTTCTTCTTCTTCTTCTTCTTCTTCTTCTTCTTCTTCTTCTTCTTCTTCTTCTTCTTCTTCATTGATTTTTTCCCACTAATTTTAATAATGACTTATATTGGAGACCTAGTGACAACGTTTTAGCATCTATCTATCTATCTATCTATCTATCTATATATATATATATATATATATATATATATATATATATATATATATATATATATCTACCCTAGTACATCTAACCGGGACAGTTTCATTTTTAAAAACTATAAAACGGAGCACTTGTTACCGGTTATCTGATTCCACCACATTTATCTGAGATATAATTATTATATCAAAATAACATAAGCTTTGCGAGTGAGGCAAGACCAAACCCACAAAAATCTATAGTGTGTCATCTTCAATCGTATTGTATATCACAGTTTCTCTGAAAAAGTAAAAATAACCTCTTGCAACTACAATCAACGATAAGCCATTATTGTTTAAACAAAATTGGACTATATAATCATTCAAAATACATTTTTTAACAATTATCAATAAACCATAATATAATTGTTTTAAGCTTTCTACTCCTGGATATTGTAAGGACGAACTCATAAGTGATGCTCAGCTGTCGACACCTACACATGGACGTACCAGTGTTGGCCGATCAGCAAAAACTCACATATAACAGCTGTATACGGACACTGGATACCATGCTGAGGACTTGCCAAGATCGATGGGACGGGTGGCGAGAGAGAGTGTAATTCGAATCAGCGCAAAATGACGACGACGATGATGATGATGATGATGATTAAACAAATAAATAAAAAGATTTCCTCAAAGAAGAGACAGACGCAAAAATATACATAATTTCTTTCTTTTATGATTAAAAAAAAAACAATTTTATTTTATTTTTTTAATTACTAAAATCCTCCTTGCAGCGTTTCAGGAAATTAGATTTCTATAATGATGACGCAACCATCTAGATTAAAACTATGTATAATTATTGTTGTTGTTGTTGATGTTTAATATTTCATACAAATAACAGTGACATACATTGGAAATCAAGTGACAACAAGCTTCGTCAGTACTGAAGAATTCAGTGTGTTAATCTATCTATCTATCTTATCGATAAATATTTATCTATCTCGACCTGTTCCGATCTATCTATCTATCTATCTATCTATCAATCTATCTATCTAAGCATCATATTCATTCCACTCCACTGGGATATTTGTTTTGTTTACGACAGTAGGGACCTACAAAACGTTTCTAAAAAATTTTGATTTAATTATTCAAACTCTTATCTTTATGTAAAAATTTAAAAATCGCACGAGTAAAATATATTTTGTTCGGATTTCATAAAATTAAATAATGAAGGGTCGACCTAGTAAAAAAATATTTCCGCTAAAGTATTTTTAGAAAAAAAAAACAAACTATTTTAAACACAAATTCATCTAAAGGTGAATAAGTATCGAAATTTTCATGAAAATTTAAGTATTGATTGATTTTTAATAGAATTTTAATATCTTTATGTAGTAATGATACTGGCTATAAATTAAATACTCATTGATAAATTCACTTAATTCTCGAAATGACTGTGACGTAAGCAGTGACGTAGTTTTCGTTACAGACAAATAGAGACCGAATCTCTATTATTAATAGATTTTGATGATAAATCAAGGAAATAGTTTTTAATGAATTTCAAATTTCTCGGTTCGTTTTAAATTTAAGATAATTGAACACACGTTTCCTTGGAATTACATTGGTATTTTTTTTTCAAAATGATCCAATGCGATCCTTTTAGCTGATATTCTAAAATCTAGTTTATCAAATTATATTTCAAATTATGAGGAAAGAAAAAAATCAAAAAGAAGACGAAATCATTTGATATTTTTTTAATGGCAGCAAATAGTCATTAATATAACAATTTTACTTTCAATATGGTACAGTGCTCACATGACTTTCGGAAACATTTTTTCCCGCTCAGAGTTGCCGAGCCATGGAATAAGCTGCCTGTGTCCGTTGTGGGCTGCCGAAACACTGCATCTTTTAAAGCATCCATGCTTCCTGCAATCCGCCAACACTATACCTGATACCCCTCTCCACACACACATGCACGCACGTGCACACATACATGTATATTATTACTGTACACTGTTTATGTTCCTGACACTAATACATTATTCTGTGTACTAGACATGAGACTTTAATGAGTTGTGGTGCACCTGTGCACTGTACACAATAAATTTCATTATTATTAATATGGTACGGAAAATACACGCACATACATGTACGGGCAGTGCCGGATTTATAAGTAGGCAAAGGGGGACCCCCACACACTCACACACTACCAGCGGGGTACCCAGACTTCCAATATTATACCTGTAATTATAATAAAATTAGTTTTATTATTAAAAAAAAATAATGATGATTTGCTGTAAGCGGAAAAAATCATCTCTTTGTCGTATAATACAAACTGAAAAATGGAGTAAAGGTTATTCTTACAGTCAATATAATTGCGAAAATCAAACATTTTCTTTGGAACTTAACTTATATTGGTGCCATTATAGCATGTGACCTACCTTTTTGATTCTGTTATAATATGTGGCCTACCCGGTTTGAATGTGTCCTACCTCAATAAGAGTATATTTATAGATATAAGTAGTAGACAATTTATTGAAACTAATTATTTTTCACATATATTCAATTTCAAGAAATGCAATTCAGTCATAAGCTGTATATTATTAAGAATAATTAAAAAAAAAAGAATTTATCCATAATTTATACGAATCAGAGATCTATTTAATTCTAAAATATTCTAAAATTCTGAAATAGGGTTAGGGTTAGGGATGAGGTTAGGGGTTAGGGTTAGAGTTAACAGTTATTATTATAACCTTACGATATGCTTTTTGTGGTAGGCCACATGCTATAAGACAGACATGATTTCGTAGGCCACATTCAAAAGGTAGGCCACATACTATAATAGTACACTTATATTTCTTTCTTTTGATAAAATTTATTTTACAAATCTAATTATTTATTATTTCTCATGTACCTAATTTAATTTCAATGTTGAGGCAAACAAGAAGTGCCCCGGGTATCTCAAGGTCTAAATCCGGCTCTGTGTTGCGCAGACATTCGTTCACACGTATACACGCATACATACATATGTACTAAAACGCACACACGCGCACCGACTATGATTTAAATTTTTCCTTTTTTTTTCGAAGAGAATGTATTTAATTGGATGTTGGATTTATTACATTTACTTGACGAAAAAAGACTGGAGGGAGAAAAATATCGCATTTACGTTTTTTCAGCTATCACCGTCTAGCGTTTTTTTAAAGGCCGGGACGGAACTCCGCGAATAGCACCATTAATTTTCTGACTGCAATTTAAATAATTTCATTAATTCTAAATCTTTTTTATAAGAAAATTCAAAAGATGAACAAAAACAAACAAACCCTCTTCTGTCATGAGAAACATCATCTTATTATAATGGAGATAGTGTGTGTGTCTGTCTGTAACCGAAACTATATCAGTAACCAAGTCACAATTAGTTATTAACGTCACATTCTCCATGATTTTATTTTTATTTAAACCTCACTTAATAATGAAATTGTTTTACATTATTAATACCGTCGGCCTTATCTACAGGTATTTGCCTCATACCCCACTTGTATGGGCTGGGCACAAGGCCTCGTTTTAACGTGGGCCCACCCACAAGCCGAAGCTCACGGGTGGGAAAGAACAAAAATTGCGTCGATCCCTTCGGCATTCCCCTCAAGGGGGCTCCTCAGGCGCTGGGTAATAAACCCAGCCGTGACCCTTTAAGTCAATGGGGCAGGTATTGCCTGAGGGGATAGGCCCCTGGAATCGACGCTATTGAACTTGTAAAGATCCAGGGCCGAAGCCACTGGACCCCCACCCCGTTGGGCGGGTCTACATCCTAATGACATACAAGTGTATTTATATGTAAAACAAAACAGTGTTTTTTCAGTGTTAACAGAAAATCTAATTTGTATATTGATCTTTAAAAAATTGATTTTAATAAGTATGTTCTTGGTATTATTGATTTCTAATTGTTTGGTTTTATTGTAATGAATATGAGCAAAAGTCTCGGGGATAAATCTTTAAAAAAATCGATTAACAAAAGAAATAGCTGTAATTTCATTCTTTACTTCCTATTTTAACTAAATAGTTAAATTAGGAAAATTTAGCTATGAAAGGCGGGAGTGATGGAAAATCATGGAAGAGTTAGCTTCAAAGATCTATTTTTCGATGATACCCCCCTCTATTTCAAATCATTTTATCTGCATCTCATTTAGTTTCATTAGTCTTTCTAATTTAATATATTTCATTATATTACATTAAAACTTAGATACTTACGCCCGGAGGGTGCATATTTTTGCTAGTATATTTAAAATAATTAAGTAGATAAGATAAACTTTCCATTTCCATTTGATATAATATTCACAGATCGAAACGTAAATGTTGATGGAGACTGTTGATCAGAAAGCAACGATTAACAAGTGTTTTTTTTAATGTTCTATTTTTTTTTACTAACAAAAAGAAACCCCCTCGGGTGGTGTAAAAATTAATTCTTGTCACGCTCTTCATAAAAAAAATAAAACAGATCTTTGAAATATTTTTTTTTTTTTTTTTTTTTATAATAGACATAAAAAATAGTTTTGATGTCAAAATGAATGTTTTCTTTCTAATAAATGAAGTTTCTAACAGTTAAATTCAAATTAATTCAAATATTTAAGGTTTTTCTTTTGGAAGCGTCAAAACCGTTCTGTTTTGATTTTCGTCCGTCGTAAAACAAAATTTTACGGCAGACGATGATCAAAACAGAACGTTTTCTTAACCGTATATTGAAATTAATTTATTAATTGATATTGATTTTTCACGCTCAGTTGCCGAGGCCTGGAATAAGCTGCCTGCATCCGTTGTTGGCTCTCGAAACACTGCATCTTTCAAAGCCTCCATGCTTCCTGTAGTCCGCCAACACTATACCTGATACCCCTCTTCACACATATATGCATGCACGCGCACACATACATGCATATTATTACTGTACACTATTCATGTTCCTGACACTAATACATTATTCTATGTACTAGACATGAGACTTTGATGAGTTGTGGTGCACCTGAGCACTGTACACAATAAATTTCATTATTATTAATTCGATTATACTATAATCTTATCATCATATTAATCAATGATTTTATTGCAAAATATCAAATCTAACTACAGAACACCTTTTCATTTTTCAAAAACCCTGTGTCATTGAATCCGAATGAAAAAAAAACATGTCGATAGAGAGAATAAGTATATTATTGTTAGCAAGTTCATTTTTAAGCAGAGGGAATAAGCATAATTGATGAAACTGTCGTTAAATTTAAACTCGTAACGAAAATCGGACAAGCGCAAACCTAAACCGGATACAGTTAGATATACAAACCTTTCAAATTCAATATAGAAGAAGATTTTGTGACTATTTCTTGTTTGTAAATAATTTTCTCGTAAAACTAAATACGTTAGATAACATTAAATGTATATTAAAATAAAACAAACTATATATAAATCAATAATACCGGGCATCTATTTATTAAAACTTGTTTAAACAAACAATTTGGACCGTTTTATGTTGTATAATTAATTTCTGAGTATATATAATACAGGGTTGTTCTTTATTTTATGTATTATTGATTTTGACTGTACATTAAATTCTCATGGATAAACTTAATTCCTGAGAGTATTGTGACGTAAGCAGTGACGTAGTTTCGGTTACAGACAGACACCGATTCTCCATTATAATAAGATTTTACTTTATTCGATAACCTCTACCAAAATCCAACGTGCATAATTCTAAAGTATTGAAACCTAAAAATGAAATAAAAATAGGGTTGAATTTTCTTTTTCTAACCGTCCAGAAACGCAATTCACGGTTACCTAACCTAGGTTAAAAATCCCTGTCTGCCCTACTATTTATCCATAATTGCGCGGGGGGGGTGGGTGGTAGTTGGATGCATACTTTTCCTAGGGGTATTAGCGCTATATGAAATGCAAACAGTCTCGTCCAGGATTTGAACTCGTGTCATCGTCCATTTCCTACGGTGATAACTATTATACGATGCGTCTCCACGTCGGGAGGCGCGTGGTGTAATGGTTAGAGTCGTATGAAATGGATTCGTCGATCCGAGTTCAAATCCTGGACAAGGCTGTTTGCATTTCCCATAGTGCTAATACTCTTGGGAAAGGTATGCATCTAACTACTCTCTCTCCAGCTATGGGTAAATAGTCCGGCGGACCGGGCGCTCTAACCATGGCTCGGTAACCGGTCTAGAAGAAGGAAAACTCCGAATTCAAACCTTTCAAACTCCGCTTAAGAAATTGATCTTAAGTCACATCCTGCTCGTGCGGAGGAGGGTGGTAAATATATACACCATACATCTCCACATTAATAAAAACTTAAATGATCTTAAGACAACTACCCTTGTCGTTTTTTTCTCATTTGGTCAGTGTTTTGCTACAAATCAACAGAATTTCCCTCTTTTAATTCTTAACATCTTGTTGAGAATTTTCCAACTCCAGAGCCCATTCCTATAAGGATTTATAAAAAAATGGCTAAAAATTACCTTTTCATTTAAAGTTACCTGTTATTTCCAGTAAGTTAAAGACTTCTAAATATGTCTAATATTACATTTAATCAAAGGCCTTCATTTGGGGTGGATTAGGAAAACATGTGACTCCTTGCCGGGTGGAATAAGGTGGTATAGGATATTTTAAGCAAACACCAACCGTACATCAAAATTACTTGCTGGCGCTGAAAAGGAAATAGGCAACCAGGTTTCAAATCATGGACGAGGTTCTTTGCGTTTCACTTCGTGCTAATACCCTTGGGAAAGGCATGAATCCACCTGTTCTGGCTTTCAGCTATGGGTAAATAGTTTGACAGACTGAGTTCTTTAGCCTTGTTAAGGCAACCAGTTTAGAAGGAAAAATCAGAATTCAAACCATACTACGCTTAAACTTAGGATCTTGTGTCAGATCCTGTCCGTGGTGGAGGGGTTGGGTAAATACATACTTGACGACATCTTTTGTGAGTTTATTAAAAAAAAAAAAAAAGAAAAGAAAAGAAAAAAAGAAAAGAAAAAGAAAAGAAAAGAAAGAAAGAAAGAAGATGACAAATGTTGTAAATCGACATTTTATAAAATAAATCTTATGACGTATCTTCACTAAAATTTGCCTGGGGCTCATACAAAAAAGAAACACACACACACACACACACACACACACACACACACATATATATATATATATATATGTGTGTGTGTGTGTGTGTATTATAGGTATGATCAAAATTTCACATAAACAACAAAACTAGGAAAGATTTGATGTGAAAATAACGAAATTTTTTACTTTATTATGAAGAGGTAGAATTTTGAAAAATCACATGTAAGAATTGTTTGCTTTATAGTATTTAAAGCGGGAGAATTTTATAAATTAAAATCCGTTTATATCAAAATGGCGCATTTTCCCGTTTTTTTCCCTAGAAGATGTGTTCTTTCTAACGTGATTTATTTCATTATTATAAATAGCAAAAAAACAAAAAAAAAAAAAAAAAAAAACACAAAAAACCCTCCGTGCGGTGTAAAAATTTGTTTTTGAAAGATATTGCCTGAGTGGGGTGGAGTTAAAAATGTCAGACGGTTTGTATCATAAGTAAGTAAAATCATTCAATTTATCAAAGGGTAAAAAAAAAGACAATTTGAAATGAAACTTAGTTCAGTCTCCCTCAAATAAAATGTTGCGCGCATCTATTAATTATTAATTAAATAATTATTTTGAATATTTTACACAAAATCGTAGGTATTTATTTATTTGTAAACTTTTTAGTTAACTTCTTGTTATTGAAAAACGGGCGAGAGTAAAAAATGATTTTTAAAATTGATTGCAAATAATCTTTTAAAGTAATAATTTTATTTCTAAATTAATTTAATAGTTTATATAGTTAATTCATTTGAATAATATATAGTTTATCTATACATACATAAAGGGCAGTTTGTGTGTATGTATGTCCGGAGGAAACTATGAAAATAAAACAATTTATGACAAAGTAAAATATATATATATATATATATATATATATATATATATATCATTCACTATCACCAGATCTTACTTTTTGAGCAAAAATAATGAAGCTTTGATTTATATTAGTGAAGATAATTAAAAATGAAATTTAAATGATGACAGTATCGATTATTATTATTTTTTTTTTTTGCATTCAATATTTTAAATAGGAGACATTAATTTTTCTTTCAGACTGGCTGGATCAACGCAAGGCCTTTTTACATAGGTATTTTAATGGGGATACTACAGGACCAACTCACAATTCAATGATAATGGATCTGGGAGACTAATTTTTTTACCTCCTCCACTACCCAGGCAACGCCGGGTAGCCACTTCTAGTTTATTACAATGGAAAGGATTCAAAATTATAAGGAACAGCTTTTATTTATTCTATTAATATTAATTGTTATTTATTCTATGTATTGATAATTGTGGCGTAAGCTGTGACGTAGTTTTTGTTACATACAAATAGAGACCGAATTTACATTATTAATAGAATTACGAAATTCATAGATTTTTTTTATCTGTAAGTTTAAGCTCTAATCTTAAGGAAAAAATTAAATAAGTGACAATTTACAATTTTATTTTTTTTCATAAAATTTTAAAGGAAGGAAGAAGTGCTGTCGTACCAAAACTTTGGTCATACCTAGTATTTTTGAAAGTATTTTAAAATGCCTCTACATAAAAAACAACAAACAATTAATAAAACAAACAAACAAACAAACATGCATACATACAAACATACAAGCAAACTGATGTAGACTTCCTTCTTTTTACATTAAGATAAGTACAGCTTTATTCCTTTCTGTACATACCACTGATATAATCTGTCTTTATCATTTAATCTGTTTCAGTTTGCTATCTATCTATCTATCTGAATATGTTCGGATCTCTCTCTCTCTCTCTCTCTCTCTCTCTCTCTCTCTCTCTATCAGAGTTCGTTCAAATCTATCTATCTATCCTATCTATCTATCTATCTGTTTATTAGATTATTCAGTTTATTTCAATTTCTCTAAACTTAACAGCACAACAAACAAATAAACAACACCCCTATTCATCCGACTCTCTTTCTCTTCTCTCTCTCTCTCTCTCTCTCTCTCTCTCTCTCTCTCTCTCTCTCTCACCTCCAATAATTTCAAATCCCAGCTGCGTCATTTTCGCCTTCCATGACCGATTGAATTTCAAGTTAAAGAGAATTGCAGCCACGTCAACAAAGTAGACCCAACCCCTCCTTTATCCATGTGTGGTCCGCTCCGACTTACTGACTCCAGATTTTTTTATTATTCTTAATTTTGGTCCCCCTTTTTTTTAATAGATCGGCAGATCGATGTAAATGACTTCCCTATCGGCACGAGTCGAGTCCTAACGAGATGGATGAGATTCGACGAGATCTGAACGTGAACTTGCCGGTAGTTTTGTTCATCTCGATGAGTGACATGTAACTGGCGCGTCATAATATGAACTCAGTAGAGTGAATATCATTCAGCGGCTCTGCTAGATGACCAAAAAAAAAAGTAAGTTTATTTTTAAAACGAAAGAAGAAGGCAACCGTGGACGAAAAAACCCGTGAATTGAAGATCAAAAAAATGGCTGAAGATTGAAGTCAAGACTAGAAACGGGTTGGGTTTACTTAAGATACATAGATAAAAAGCCAGGATGATACTTAGACCTACAGATAGATAGATAAGCACTATTACTTACTTTATTTATTGATATAGGGTAGAACAAGTTTCTTGTAGAGATAGACCACCCACATATATTTACATGCTCATACGTCCATATGCATAAATATATTGATAGGCTGATATCTAAAGCTTATAAGTCCTCATTTTTATTCCACAGGTTGTTCGAATTAGTATCCGATGATATCAGCTAAAATGAAGCGATAAAAACAGTAGAAATAAGAACACTAGTCGAATAATTCATGAAATGATTTTTATTTCATGCAATAAATACTCTCTCTCTCTCTTTCTCTCTCATTTTTCTCTTTCATTCACTCCCTCTCCCTCTCTCTCATTTTCTCTCATTCATCCCCCTCCCTCTCTCTCATTTTCTCTCTATTTCACTTACTCTCTTTCTTTTTTTCTTTCTTTCTTCTTTTCTTTCTCTCTCTCTCTCTCTCTCACATACACACACACACCATGTATAGAGTAATAGAGTGAGAGAGAAAATGAAAGATAGATAGATAGATAGATAGAGAGAGAGAGAGAGAGAGAGGGGGGAGAGAGAGTGTGTGTATGTATGTGTGTGTGTGTGTGAGAGAGAAGAGAGAGAAAGAGAGAGAGAGAGAGAGAGAGAGAGAGAGAGAGAGAGAGAGAGAGAGAGAGATGGAAAAAGTCCAAGTTTAGTCAAGAATGCGGAGGTTGAGTTGGTAATGAAACCTCGGCATCCGACTTCGTTAGGAAATACATTCGTTATCCAACCATTTCCGACACATTCTTCTCGTTTATCTTCATATTTTTCCAGCTTACGCTGATGTCCCCAGTCGATGTTTTCCTCAAAAGGAGCCATTAATTCAATGACGAATTAGTATACTTATCTAGTTCTCCTTGTAGTTTTACTAATCTGCTGGAGCTGGGTCTGTTGTTGGGCTGGCATTCTCTCTGTTATTTGAACCACTTATTTCTTGGCGTGTATTGTCTTGTGTTGTTGCTTTGTTTTTAATTTATGAATAAAAGACTTGATGTTGTTTTTGTTTTCTTCAGGGTACTATATTTTACAGTCCCATGTTATCCATGGAAAAATGGCCTCGGAGGACAGACCACATCTTGCGTCTGTCTCCTTCAAACCACCAGTCAACTCACTCCTCTTGCGTTCGTGTCTTTCAAAAACCTCAGCAAGATTCTCAACTTTCTCACTATCTCTCTTACTCTCACTCTCGTTCTCGCCCTATTCTGCCCAATCAGAGACTAAGGTCAGTTATTCACACGTATCATTTCCACTTTTTTTTCCATTTCTAAAAAAGTAAAGTCGTCGGGGTGGCCTAAAGTCGGTATCAGCCAATCAGCGAGGGAGTCTATCTCCTTTTCACTAGCGCTAGACCCAGGGGATGGTTTTTACATATGAGGTGGAGTTATTTACTTTCTAAAATTCGTGAATCAGCAAATACTGAACTATTTTTCAACTACCGGTCTAGCAAACAGAAAAGTGACACATAATTTGTACTATCAAAGTAAACACTGGCAAATAATTCATAATATCATATATATATATATATATATATATATATATATATATATATATTCGGGGCGGCCTAATGTCGGTATCAGTCGGACACCAAGGGAGTCTATCCCCTTTTCACTAGCGCTAGACCAAGGAGATGATTTTAACGTCTGAGGTGGAGCGCCACACCTACCTTCAGCTCCTTACTTTACCGCACAGATTCCTGTGTTACTCATACGCTGAGTTGGCGAGGGCCGATATCGAACTAGGACCCTTGTGGTTTCTAGCCGAATGCTCTACCGACTGAGCTAACCCATTTCTAATATCTTTTAATTTTCATCCATTCATTCCACGCATGCGTTACACGTCAACTCACTGCTTACGTCATACACTGACATCCACCCTCATTATTTTACACTGTTATATTTATCTTGTATATATCTTCTATCTTTTATGCTAGCCAGATTATGTTGAGTTGAGTTGAGTTCTTCATCCTGGTCTTTTGTCTTCTTGGCTTGACTTGGATAATCTTATGCGTGGAGAAAAACCATTACGTCTGTTCGCTTCAACGAATAGGCCCAATCTGATGAACTAACTTGTTCTCATGGACTAGGTAGTCACATGCCAAAACCAGGGAACGAGAGACTTGCTAATAGGTCAGCTACAGATCAAATCCTGTCTATCATACCAACATGAACCGATGCAAGAGTTCTTACTTTTAAACATTTATGTTTAATAATAAGGCAATAAGGCACACTGTTTGCCGTGGGTGGTGACTTGTAATGTGTGAGGATAGGATCGTAGTGGCTGAGCAGTTTGTGACCCAGGTTCTAAGTGTTACCGTGACCTGCAATACTCCACTTCGACCCTTGCTCGAAGAGGTCCGACCTGATTAATCGGCTGATCATGTCAAACACTAACAACTATATGAGTGTTCTGACCGTATTCTTCAAATTGCTCTCATGGAAAACACCCGTCACTTTTTAACATATGAGGACAAGAACGCGATGACTGAGAGTCAACCATCAGTTTATTAATTCTATCAATTTATTAATATAAAGAAGTTAATGAAAGTTATTTCTATCAGTTTATAAAACCAAACACAATATTTACCTACAAACTTTTTCGCTTTAAAATCATATATACATAAAAATATAAACAAAAACCAAACAAAAAACAAGAACAAGATTTGGCATTACATAGCCCATAAGGGTTTATATGTGTTTGAATATTTTGTATATATAGTTATTTACTAAGCTTAGCTTAGATGTGGCACAAGGCCAGAAGTATGGGGCGCCTAGTGAGAATCGAACTCACTAACAATTGTTTGAGATTCTAGCTTGCTAACCATTACACCACGAGTGTTGTCCATATTTTGTATATATAAGGTGTGCTGGAAGTCACAACTTAAATTTATAGACTCTTCGTGGCCGCGTGGATTCAATCGACAAATCAACACGCTCGAATACCTGATTCGCTAACAATTTAAGGGCCTTGGTGGAAAGGCGTTCAGTTGCTCGTGCTTAACACGGACGAACGGACCAACAACCAAGGATTCTGCTTAACACCGAGGAACACAAGGGTCATAGGATTCAAGATACACGGATCAACAAACAATGATTCTGGTTAACACTGAAAAACACAAGGATCATAGGATTTCATTCAAAATGGATCAAACTTAATGCCACAAGGGATCTCAACTGTAAAGTGCTCTCACCTGCAACCTAAAAATTGCCACTAGAATCTTAACAATATGTCATTAAACAAAATAACCAACCAACGAAGTATAGATGTAATTAGATCCTGATTCTTCATTAAGCTTTGTCATCTCAACGCAGATGTGTCTCACATCGTCTGCGCTATCAAATATTAAATTGTTCGGATAATACCGTCCGATTTTAGTATAAAAAGTTTAAATTCTGTTCTAACATATCTTAATGGTAGTTGTATAAAAAATTCACATTCCTAATGATTAAAGAAAGTGTCCTTTCTGTTAATTTTCTATCACTTCTTTCAGAATTTGATTTTGAAGATAATGAAAATGAAAAAAAAAAAAAAAAAAGAAAAAAGAAAGAAGTGATGCGTTCACTTTTTTTGTATGAGTTCAAGCTTGGTTATAATTTTGCTTCATGAAAATTCTCAGCCACGTGTTGCCAGGACGAGATTTCTGAATCCCACTGACTTGGGATATGAGACTTTACCCTATCCACCATATTCTTTAGATTTCTCATTCACTGACTATTTTTAAAGCACCTTGACACTTTTTTTTTACATAAAAAAAAATCCGTTTAAAAAAAGAATAGAAACTACATTTAAAGATTTCTAGGCATCAAAACTTTCACAGTTTTATCGTACAATCATAAATAATCTTTCACGCTGTCGGTTGGAACAGAAGTATACACCAATTGCACTTATGCAGAAGGGTAAATACCCCCATTGTGCCTACCTGTTAGCCCTGAGTAGTGACCCGTGATACTTAAGGACGGAATCTTGGTGGCTGAGCAGTCCATGACATGCAACTCCACTTTGGCCCTTAGTTGGGCTAGACGGAGAGTCACCACCCCGATCAATCGGCTGGTCGAGTCAAGCCCTAGTATCTATATGATTGTCCCGATGCTGTTGACCTTATGGTAAGACATCAACCCTGTTTATCATATATGTGCATGAAGGTGGTGGCTGAGGATCTTAGTGTCCTGGGTATGACGTTAAACTGCATCTAATGGTGAAATTCCGATCCTGGAACTTCTGTGAGTGTGGGGTACCCCTTCATTGCCATTTCTTCCAGGGACCTGAGATGGTAGTACCTGCTAAGCTCCCACCTATGGGTTAAATAAAAAAAACAAAAAACATGAGTTTTAAAACATTAAAAAAATGTTTAAAAAATTGAGTTTAAAAAAATTTGAATAGCCATCAAGAATGAATAAAACAAAACGTATTCGGCATAAAATAACCCAATAACCCAAAATCCGTAAAATCTAACCAACCAGCCAAACAACATAAATAACTTTGTCAATTGATGACAAAAATGCATAAATGTTCAGGGTTCATATTTTAACTGATTTAAACATTGTTTAAATTCATTAATTCAAGAATAAAAGTTAATTCTAAAACAGGACGTTATTTTACGAACACCCTAATAAGTTGATCTAAATCTCAAGACTTATCTCAACCTCTGGAAGTGATTCATTCAACAAGATGTGTTGAAATCTTCAACATTAGTTTAATCCATTTCTACCGAATATAGTCCAGCCTCATTAACCTTTTTCAGCTCGTTTCTTTGATCATATCTTCAACAAAACTATATATTTTATTTATCACTTACTAGAACTACTCATAGAAGGAAAACTTGATTCAAATCTGGTAAACTCCGCTTAAGAAATTGACTGTGTGAAGCATCCTATTCGTATGGACGGGGTTGGTGAATATAGACATGGTGCGGCATAAGTAACACCCTGTGTTTGATTGATTGAATTAAATTAATTTAAATTAATTTAATTATTCAAATTAATTAATTGAATTAAATAAAGGGCGTTACTTATGCCTGCAACCTGTATATATATATATATATATATATATATATATATATATATATATATATATATATATATATATATATATATATATATAAGAGAGTTTCATAATTTGCTTGAAGCATTGTGTATGTATTGGTTAGGAGGTAGATTTAGAAGGCCATCACAATGCAGTTTGGAATAAATAAAAAATAATAATACGGTAACAATGGTGGTGTGTGTTGACCTGTATTTTTTTTATTATTTCTTAATAATAAAAAAAATACAGGTCAACACACACCACCATTGTTACCGTATTATTATTTTTTATTTATTCCAAACTGCATTGTGATGGCCTTCTAAATCTACCTCCTAACCAATATATATATATATATATTGGGAGAATATGTGCTTAATTGAAGTCATACCTAATTTGAAATTTAATTAGTTGATAATTAATGAATTAGGCGAATATATCTGTTTAAATGTAAAGCGTAAACAAATCACGTATTCTCCCAAAAATTGTCGGCATAGCCATATCAAACAAACTGTTTGCGTACTCTCATATATATATATATATATATATATATATATATATATATATGTATAGAGAGAGAGAGAGAGAGAGAGAGAGAGAGAGAGTATCTAGTGACCTTATATGTTTATATCAGTAAAATATATATCTTTCTCAAAATGGGTCATGTCGATTGCGCGGAGGTAAGAACTCTGACGACAAATCGGTCGAGTTTCAACCCCAGCCTGAAACACATCAGTTTAAACTATGAATGGTTCACATAATAATATTGAAATAATCGGACTTTAGCCATGACTGTAAAAAGTGAACGTAATAGCATGACTGGAACTCGAACTACGATGCCTATTTCCGCTAGTACTATTATCTCTACATATATATTCTGGAAGTTCAATTGAAATCAGACCCATGAATGAGTATAAGGAGATGAAATTATCTTCGGAAATGTACGAAGCCCTCATCTCTCCAACTATGGGTTATATAGTAGCATTACTTTTTTTCTACAATGATGGCTTTGGAATTAAATAACCTTACATAAATCAACCCAATGCGGATACTGGATGCAGCGTGGAGGACCTGCCAGGGATACTGACCGATAGGGATGGTTTGTAAGAGGACCTTCTCTGGTAGACTCCTATATATAGGCTGACCAGCAAAAAAACTACATCAATTAATTCTGTACGGATACTTGGTCGAGCGAAAGACCTGTCGGGAGCGATGAGAGAGAGAGAGAGAGAGAGAGAGAGAGAGAGAGAGAGAGAGAAGAGAGAGAGAGAGAGAGAGAGAGAGAGAATCATGGAAAATCGTGTTGTCAGCGCGACCTAATGATGATGATGATAAGGATGATGATGATGATGATGACGATATAAATAAGAAAATAAACATGTTTTTATAAAATCAAATTTACTGTTTTTGTTATTAGAATTTGAATTTAATATTGTGTTACTACTTCCTAATCAAGACTTGTAAGGTTTAATTAATTTAATATACAATTCGTGCGTACGTTTGCTTTGTTTGGACTTTCCTCTTCCAAATAGACAAGAAATATCTTTCAAGGACACTCGCACAAACTTCAAAGAATCAAGTTTACTTAGTTATACGTTAACATTGTCGTCGGCACATAAGTCCGTAAGAAGAGAACTCTATTGGGGTGTTTGTTTCCAGGGTTACCGAGTACTTTTTCCTAACGTATCCAGTGCAGTACAACAGCTGGGTTTCGTTATCGTCATTTACTAAGTGTAACTTAGTTTGGCACAAGGCCAGAGCACTGAAATTTTTTCACTGTGGAATAATGGTTAGAGTCGTAGGGAAATGGACTTGCCAACCCGAGTTCGAATCCTGGACGAAGCTACAGTTCACAGAGCACGAATACATACCTTTTGTTGGAGTTTTTGTTATCTAAGGTGTGCTCCAATTGCCTACCTGAATTTATAGACTAGCCATGGTCACGTGGTTTATTCCTCCGGCCAATCACTAGCCATACCGCGTGGCTGATACACTACTTAAACCCCCACACTGTCCATAATTCTAATTGCACTCATTGAAGAGGGAATTTCAATACTCAGGATTACCAGATGGTTACAAATACTCAG
>CM042138.1:141152863-141155363 GCA_023376005.1 Doryteuthis pealeii | reverse complement strand
TCTAAAAGGTGTGTGTATGTGTGGGTATGTGAAATATTTAGATTTACTTGTCGATAAAAAAACGAGAGAGTGGCTGTAAAATATCTCTTTCTTCTTGCATTAATTTGTCAATAAAAACGCCTCCAAACCGCGAGTCGGAAAATAGTTTGCACGAGCCGTAAATTCACCAGATGCCGTTTAAGAAAAACAGCGTAATTTAGAGCAGGAGGCAGGGGACGACAAAACTTCAACATACCCAGTACCACTACTGTTCTTCTACAAGGATGGCTAGGTCATTAAATAAACCACGAAGGTTGATATGGCATTAAACAAAGAAACCAAACCAATAATCACATTTACCTACACATATATAAAGGGCAGTTGTGTGTATATAGGTATGTCCGGATGAAACTACGAAAATAAAACAATTAACAACAATGTAAATATATATACACATTCACTATCACCAGAGCTTGCTTTTTGTGCAAAAATAATGAAGTTTTGATTCATATTTGGGAAGATATTTAAAAATTAAAATTTGTATAATAGCAGAAAGGAAAATCATTTGCGTGTATTTCTTTAATACTTTAATTTTTTTTCTACATGTTTTATCTATTTATTTTTCGCTTTGAAATATGATACCGATTGATTGAATTAATCGCCTCATTTATATCTTATTTTTAAAAAATTACAAATTATTGAATTAAAATTTCTTACTATATTTTTTTAATATGTAATGTCATTCCCTTTAGCCAGGCGAAAAAATTCCTGACATCTCACCAGATCTTTTTTTTTTATGTGGGGATTTTTATGGGGCATCCAGCGAGGATCAAACTCGCGGGAAGTAATAATGGATCTACGAAACTAACTTTTTTTTTATCCCTCCTCTACCCAGGCGTCACCGGGTAGCCGCTTCTAGTTATGAATACAGGATTTTTTTTGCAACCACCAGTTGCTTGCTTTTTTCTTTTCTTTTTTTTTTTTTAAACTCGAATAACGACTAAAATAAACAAAGGGTTTCCTCACTCTCTCTTTCCCTTCTTTCCCCTTCTCTCTCCTCTCCCCCTCTCTCTCTAACAAAAAACACCTGCTTTGCCTGACCACGTTAACAATCAACGCGTTTCTATCTATTTATGGCTTTTTTTCTTTTCTTTTGTTTTTTTTTCTTTTGTTTTTAATTTATGCACAGTCCGACAGTTTAATATCACATGGTGTAAACTTTAAAGATAACATTGACCACGTGACACAGACCAATCCGATCTACCCCCACTCCCAACCCCGATTCTAGATTCAATTCTTCTTCACAATTCATGAAACGAGGGAAGGAGAATAGAGACCGTTGGGTTATTTCCTAGTTGAGTAACATGATATTACAGGCTGACCCAGAAAAAACAGAACCCAAATTATTTATTTATTTTCCCATTAAACTAATCCTAACCCTAACCCTAAACCCTACCCCTACCCCCTAGTTGAGTAACATGATATTACAGACTGACCCAGAAAAAACAGAACCCAAATTATTTATTTATTTTCCCATTAAACTAACCCACAACTCTAACCCTAACCCTAAACCTACCCCTACCCCTAACATAATATTACAGGCTGACCCAGAAAAAACAGAACCCACAAATTTTGTAATAAAACTGTTAATTTTAATTTTAATTTTTTTTAAAGTTTAAGTCCAACAAGGGTTAGGGTTTAGGGTTAGGGTTAGGGTTAGGGTTGGGGTTTAGGGTTAGTTTAATGGGAAAATAAATAAATAATTTTGGTTCTGTTTTTCTGAGCCACTCTGTAATATCATGTTACTCAACTAGGAAATAACAGACCGTTGAGTATCTTTTTGTTTAATAATATTTCAATCTTTTTATCTGCTTCAATTTCAAACCGAACATTGCAAAAACAAATAAGAGAAAGAAGTGACGTGGACAAAATTAGAAAGGTGGAAAGAGAAAAAGAGATGGAGAGAGGAGGGGGTGAGAATAGGTGGGGGGGGGATAAATGGTAAGTTACACTGAAGAGAAATGGTTAGAGTGCGAAGCAAGGGGTAAAAGGGGAGAGGGCTGTGAAAAAGGAAAAAAAGGAAATGCATGTAGAGAGATGAAAGAAAAGAAAAGATACAGGCTCCTCAAAATAGACGAAAGGCGGCAGCGCTGTAACAAGCGCAGTTCTGCAACGGAACCCTAACACTGTAGTCGCTGTGGCAAGTGCTGCCTATTTTGCATTGTTCTCATCAGTCACCAGCGGGGCTGTAACAATCGAAGAACGTTCGTGAAACCACACACACACACACACCACACACACACACACACACACACACACACACACACACAAGGACTATCGCAGTTTTTCTCATTATTCTGTGATCAAATTTTTTTAATTATTTTTCCTTATATCAACAAATGCCCTGAACAGATCAAAACACTGCAGCGTCGGCTAATAAACTTACGACTCATTTTATTTAAACCTGTGTTTTTTCAAATTTCTTAATATACTACATACCGTCGGATTCACTTCCATTTCT
>CM042138.1:141137863-141150363 GCA_023376005.1 Doryteuthis pealeii | reverse complement strand
GTGTGAATGTGTATGATGGTTTTGCGTGCGTGGTAGTAGATATGTATAGGGGAAACCCATGTGTGTGTGTGTGTATGTGTGTGTGTGTGTGTGTGTGTGTGTGTGTGTACTTGGCAGCGTGTGTATGTGTGTTGGTGCGCTTGTATAAAACCATAAGTCAATGCTGGGATGTTGTAGGCATTGTCAGTCGTGAAGAACAGAACAGTTTGTGACGGTCGAAATTTGTCAATGTCCCCGAGTTGAATCAGAAAATTTCCCAATGTCCTGAAAAATTTTATTCGTGAAGATGAGGCTATAAATCACTTGTGTTATCTATCAGACAGATCGCTGACAAGCATATCCCATGGGGGCAATGATGGAGACAGCAGCATCTACTGTCGTACTTTGCCGTCACTTCCTCTTAGTTGTGAGCCGTTCTCTAAAAGCTTTTTCTTATTTAGCCGGGTGGACAGTACGAGTATCAAGAAATACTTTGAATTTCAGGAATATTTAATTTGGAAATTCACAAATAGTTCTTTTTTTTCTGGTCAAACCTAGAAAGTTGTTAATTCGGAGATAACAAAGGTTCATTGTTTATCAATAAACTTAGACTACGGATTAAAACTGTTGTTGTTGTTATTATTATATCACTCCTTGTTAGTTGAAACCTTCTTCAATTGTTCTGTATGTTTCAGTTTTTGATAATAATTATACAACTGTTTATAGGAACTTGATAGAAAAAAAAATGAACTAATTTTATTCTAGGAAAAAAGAAACTCTCTTTTTCTTGTTAATATAAACGAAAAATTAGATCATTCATTACTTTCTGATTATTTATTTCTCTCTCGTTCCCAAGAATTCTTATTATAATGGAGATTGTGTGTTTATCTGTCTGTAACCGAAACTATATTACTATTCAAGACACAATTACTTTAATTATTTACATCGCATTCTCTTCGATTTTATTTTTATTTAAACCTCAATTATTAATTAAATTGTTTTACATTATTAATACTGTTGACCATATCTCCGTACTAATAACAAGCAATTGTATTTATATATACAACAAAATAGCGGTTTACAGTGTGAACGGGAAGGCTAATTTGCATATTGATATTTAAAAAATAATTTTAATAAATATGTGCTTGGTATTATTGATTTTTAATTGTTTGGTTTTATCTTAATGAATATGAGAAAAAACCCAGAGATCGATAATAAAATGAATCCATTAACAAGAAGAAATAACTGTCATTTTATTCTTTTCTTCCTATTCTAATTAAATTGTTAAATAAGGAAAAAAGGAAAGAAAAAAAAGACGATTGTGATGGAAGAGTAAGTTTCAGTTGTTCTATTTTTCGATTATACCTCCCATCCCGTTTAGAATCTTTTTATCTACATTCTTATTTAGTTTCATTAGTTTTTCTAATCTAATATCTTTTAATACATTAAAACTTAAATACTTTCACCCGGAGTGTGCATATATTTGCTAGTAAGATTAATTAATGTTTTTTCTATTAAGGTACTATAAACAGTTGTATAATTAATAACTACTGTTAAGTATTGTCTTAGTATTATTAACTCTCTTAGTCTTTGATAACAACGAAGATGATTACATTTATTGATAGTTCGATACTTTCATCTAAAAAGATAAAACACAATAAAATGCTTACGTACCCCAAGAACTTTCACAAGCATTATCTATTATTACTAGATAAGTAACACCCTACAAAACAGTAGCTGTACGGCCACTTACCTCCACTTAAGACGAACAAGACATGCCGAGCACAGCTGGAGAAGCAGGGAAGAACTCATCAGCGACGTTTCTCTGTGGAATCCTACACACGGACACACCAGTGTAGCCACCTACGCCATGGGGACTCCCCCTCTTTATTTTGTTTAGTTTAAAAAAAATATTTGTTTCAGTTACATTCATTACTTGTTATCATAGTTCTTAAATGATGACATTAGCCTAGATCATTTAAAATGGAATCAATTTGCGTAAACCTTTAGTCAAGGAGTACACAGAGCATTCAGCTGCTGCTGAATTTTATCTATTGATTCATTCATTGGTTTTTGCTGCATGTCGACCCGTCTAGGGTTATTTTATGCCTAACGGTTATGGAATTGCATTCAGTGATGCTGATAGCTTTTTAATTTTGTGAGTCCAGGGACGCGCGGATTTGATTTGAATGAGTCCCCGGGAAATTGGGCTCCAATTAATGTTTTTTAATAAATGGATTTGAATAAGTCCCCGGGAAATTGGGCCCCAATTATTTTTTAAAAATAAATTGTAGAGTTTTGATTTATGAACAACGACAGCCGTCTAACCCCTACCTTGTACGCCATACAGTGTAATTCGTTTCCAAGAAAATATTGAAATGTATTTACAGTTAGCTAGAAATGGTGAGGGAAGAAAAAAAACCCCAAAAACACTGGGACGCATGGATACGATTTTACTGCGTCCTTGACGCAGGACTCATATCTATCAGCATCTCTGGCATTCATTGTACATTTATATTTACATTTTTTTGCGTGGCTGTTTCTTAAGACTTTTTTGTACACACTTATATGGTTTCAAGTATTTCTTTATAATACTAGCAATTATAAGGTTTCAGGGTTAAGGGTCGGTTTAACTCAGTCGATCGAGCATCCGCATTGGAACCACAAAGTTCTGGGTTCGATACCGACCATCGGCTACTCAACACATGAGTAGCACAGATTGGATATGTGTGCTAAAGTGTGTGTGTGTGTGGGGGGGATAATGGTAGGTGTAGCGCTCCCCCTCATACGCAAAATAATCTTCTTGGTCTAGCGCTAGTGAAAAGGGGATAGACTTCATCGCTATCCGGCTGATAGCAACAATAGGGTACTGTGCGGACTTTTATTTTTAATATGGTTTAAAGTAATTATTTATACTAGCCAAAAAATGCACACAAGTATTTGAATTTTAATACAGGTAGATACTATATTGAATTAGAATGCCTAAGGAAACTAAATACGAACACAAAAAAGATTACACTTATTTTTACTTTATTTCAATATACAATTATACTTAGGGTTGCTTTTAACACGTTTGAGAATAAAACAATAATAATAGCAATCAATAAGACCAAGTAATTATTTATTAAACACGGTTTTATCAAAACCGGTATGCAAATTATTCAAACTATGTACTATATAAACATTTATTTCTTAGTGATATATAACCCACATCGCAAGATTTATACATATTAATGATACGGGCTGTTTTGAAGCCAATCTGTTTCAGGTAGACCTTAATAGAAACATTGTTAATAAATAAGATGTTAATTAGGATTAAATAGTGATTATTTAATAACGATTGAGAATTTAACGAAACTAAGGGAATTGTAACGTTGGTAGTGACGTAGTTTCGGTTACAGACAGACACACTATCCCCATTATGATAAGATTTGATAATAGTTATTTGTTTGCACACAGTTGTATGGTTTCAAGTAACTAATTATGATATTTAGTGAACAAAACACGTGGAAGGTAGATGCAAAAAATAGAACGGCCTTGTGCCTCAACGTTAAGCAAGGCACAGATAAAGGTAAGGCAGAAAGGAGAGTAGCCTCGACAGAAAAGAGCGCCAGAAAGAGAGAGAAAAGCCAGCAGTCCCAGAAAGCATCACAGTTTGAGTGCATTCAGTGCACCAAAGACTGTCACTCAAGAATTAACCTGCAGAGTCACTTTCGCAGATGCAGACACAATTTTTATTATTTATTTATTTATTTATTATTTTATTTTGGACACTATGCCATCTTAGTGGACGGAAAAGATCCAATAATAGTGAATAATTATAGTTTTTATAATGCATAAGAAAATATTTTTGAATTGATTTGTTCGTTGAATAAAGGATTTGAAGAAAAAAATGGAGGCGTCAATTGATTTTGTCATGTCTGTCTTGATTACATTCAAAGATTCCACCTTCTTTGGAATTGGTATCAGTTTACACATTTTAAGAAATCCGGGTTTTTTCTTCCCTCACCAAAAGTAGATAAGAAATGGGATTATTTGTGGGTGTGGGGTTGATTTGGATTGTAATGGTCAATCTTTTGGACAGAACAATGACCGGAATTCCTATAAAAGGGATGAGGTGCCAGATTTCTTTCGCCTTTTTTTTGTGAATGATTTCAGTGGGGGTAGGTCTACCATTCTTCCCCTCTCCAATTTCTATTCTCCTTTAGACTCTCTCTCTCTCTCTCTCTCCCTCTCTCTATCTATCTATCAATCTATCTCTTCAAGTAAATTATAACTTTGAGTGAAGGTGGGTACCGTCAAGAAACTCCCTTTACCCTAAAGATGTATGACATGAATGACCTGGCATTGGTCTCTCTCCAATACATTAGATCATGATACCAACCAACCAACCAACCAACCAACCAGCTAAGCTCTCCCCCTCTCTATCTCTTCCTTGTCTCTGTGCCTCTCTTTCTCCTTTCTTTCTTTCTCTCTCTCTGTCCCAATCCTATTGCCCTTATGGCAAGCCCCAACCCTTTTTCTCATATATGTGCTAGAATATATATATATTCTTTCTTTCTATTTTTTCTTTCTTTCCCCAAATCTGTGTTAAAAAAACCAGTGAAAATCGACAACGTTTTAGTAATCACGATATGCGTTTTAAGACCACTGTCCTTCAGTAAGGTGATTTTTTTCCTTTTCTCACTTCTCTCAGTTTCTCTTTCTTTCTTTCTTTCTTTCTTTCTTTCTTTCTTTCTTTCTTATCGTAAATCGAAGCTTTTCTCTCTTAGTCTCCTCTTTATTTCTTTTAATATATTTCTTCTCTCTATTTTTCCTCCTTTCTCTCTCTTTTATCTTAGTATTTTCTCTCTTAGCCCTCCCCGCCACTTTTCTATTTGCTATATTTGTTCTCTCTCTCTCTCTCTCTCTCTCACTCTTCGTCTCTTTCTCTTTCTCTCTCTCTCTCTCTCTTTCTCTCTCTTTTATCGTTTTATCATGTTCTCTCGTATCTCTCTCTTTCATTCTTTAATATCTTTCTTCTCTCTCAATTTTACCCCCCTCCATCTCTTACTCCTTAGTATCTTTCCTCCTTCTTAGTTCTCCTTTCATTATCGTCAAGATACATTTTCTTTTTTTTTTTCTTACTCCTTCGCGCACTGGAACTGAATAAAAATATGTTTACTTGTGTGTGTGTCAGTGTGTGTGTGTGTGTGTGTGTGTATGTGAGATAGAGATAGATAGAAAGAAAGAGGGAGAGAGAATGTGTGTTTTTATTTGTGTGTGTATAAGAAAGAGAGAGAAAGGGGGTAGAGAGACTGTGTCTGGGTGTTTGCAAGAGAGGGAGAGAGAGAGAGAGAGAGAGAGAGAGAGAGAGAAAGGAGAGAGGAGAGGGAGGGGAGAGAGGGGGGGGGAGAGAGAATATGTGTGGTGTGTGTGTGTGTGGGTGTAAGAAAGAGAGAGAGAGAGAGTGAGATAAAGAGGGAGAGAGAGAGAAGGGATTGTGTATGTGTGTGGAAGAGAGAAAGAGGAGAGATGGTGTGTGCATAAGAGAGAGAGAGAGAGAGAATAGATAGAGAGAGAGAGAGAGAGAGAGAGAGAGAGAGAGAGAGAGAGAGAGAGAGAGAGATGGTGTGTATGTGTGCACGTGCGTAAGAGAGAGATGGTATGTGTGTATAAAAGAGAGAGAGAGAGAGGAGAGAGAGAGAGAGAGAGAGAGAGAGAGAGAGAGAGAGAGAGAGAGAGTTAGTTTTGCGTGGGCGTCACATGTTCAGGTGGGGGGGGGGCAAGTTGTGCAAGACAAAATGTTTGGTTTGTTGATAGATCGTTTTGGTTGTTAAAAGATTTGCTGGGAGAAAAGATTTAAGTGAGCATAATTGTTCCAACGTTTTTCGCTTCGGGGCGATCAGCATTCCGTTCCAAAATACCATCGGAAAATAAATGACGCTTCTTAAACGCATTTCCATTAAATACGAAGAATTTATTACCTCTGTAAAAGTCGTTAAGCCAAAAAGTCATTTGGTAAGATTTACTTCGCCGTTTCTCCATCTTTTTCTTGAAAAGAAAATTCCCACTCATCTGCTTTGGTATCTTAAAGACGTAAAGTAAAGTCGTCGGGGCGGCCTAATGTCGGTATCAGCCAATCAGCGAGGGAGTCTATCCCCTTTTCACTAGCGCTAGACCAAGGAGATTATCTTAGCGTATGAGGTGGAGCGCCACACCTACCATCAGCTCCTTACTTTACCGCATATATCCCTGTGCTACTCGTACGCTGAGTTGGCGAGGGCCGGTATCGAACTAGGAACCTTGTGGTTTCTAGACGAACGCTCTACCGACTGAGCTAACCCAGCCCTATTTTCGATCTGGGGTTATCAATATGAACTAAAGTACGAGAGAGAGTAAAAAAAATATCCGCACTTTCGCCCTAAAAGGTCGTCGTCGGGGTAGACTAAAGTCGGTATCAGCCAATCAGCGAAGGAGTCTATCCCCTTTTCACTAGCTCTAGACCAGTGCTTCTCAACCTTTTTCGGCTTATGGACCATTTTTTATTCAAAAAAATTCCCATGGACCAATCCTACTTTTCTTGAATGTTGCTGCGAGCGGCTAGCACACGTGTTAACGTAAGACAAGACAATTCATTTTCCGCCGATCATCGACGTGCGCTTAAATAGAGATTTTCAACTGGGGAGGGTCATTATAAGAAGCACTAAATTAGTTAATTTTTTTTTTAAATGGCTAAAACATTTTTGTGGCTTCGAACTCTCTGTGGACCACTAGAAATGTTATGTGGACCACAGATGGTCCAGCTGGACCACGTTGAGAATCACTACTCTAGACCAAGGAGATTGTTTTTTGCGTCTGAGAAGGAGCACCACACCTACAATCAGCTCCTTACTTTACCGCACAAATTCCTGTGCTACTTATACGCTGAGTTGGCGAGGGCCGGAATCGAACTAGGGGTCTTGTGGTTTATATATATATATTCACCAACCTCATCCACATGAATAGGATGCTTCACACAGTAAATTTCTTAAGCGGAGTTTAACAGATTTGAATCGAGTTTTCCTTCTATGAGTAGTTCTAGTAGTGATAAATAAAATATATAGTTTTGTTGAAGATATGATCAAAGAAACGAGCTGAAAAGGTTAATGAGGCTGGACTATATTCTGTAGAAATGGATTAAACTTATGTTGAAGATTTCAGTGGCACTCAACCTCTGGAAGTGATTCATTCAACAAGATGAGATAAGTCTTGAGATTTAGATCGACTTATTAGGTTTTGGAAAATAAAAAGCGAGAGCCGGTATCGAACTAGGAACCTTGTGGTCTCTAGCCAAAAGCTCTACCGACTAAGCTAACCCGGCACTTACTTTAGCCCTAACATCTTTATTATTGTCACACTGAGTTCTGCGCATGCGTGCTTATACTTAGCACTAGTGGTGGTCACGTGATCACAGTTTAAGCCTGATCACGCCATTTTGCTCGCTGTTTATGCTGTGTAAACATAGCCGATCCACTAGCAGTATGCACCAAGGAAGTGACCAGATTTCTTTAGTCGGAAGGAGTGTCAGGGGCTGAAATTCATCGGAGGCTTTTAGCACAATACGGAGGCAGTGCACTACGGCGCAGATGTGTGTATGAGTGGACAGAGAAGTTTAAAAGTGGCCGGACAAGTATGATACACAAAGAAGTAGCAGGACACCCATCAACCTCGTCACTGATGTGAAGATTCAGCAAGCTTGAGAGATGGTAATAGCGAACTGGCGAGTTATCATCGATGAGGTAGTTTGTTCTCTGCAGATCAGTCATGGTTGTGCCTATCAAATCATGATCCAATGAGTCGGCTTTCATACAACAAGGGTGCGGATCATTTTTTAATCTCCCTCTTAGATGTGTGAGCGGTGCATATGGCAACGAAATTGACGTTCTCATTGAGGAAATTGAACGTCGTATTACCTTCGATCTCCGTGCGACAGTTTTCTGTGTCTGTAGCTTTCATTAGAGAACGTTCGAGTAATAGTCAGGGCCTTGGGATGGGGGTCTAAAATATCTGCTGAATTTTTTACAACCCTCGTTTCTACGTCATAATTGTACCTTTTTGTAAATACGAGGGTCATTCAATAAATAAGGTGATTTTTTTCCTATTGGCAAAAGAAAACACCGTTTACAGTTGAACTTTGTTTTAAAGGAAAATAAATAGTGATGTCTCTTTCATATTTAAGAAGGCTGTCAGCATGACCTTATTTATTGATAAAAAACACCCAGAACTTTTTCTTTACAGGAGAGTCAGGGTGTTTCCACTCCATGGACTGTCTTTTCGACGCAGGATGTATTTACCCCGTACCCCACGTGTACGGGTTAGGCACAATGCCCTATTAATGTGGGACCACCCACGAACCGAAGCTCATGCGTTCATGCCGTCGGCATTCCCCCTCAAGGGGGCGCCTCAGGCACCGGGCAATAAACCCAGCCTTGCCCCTTTAAATCGATGGGGCAGGTGTTGCTGGGGGGGTGGCTTGGGATCAACGATGTTAGTTACTCTGTAGGTCCGGCGGCCGAAGCTCACTGGACCCCTGGCTTGACCGGAAGCCAGAGTTGGATTCCATATTTAGCCCATGGATAAATCTTTTTGTTTTTTTACTCAAACACTTCTCCCTACACATCACACATTCTGCTGTAAATTTCATGCGGTTTTCACTTTTCAAGCATCGAAAATTTAATGTAATACTCCCTAATATCAAATCGGTCAAACAGAGAAGCCGTATTGCCTAGAAAATCTACATTTAAAACACTGTTTTAACAGGTGGCTGCCCACAGAAATTATCTTAACTCTTAAGCAGGCCCAGATATTTTTATAGCTGTTATTTTTTTTACTAAAAATAATGTTCTGACTGTTTTGAGGTGTATATCTCGAAGAGTATATACTGACTGGTTCGTAGTATCAACTGCTGATTGGTATTAGTTTAATGCTTATATGGGTGTATCTAATTTATATACAATACTTCACTTCTCTGAACCTGAGAGATTGTATGCCCGTCGTAGTTCTTGTGCTTCACCTGATTATTCTGATTCGGCAAAACCACGTTGAAAGTACCAGTTCTTGCTAGATCATCGAACCTAAGTAGCGATGAACCTGTTCAATACTTAATACACAGCCCCCCCCCCAAAAAAAAAAACAATACAAAAATCGATTTTTAACGTCTAGGACATTTCGTCGTTTTATTCTCCCCGTTCGGTTTCTGAGGCAATAAAAAAACAAGTAAGAAGAAATGTAGAATAGACACCATGTGGTTAGCGTTTTCGTTCTTCGACGAACAGGACACTTCTTTTATTTTTGATTCCTCGATCTGCATTCACAATTAACTCCAGCCAACAAAAGAATTAAAATCACCAAATCCATGATATATATATACATATATATATGTGTGTGTGTGTGTGTGTGAATATATATATATATATATATATATATATATATATATATATACACACACACACACACACACCACACACACACACACATATATATATATATATATATATTATATATATAATAGACAAATCATAAATGTAGCATACCAATATCAAAATATATATATATATATATATAATATATATATATATATATATATGACCAAATCATAAATGTAGCATACCAATATCAAAAATCATATATATATATATATATATATATTATATATATATATATATATATATGACAAATCATAAATGTAGCATACCAATATCAAAAATCACACACAGTGCAAGATTTCAAAAATCTATCACATTTACTGAGATTATTATTTGTTTGAATTTTTTAGATGAGGCTTGTTAATTTGTATTATTTAGATTTTTTTTGCTGTTGCCCTCATCTTTATTGTTATATACACCGTAGCAATAATGAGGACAACAGTACGAAAAATCTAAAAATTACTAAGTTCACCACTGAGGTCATTATATATCTGGACTTCTTTTTAGATGAGGCTTGTTAATTTATATTATTTAGATTTTTGGGTCTGTTGCCCTCATCTTTATTGTTATATACACCGTAGAAATAAATATGAGGACAACAGTCCGAAAAATCTAAAAATTACTAAGTTCACTACTGAGGTCATTTTTTGTTTGAATTTTTTAGATGAGGCTTGTTAATTTGTATTATTTAGATTTTTGGGGCCGTTGCCCTCATTTTTATTGTTATATACACTGTAGAAATAAATATGAGGACAACAGTACGAAAAATCTTTAAAAAATACTTAGGTCACTACTGATATAAATAATACCCTGTAAGAATCGAACTCACCACATTTAACAATACTTTGTGAGATTAGATCACTTTATGACAGTTCCTCTTATTGGTTTTGAAAAGAAAGAAACAGAAATATCAAGGAAGAAGAAAAGAAAATGGAAATAAAGAAAGAGAGAAAGATAGAAAGAAAGTTAAAAGGTATGTTTAGAAAAGAGGGAAAGAGAAGAGAAAAATAAATGAGAAAAAGGAAGGAGAAAAGTTAAAGAGGAAATGAAAAGACGAAAAGATGATATGGAATCTAAAAAAAAAAAAAAGGAAAAATTGAGGGTAAAAAAACAAGACAAAGAAAAAGAAAATGCGTTGTACTTCCAAGTTGGCTACTTATCCGCCTAATTGAGGTGGACAGCGACTGGGTAAGGTCAGGTCAGGTCACTTGCTTCTCCCAATATAGAGGACCAAGTCACGTGTCGCTTCGGGTCATCACTTTTCTGCCATCCACCATCTAATCTTTAATTGTGCCACCCAACCGCCCCTTAAGATGCCATTGGCAATACTATTTTCTTATAGTTGATTTTACTTTCGTTTTGTTCACTGTTGAATTTTGAATAGTTTCATGTTTATTTTTAGGCTTTAAGATTATTATCTTTGTGTACACAGTTTAACTCTTAACATCCTATTGAGAATTTTCCAAGTCCAGAGCCCCATTCCTATAAGGATATATATATATTATATAATATTATATATATATATATATATATATATTAAAAGTCGTCGGGGCGGCCTAAAGTCAGTATCAGCCAGTAAGCAAGGGAGTATATCCCCTTTTCAATAGCGCTAGACCAAGGAGATTGTTATTTGGCATCTGAGGTGGAGCGCCACACCTACCATCAGTTCCTTACTTTACCGCACAGATCCCTGTGCTACTCATACGCGGAGTTGGCGAGAAATGGCTATAAATGGCCTTTTAATTTAAAGTTACCTGTTATTTCCCTTAAATCAAAGACTTCTAAATATGTTTAATATTACATTTAAACAAAGGCTATCGTTTGGGGTAGATTAAGAAAACAAATGTGACTTCCGGCCGGGTGGAATGAGGTGGTATAGGACGTTAAGAGTTAACATGTATTTGTTTAGATGTCTACATTTCGATATAAGTTTAATTTTTTTAGCCACGAGTTGAAAAATAAATGCGATATTCAAGGTATAATTTACTTTCAAATATAGACCACTATATATTTCACTAAGTCGGTAGAGCACTTGTCTAGGAATCGCAAGGTTCCTGGTTCGATACCGGCCCTCGCCAACTCAGCGTATGAGTAGCACAGGAATCTGTGCAGTGAAGAGATGAACTGATGATAGGTGTGGCGCTCCAGCTCAGATGCAAAGACAATATCCTTGGTCTAGCGCTAGTGAAAAGAGGATAGAACCCCTCGTTGTCTGGCTGATACCGACAATAAGTCACTCCGCCAACTTTACTTTTTACTTTTATATATTTTATTTGTGTAGACAGAGAATCAATAGCGCTTGGTAACTGTCAGTTTCTCGCCTATGTGATCCTCAAACCAATCTCTTGGTTTGAAAATCTCGTAGGTTTAGATTAGCCTTTGTCAATTTTATTGTCAATTCTCTATGTAGACATATATATATATATATATATATATATATATATATATATATATATATATAATCCAAAAATCCAGAGAAGAAATCTTCTTTACGACATAGGAGTTTAAAATAAAAAAAACCCAAAAAACCTGTCGCAGTTTGCAGAGCTCAATGTGTGCTCTTATTGTTAGAGTCACAGAGCAAATTTATAAGTAAAAAGATAACAAAAGACTTAGAATTTTTGCGTTATAGTCTATTTCAGGAAGCTTAGACAAAGTGTCTAACTCTTCCAAATCATCAGATGCGAATGATGAATTTTTTTATTACTTTTAAGGCATTTGAAAACAGATTTTTTATATTTTAAAATTTCTTTTATTGTCCTGTTACTCTCAGCTGTGGGGTAATAAAAAAGATATTTGACCATTTGTTGTCGGTAATTTGTTAGGAATTTCTGTTAGGGCTGACTCTTAGCCCTGAAGAGCACTTAGCGAAACCTTTAGTAGGTATATCTGACCCATTAGGTTTATCTTTATATATCTTATTATAATGGAGAATGTGTGTTTTTCTGTCTGTAACCGAAACTATATTCCTACTCAAGTCACAATTCCCTTAGTTATTTACATCACATTCTCAATGATTTCATTTTTATCTAAATCTCAATTATTAATAAAATTGTCTTACATTATTAATACTGT
>CM042138.1:141127863-141132863 GCA_023376005.1 Doryteuthis pealeii | reverse complement strand
TCGTCTTTCGTAGACGGAAGCATACCAACAACATAAGATGATTTATTTGTTCCTGTGATTTAGTAAATTTGTATCCCGCTGTACATTTTTTAAGTATATGGTTGAGTGGCATCATTGCTATGACAAATAGCAGTGGTGATAGGGAGTCTCCATGGACGATGCCTCTTTGTATTTTCATCCCTGCTAAGGTATGTCCTCCCGCTTTCAATTCTACTTTCCAATTTTCCATGGTTTTATTGATGAACTTTATCATTTTTTCTGATATTTTGAACACTCGATTATCCAAGTTTGTGGGACGATATCGTAGGCCTTTCTGTAGTCAATCCATGCCATATTATTATTATTTCACTCGTTAGCTGGTGGTCTTTTACAGGAATCTGAGTGGCAACAAGTCTCCTCAGGTTTCTAGGACTCTTAATCTCAATATGCTGTAGTTTGGGTGGTCTCGATTCTTCCTCTGATTTCCAGTTCATCCAGCCTCTTTTCCAGACCTTTGAGGTCCGTTCCAAGGCCAGCCATTACAATTGGACGAACTTAACGTTCATGTTCCACACTTTTCTGTATATTAATTTCACCCCTTTTCAGTTTTTCACATCAGCGTTACCTGCTTGTGTTTCTATTTTGATATATAATACATTATATTATTTTATGAAATTCAATACTATCTATTTTATTATTATTTACTCCTTTTGAGTTTTCACATCAGCATTAGCTGATGGTCTTTCACCGGAGTCTGAGTGACAGCAAGTTTCCACAGGTCTCCAGGACACTTCTGAGTATTCTTGCCGATTGCACCAGTGCAGTAGTCTGGATGGTCTCAATTATTATTATTATTATTATTATTATTATTATTATTATTATTATTAAACTGTTTTAAATTGAAAGCCAGCAATATTCAGCAAAATTTCTCTTGATCTCCATTCAAATGAATTTTGATAGAATTTTTTGATTTTGTCTAAATGTCTCCGAGGTTCTTTCTAATTATTTCCATTGTACATGGAATTTCAAATGTTGCAGAAAAATGTACTCGGAAAATGATCTGCACTAAAAGCATTTCATATATTGACAAATTGGAAAATCATTTTCAATTTACATTGATCTTATTCAGACACTCATTTACACACACACACACACACTCACACACACACACACACACACACGCGCACACAAATATATATATATATATATGCATTCTTTTCTATATTTATAAAGAAATAGGAAGCGCGTGATGCAATGTTTATTGTCGTAGGACACGGAGAGACAAGTTCGAATCATGGACGAGGCTGATTGAATTTCACATAGGACAGGTATGAATACAGCTATTCTCGCTTCCGCTATGTGTAAGTAGTAGGGCAGACTGGATTCTTTAACCTTGGTTAGGCAATCAGTCTAGAAAAAGAAAACTGAAAATTTAAGCCTTTTAAACTCCGCTTACGAAATTGACCTTGTATCACATCCATTCTCGTGCGGAGGTGTTAGTAATTATGTATATTTATGAAGAAATAATGCTCAATATCGGTGATAGAGTATGTATAGTTCTAAGTTTTGATAGCGTAGTCACAAAATCAACGGCACTTGGTGACTGTAAGTTTCTCGCCGATGCGATCATCAAGTCTACACATGGTTTCTTCGTTATTAAAACTTAGATCCCTCTATCCATCCATACATCTCTCTCACACTCTCTCTTATATATATATATATATATATATATATATATATATAGAGAGAGAGAGAGAGGGGGGTGAGGGAGGGGGAGAGGTACGCACAGATAGACACGCGGACAGACAGACAGACAGACAGAAAGAGGGAAAATGAAATCAAAGCAAATCTACTTGATTCGTTAAACCAGCCTTCAATAATCTGCCCGTAAATGTCACCGTATACAAGAAGCTGTGGATAATAATGCACAGATGGAGATAAAGAAGCTGAATCAAGTATTTGACCTGAGCGTGTAAAACATTTCAAGCTTTTCCGATTCCGTAGATGATCAGATAGAAAATAAACTGGGCATATTCATCCGAAATAGAAAGTAATAAACTGAGGAATGTAAGAGGAGAGAAAAGAAATCTTTCTTTGACTTCCGATTAGCGGGATTATCTAACGGCATCTCGCCACCGCCCTTTTGCCTGACCAGTACGGGTCCCTTGTCTTCTTACAGCTGGTTTCCTCCAGCCAAAGAAGAAACAATCACTTTTTCTTTAATACCGTTATCATCAACTGATACTCAGACTCATGCCTCTCTTAATACACGCACGTAAACTTTCACACATATAAATGTGTGTGTGTGCGGTTATCTATGTACACAACGTATGCATAAACTTACACACACACACACACACACACACACACACACATATTATATATTATATATATGTATGTATATTTATATATATATGTATATATATAACATCCCGTGTTTGTCTACCTTTCTCCATATATGAATGTACACACACACACACACACACACACACATATATATATATATATATATATATATATATATATATATGGAGAAAGGTAGACAAACACGGGATGTTGTAGAAAATGGATGTTTATTGTGGGTAGTGATGTCGACATTCTAACGTTTCGATCTGTTAGACCTTCTTCAGGACCTTGGATAGAGTTCTTGCCTCAGTGGGGAACATTTTCTGACTGGTAAATCAGGAGGTTGTGAATAAGGGAGGGGTGGTCAGTTGTTGGTGTTAGAAGAGGTTGGAGGTAGATTTTCCTTTTCTCTCAGACAGGGTGTGTATCAAAGGGGGGGGGGTTCTGATAATGATGCCACAGGTGTTAGGTGTGTGGGTCATACATACTGGGTTTGAAGATATAGTGATTCATGTATATATGGTGAATGGCATAAGGATTGGTTATGAGTGTATGTGTGTATTTTGTATTTTTTTTGTATTTTAATATATATATATATATATATATATATATATATATATATAAAAGTGTTTTATAATTTGCATGAAGCATTGTGCTTATATTGGTTAGTGGTTGGTTTTGAAGGCTATCACAATGCAAGTGTAAAGAAAAATAAGGTAACTATGGTGTTGTTTGTTAACCTCTAATTATATAATTGATATTAGGAATAAATTAGAGGTTAACAAACAACACCATAGTTACCTTATTTTTCTTTACACTTGCATTGTGATTGCCTTCAAACCAAACCACCACACACACACACACACACACACACACACACACACACACACACATATATATATATATATATATATTAATTTTAAGGGTTTCGCTTATACTTCGCATATTTGATGTAAATGTTATAGAAAATAAATGTACTGTTTTTTTTTGTTGAAGCAAGAAACAATAGTGAAACTAGTTTCACTATTATTTCATGCTACCAACATCTCCCTACTTTACCACACAGATCCAAGCTGTGCTACTCATGTGTTGTGTTGACGAGGAGCCGTTATCGAACTCAGAACCTTGTAGTTCGCGAGGGAGACGCTCTAAAAACTCTACAAATAATAGGATTTAATGGATTGTAAATTTAATAAACACTTTTCTAGATTCGCGCTTTTTAAAGTACAGAGGAACTTGAGTTACGAGTTAAAATACAGTGGTACCTTGATTTGTGAGATTTTGAGTTACGAGCTTTTACTCTGTCGAGTTTAAGTTGTGAGCTAAGAGTTGTGAGTTAAGCTTCAGATACGCTTATATTAATAAGTCCACTAAACCATCTAAGTTTCCAAATTTATTATGCCGAAAGAAAACTATTATTTATTTAAAAAATAATCAACAGCACATAATTCATTGCATTCTATTTTATTATATTTTTATACAATACAGTACTAGTTTTCTTATTAAAAAAAAACTAATAAAAAAAATTAGGGTATTTTTTGGTGGGGGCTGGAACGGATTAATGGCATTTTAGTTTATTTCAATGGGGGAAAATGATTTGAGATACGATCGGAACAAATTAATCTCGTAAGTCAAGGTATAACTATAAATAGAAAAATACATGAAAAAAACAGGTGTCTGTGTTAATGTCTGATGCGTGCTAAACCTCGCGAATACGCTAAGATTTAAGCTAGTATGACGTCAAATCCAAGTATAGAAGACCAAAAATTATTTTGAAAAACTGTTTTCTTTGTGTGTACGAGATAGCTTAATCAACAATCTTGTCTACAAAGATATATCTATTGAAAAAAAACCCTACTCAGCCTAGAGAAGGCAACAAGAGGCATTGGCATCTACGAGGGTGTGTCAAAAAGTAATGCCATTTTGTTTAGGACAGGTATAATTACCAACACAGGAACATGTATCATACATCAAAATAAAGATGGTCATCTGTGGATCACATCACTACTTCTCCACATGTTTGCCTCTCAAACCCTCTTTTATGGGCCGAAGAAATGATATTCTGAGGCAAAAATTATTCCAGTGACGAGGAAGTGAAATCTGTAGTGAAGAAGTGGCTCAAAGGACAGTCAACAGAATTTTACGGGACAGGGATACATGCTCTCATTCGAAGGTGGAACATTGCTATTGAGAGAAACTGTGACTATGTGGAGAAGTAAGGATGTGATCCACAGAGAACCAGCTTCATTTTGATGTATGATACATGTTCCTGTTTTGGTAATTATACGTCCTAAACAAAATGGCATTACTTTTTAACTCACCTATGTGGAAAAGTAGGGATCTGATCCACAGAGGAACAGCTTCATTTTAATGTATAATACATGTATAATACATGTTCCCGTGTTGGTAATTATACCTGTCCTAAAAAAATGGCATTACTTTTTACTCACCCTCGTATGTAGACTCAGATCAAACGGATTTCATGTGTTTTAAACAAGACATCTCAACACTGGATTTCAACCTCTGAAAATTAGTAGACTAGTTCACATACCTAGATAGCAATATCTCATCTACAGAATGCGATGTGAATATACACATAAGGGAGGCATGAACTGCTATTGACAGATTATTGATCATGTGGAAATCTGATCTCACTGATAATGAAGTGAGACATA
>CM042138.1:141117809-141127853 GCA_023376005.1 Doryteuthis pealeii | reverse complement strand
ATTCTTTTAAGCTGTGTAGCCGTGTCAGTGCTACTGTTTGACTGCACCACTTGAACTCTAACGAAATGATTAGAGAAAAAGCTAGATGGGAACTACATAAAGATGCTGGGCCCTGCTGAACAAATATTGGAAGCAGCACCTGATAAAATACAGATTCCACGACACTCTCTCGCCACCAGTCCCTATCGGTCCTCACGACATCCAGTATCTGCACAGAACTGATCAATGTAACTCTTTGTTGGTCGATCCACTTTGGTGTGTCTATTATTACGCGTTCACAGGAGAACCTCATGTGTTCATCCTTACTTCTCCAACTGTGTCCAGTGTGTTTTGTTAGTCTTACTTAAATGGTTTGTGTGATAAGGGGTAAGTAGCTGTACTGCTGTTTTTTTTGTTGGGTTTTGCTTCTAAGATCTGTTCAAGATAGCACGCAGAATCATTTGTGTTGGTCCGCTCTAGCTTGTACTTCAGGCGTTTATTAAAACCCAAGTAATGCAGCTATATAATAGTACGGACCCGACTCCTGCAGTGCCCAGCATGTCTTGTTCATTAAATGGTTTGGTTTGTTTGTTTTTGTGGCATATCAACCTCTGTGGGTCATTTAATGCCGACAAAAATGTGAAATAAATTCATTCTTAATGCATAATACAATTTTGTTTATAAACCCATGTTTTTCTATTTAACCGATAGATGGGACCCTAACAGATTACTACCACTCCGGGTCAGAGTGGAACAGGGAGCAATGATGATGAAGGGGTGCTCCACATTCCCCAACCTCCAAAACTGGAACCTCACCATCAGAATAGAGTTTAACGTCATTCCCAGGACATGTAGACCCCGCAGCCACCGCCTTCTAGCACCCAAATGATAAAAAGGGGTTGGGGCTTGCCATATGGGCAATGAGGTTGGGAAAATCATATAGGTTCTAGGGCTTGACGTGACCAGCCGATTGATCGGAGAGGGCCTCTCCGACCGCCCCGTCTATCCCAATATAGGGCCAAAGTAGAGTATTACAAGTCATGAACTGCTCACCCACCTGGGCTCTACCCTTAAGCATCACGGGTCGCCACCCACGCCAACAGGTGGTCCCATTGGGGGAGTCTTACCCCTCTGCAGAGGTGCAGTCGGTGCATTTCTAACGCCCCAGCCGACAGGGCGGCATTTTAATTGGATAGTTTGTGTGATAGGAGGCAAGTAGCCGAACAGATGCTTTTGTTTGGTTCTGCTTCCAAGATATGTTTAAGATAACACGCAGCGTCCTTGTGTGGTTCCCATCTAGTTTTGTTTTTCTTCAGGCGTTCATTAAAGTGGTGCAACAATATAGTAGCACTTGAAACAGCTACGTCTTGGAAAAAAACGACTCCTGTATCCAACCATTTTATCTTTTCTTGTTGATTAATAAAATGCTAATTCATCACTTATTCTTCGCGGGTTTTTTCTTTAGCCTCAAATGAAATGATTCGTCTTTATGGCCATACAATAAAATAATTTCCTATTTGATGGATTCTTATTTTATCCAATTACAGAAATAATTTCTCGCTTTTAGTCTATTCACGGCGTCTATGTTCGAGTGTGTGTGTATGTTGTGTGTGTGTGTGTTGTGTACGTGCGCATATGGCTTGTGTATATGTATTTACTTTTTGGTGATAACGTTTATGTCTCATGTTGTTATGCATGTGTATGCCTATGCGTTAATGAATCGAGTACATGCGTATCTATACTAACATGTGTGTGTGTGTGTGAGAGAGAGAGAGAAGAGAGAGAGAGAGAGAGAGAGAGAGAGAGAGAGAGAACTATATCACTGGGCTTAATCCAGCAAGCGACACCGTCAGCGAGATAAGCTAATGGCAAGTGATGCTTCTCAAATCAAATACAACATAACATTAATAGAAATGGACAGAACAGGATCTGGCGCCCGGCGGAAACCGGTTGTAGGAGAATAGCGAAACAAATGAAAAGAAAAAACACCCCAAACCCCAAGAAACAAAGAAGGAACATTCTATGAAGCGTAAGAAAAAAAAAAGGCTAAATAAAATAGAAAGGAAATGAATCTAGAAAAGCTACGAGGGTAAGTAAAAAATAATGCCATTTTGGTTTAGGACAAGTATAATTACCAATCGTTGATCTCAGGGGCTATCCCTCAGGCAATACCTGCTCCCTCAATCAAAGGTTGGGTTTATTGCCCAGTGCCTGAGGCACCCCCTGAGGGGGAATGCCGACGGGATCAACGCAATTTGTTCACCCACTACCCATGAGTTTCTGTTCATGGGCGGTCCCACATTAATAGGACCTTGTAACTTAACCCATCTCTTCTGTGGTGAAGCGGTAGAGAGGAGATGTTCTCTACGTAGGCTAAGTGCTGTAGAGAATTTTGCTCAGTGACTATGCTGTGGTCGGAGGATACTCCTTCAAAAGAGGAGTATGGCTTCGGCAGTCTAGATGTGCACTATTTATCCATTTTTAATTTATTAGGATATAGTCTAATTGGGCTCTTGTATTTTGTTTGGGTATGTGTAGGTCCAGAGTTTGCCTTTTCTTTTCTGGTATTTTGTATTTAGGCATACTAGCCTGTTCTCAAGAGAGAACTCTGCTAGTAATTCGCCGTTCCTGTTTGGGGTGTTATGTAGGCAGTATTTATTGTTCTCGCTTATGCCTATCTGCGCATTCATGTCGCCCCCAATTACTAGGACATTGTGTTTGGGAATCTGTCTGCATAGGGAGGATAGCTCATTATAGAACTTTGCTATGTCCGTTTCTTCGCTGACATTAGTGGGGCTATAGCACGAGACTACTGTCATGCAGGGATTCCCATTAAACGTAGCGCATTATGATTCTCGGTTGGATTTTTTCTATATACTGTTTAGTGCTCTCATAGCCTGGGGGCTGAGGAGCATTCCTACGCCTCCTATAGTGGTTTATGGAGTTTTTCCACGCAGATGCTGACACGAAAGTCCATCCGTTACCTGTTTCGTGGTATTTTATATCTAGTTCACTGTGATCAAATCTATGCTCTTGTACGCAGATTATGTCTATATTTTTGTCCTCTGCAGATGCAGTTAACTCGGGCAGTTGGTTTATAGTTTTTAGTGTTCTGAATTGAATGTGGCTAGATTTAAGGTTTGTTTACACCTTAGTAGGTGGTGTTTACATCTAGGTTCTATGGTTGACTTTTTGGATATGGTTTTCAGAGCTACGACGTTGGTGGTGGGTGTGTCTTGTTTGTCTGCTCTGCGTGTGATGCGGTTTGTGTGTGTTTGATGTTGTTGGGGCTCTATTGATGAGTCAAATTAGCCACCGAAAGGTATCGATGACATCGAGCCAACCAAACCTATGACATTACACAAAAATATCAAATCATACAGCATCGCGACTCTCGCTGAAGAAGGTGCGCGTCCACGGGTTCGAGCACTGGCCTGTGTCGGAAAATTGGCTACAGTGTCTCAACGTCCACGGGTTCGAGCGCTGGCCTGTGTCGAAAAATCTGCTACAGCGCCCCAACAACATCAAACACACAAAAAAAAAAAAATATATATATATATCTATATATATGTGAGGTTAAGTAAACAAACAAATGTGTTTATTTTTTATATGGCTTTAAGCCGACAATCTTTGGAGGATATGTGCTTAATTGAAGTCATACCTAATTTTGAAAGTTAATTAGTTAATAATTAATGAATTTAGGCGGGAATATATGTTCAAATGTAAGGCTAAACAAATCGAGAAAATGTCAATCCATGAATGTACATTTCGACCTATTATGATGAAACCTAATAGGTCGAAATGTACATTCAGGGATTGACATTCAGGGATTGACATTTTCTCGATTTTCTATATATATATATATATATATATATATATAGATAGATAGATAGAGAGAGAGAGAGAGAGAGAGAGAGAGAGAGAGAGAGAGAGAGAGAGAGAGAGAGAGATGGAAAAAGTCCAAGTTTAGTCAAGAATGCGGATGTTGAGTTGGTAATGAAACCTCGGCATCCGACTTCGTTACGAAATACATTCGTTATCCAACCATTTCCGACACATTGTTCTCGTTTATCATATTTTCCCACCTTACGCTGATGTCCCCAGTCAATGTTTTCCTCAAAAGAAGCCGTTAATTCAATTACGAATTAGTATACTTATCTAGTTCTCCTTGTAGTTTTACTAATCTGCTGAGCTTGGTCTGTTGTTGGGCTGGTATTCTCTCTGTTATTTGAACCACTTATTTCTTGGGGTGTATTGTCTTGTTGCTTTGTTTTTAATTTATGAATAAAAGACTTGATGTTGTTTTTGTTTTCTTCAGGGTACTTTATTTTACAGTCCCAAGTTACCCATGGAAAAATGTCCTCGGAGGACAGACCACATCTTGCGTCTGTCTCCTTCAAACCACCAGTCAACTCACTCCTCTTGCGTTCGTGTCTTTCAAAAACTTCAGCAAGATTCTCAACTTTCTCACTATCTCTCTTACTCTCACTCTCGTTCTCGCCTTGTTCTGTCCAATCAGAGACTAAGGTCAGTTATTCACACGTATCAGTTCCACTTTTTTTTCCATTTCTAAAAAAGTAAAAAAGTAAAGTCGTCGGGGTGGCCTAAAGTCGGTATCAGCCAATCAGCGAGGGAGTCTATCTCCTTTTCACTAGCGCTAGACCAAGGGGATGGTTTTTACATCTGAGGTGGAGTTATTTACTTTCTAAAATTCGTAAATCAGCAAATACTGAACTATTTTTCAACTACCGGTCTAGCAAACAGAAAAGTGACACATAATTTGTACTATCAAAGTAAACACTGGCAAATAATTCATAATATCATACATATATATATATATATATATATATATATATATATATATTATTCGGGGCGGCCTAATGTCGGTATCAGTCGGACACCAAGGGAGTCTATCCCCTTTTCACTAGCGCTAGACCAAGGAGATGATTTTAACGTCTGAGGTGGAGCGCCACACCTACCTTCAGCTCCTTACTTTACCGCACAGATTCCTGTGTTACTCATACGCTGAGTTGGCGAGGGCCGATATCGAACTAGGAACCTTGTGGTTTCTAGCCGAATGCTCTACCGACTGAGCTAACCCATTTCTAATATCTTTTAATTTTCATCCATTCATTCCACGCATGCGTTACACGTCAACTCACTGCTTACGTCATACACTGACATCCACCCTCATTATTTTACACTGTTATATTTATCTTGTATATATCTTCTATCTTTTATGCTAGCCAGATTATGTTGAGTTGAATTAAGTTCTTCATCCTGGTCTTTTGTCCTCTTGGCTTGACTTGGATAATCTTATGCGTGGAGAAAAACCATTACGTCTGTTCGCTTCAACGAATAGGCCCAATCTGATGAACTAACTTGTTCTCATGGACTAGGTAGTCACATGCCAAAACCAGGGAACGAGAGACTTGCTAATAGGTCAGCTACAGATCAAATCCTGTCTATCATACCAACATGAACCGATGCAAGAGTTCTTACTTTTAAACATTTATGTTTAATAATAAGGCAATAAGGCACACTGTTTGCCGTGGTTGGTGACTTGTAATGTGTGAGGATAGGATCGTAGTGGCTGAGCAGTTTGTGACCCAGGTTCTAAGTGTTACCGTGACCTGCAATACTCCACTTCGACCCTTGCTCGAAGAGGTCCGACCTGATTAATCGGCTGATCATGTCAAACACTAACAACTATATGAGTGTTCTGACCGTATTCTTCAAATTGCTCTCATGGAAAACACCCGTCATTTTTAACATATGAGGACAAGAACGCGATGTCTGAGAGTCAACCATCAGTTTATTAATTCTATCAATTTATTAATATAAAGAAGTTAATGAAAGTTATTTCTATCAGTTTATAAAACCAAACACAAATATTTACCTACAAACTTTTTTCGCTTTAAAATCATATATACATAAAAATATAAACAAAAACCAAACAAAAAACAAGAACAAGATTTGGCATTACATAGCCCACAAGGGTTTATATGTGTTTGAATATTTTGTATATATAGTTATTTACTAAGCTTAGCTTAGATGTGGCACAAGGCCAGAAGTATGGGGCGCCCAGTGAGAATCGAACTCACTAACAATGGTTTGCGATTTAAGCTTGCTAACTATTACACCACGAGAGGTGCCCATATTTTGTATATATAATTATTTACTAAGCTTAGCTTCAGATGTGGCACAAGGCCAGAAGTATGGGGCGCCTAGTGAGAATCGAACTCACTAACAATTGTTTGAGATTCTAGCTTGCTAACCATTACACCACGAGTGTTGTCCATATTTTGTATATATAAGGTGTGCTGGAAGTCACAACTTAAATTTATAGACTCTTCGTGGCCGCGTGGATTCAATCGACAAATCAACACGCTCGAATACCTGATTCGCTAACTATTTAAGGGCCTTGGTGGAAAGGCGTTCAGTTGCTCGTGCTTAACACGGACGAACGGACCAACAACCAAGGATTCTGCTTAACACCGAGGAACACAAGGGTCATAGGATTCAAGATACACGGATCAACAAACAATGATTCTGATTAACATTGAAAAACACAAGGATCCTAGGATTTCGTTCAAAACAGATCAAACTTAATGCCACAAAGGATCTCCACTGTAAAGTGCTTTCACCTGCAACCTAAAAATGGCCACAAGAATCTTAACAATATGTCATCAAACAAAATAACCAACCAACGAAGTATAGATATAATTAGATCCTGATTCTTCATTAAGCCTTGTCATCCAGCGCAGATGTGTCTCACATCGTCTGCGATATCAAATATTAAATTGTTCGGATAATACCGTCCGATTTTAGTATAAACAGTTTAAATTCTGTTCTAACATATCTTAATGGTAGTTGTATAAAAAAATTCACATTCCTAATGATTAAATAAAGTGTCCTTTCTGTTAATTTTCGATCACTTCTTTCAGAATTTGATTTTGAAGATAAAGAAAGAAGTGATGCGTTCACTTTTTTTGTATGAGTTCAAGCTTGGTTATAATTTTGCTTCATGAAAATTCTCAGCCACGTGTTGCCAGGACGAGATTGCTGAATCCCACTGACTTGGGATATGAGACTTTACCCTATCCACCATATTCTTTAGATTTCTCATTCACTGACTATTTTTAAAGCACCTTGACACTATTTTTTTACATAAAAAAACCGTTTAAAAAAAGAATAGAAACTACATTTAAAGATTTCTAGGCATCAAAACTTTCACAGTTTTATCGTACAATCATAAATAATCTTTCACGCTGTCGGTTGGAACAGAAGTATACACCAATTGCACTTATGCAGAGGGGTAAATACCCCCATTGTGCCTACCTGTTAGCCCTGAGTAGTGACCCGTGATACTTAAGGACGGAATCTTGGTGGCTGAGCAGTCCATGACATGCAACTCCACTTTGGCCCTTAGTTGGGCTAGACGGAGAGTCACCACCCCGATCAATCGGCTGGTCGAGTCAAGCCCTAGTATCTATATGATTGTCCCGATGCTGTTGACCTTATGGTAAGACATCAACCCTGTTTATCATATATGTGCATGAAGGTGGTGGCTGAGGATCTTAGTGTCCTGGGTATGACGTTAAAATTCCGATCCTGGAACTTCTGTGAGTGTGGGGTACCCCTTCATTGCCATTTCTTCCAGGGACCTGTTAAGAACCCACCTATGAGTTAAATAGAAAAAAACATGAGTTTTAAAACATTAAAAAAATGTTTTTAAAAATTGAGTATAAAAAATTTGAATCGCCATCAAGAATGAATAAAACAAAACGTATTCGGCATAAAATAACCCAATAATCCAAAATCCGTAAAATCTAACCAACCAGCCAACCAACATAAATAACTTTGTTAATTGATGTCAAAAATGCAGAAATGTTCAGGGATCATATTTTAACTGATTTAAACATTGTTTAAATTCATTAATTCAAGAATAAAAGTTAATTCTAAAACAGGACGTTATTTTACGAACACCCTAATAAGTCGATCTAAATCTCAAGACTTATCTCATCCTCTGGAAGTGATTCATTCAACAAAATGTGTGCCACTGAAATCTTCAGCATAAGTTTAATCCGTTTCTACAGAATATAGTCCAGCCTTATTAACCCTTTTCAGCTCGTTTCTTTGATCATATCTTCAACAAAACTATATATTTTATTTATCACTATTAGAATTACTCATAGAAGGAAAACTCGATTCAAATCTGGTAAACTCCATTGAAGAAATTTACTGTGTGAAGCATCCTATTCATGGGGACGATGTTGGTGAATATATACAGGGTGCGGCATAAGTAATGCCTTTTGTTTAATTAAATTAATTAAATTAATCAAAGTAATTGATTTAAATAAAGGACGTTACTTATGCCACAACCTATGTATATATATATATATATATATATATATATATATATTGGGATAATATGTGCTTAATTGAAGTCATACCTAATTTGAAATTTAATTATTTGATAATTAATGAATTAGGCGAATATATCTGTTCAAATGTAAAGCGTAAACAAATCACGTATTCTCCCAAAAATTGTCGGCATAGCCATATCAAACAAACTGTTTGCGTACTTTCACCCCCTCACACACATATATATATATAGAGAGAGAGAGAGAGAGTGAGAGAGAGAGAGAGAGAGAGAGAGAGAGAGAGAGAGAGTATCTAGCGACCTTATATGTTTATATCAGTAAAATCTCTTTCTCAAAGTGGGTCATGTAAGAACTCTGACGACAAATCGGTCGAGTTTCGACCCCAGCCTGAAATAGTTCCGTTTAAACTATGAATAGTTCCCATGATAATATTGAAATAATCGGACTTTAGCCATGACTGTAAAAAGTGAACGTAATAGCATGACTGGAACTGGAACTCACTTACTACGTTGCCTATTTCCGTTAGTACTAGAATCTCTACAGATATATTCTGGAAGTTCAATTGAAACCAGACCCATGAATGAGTATAAGGAGATGAAATTATCTTGGGAAATGTACGAAGCCCTCATCTCTTCAACTATGGGTTAAATAGTAGCATTACTTTTTTTTACAAGGATGGCTTTGGCATTAAATAACCTTACATAAATCAACCCAGTGCGGATTCTGGATGCAGCGTGGAGGACCTGCCAGGGATACTGACCGATAGGGATGGTTGGCAAGAGGACCTTCTCTGGTAGACTCCTACATATAGGCTGACCAGCAAAAAACTACATCAATTAATTCTGTACAGATACTTGATGTCGAGCGAAAGACCTGTCGGGAGCGATGAGAGAGAGAGAGAGAGAGAGAGAGAGAGAGAGAGAGAGAGAGAGAGAGAGAGAGAGAGAGAGAGAGAGAGATGGAAAATCGTGTTGTCAGCGCGACCTAATGAGGATGATGATGATGAGGATGATGATGATGATGACGATATAAATAAGAAAAATAAACATGTTCTTATTATAAAATCAAATTTACTGTTTTTGTTATTAGAATTTGAATTTAATATTGTGTTACTACTTCCTAATCAAGACTTGTAAGGTTTAATTAATTTAATATACAATTCGTGCGTACGTTTGCTTTGTTTGGACTTTCCTCTTCCAAATAGACAAGAAATATCTTTCAAGGACACTCGCACAAACTTCAAAGAATCAAGTTTACTTAGTTATACGTTAACATTGTCGTCGGCACATAAGTCCGTAAGAGGAGAACTCTATTGGGGTGTTTGTTTCCAGGGTTACCGAGTACTTTTTTCCTAACGTATCCAGTGCAGTACAACAGCTGGGTTTCGTTATCGTCGTTTACTAAGTGTAATTTAGTTTGGCACAAGGCCAGAGCACTGACATTTTTTCACTGTGGAATAATCGTTAGAGTCGTAGGGAAATGGACTTGCCAACCCGAGTTCGAATCCTGGACGAAGCTACAGTTCACAGAGCACGAATACCCTTTGTTGGAGTTTTTGTTATCTAAGGTGTGCTCCAATTGCCCACCTGAATTTATAGACTAGCCACGGTCACGTAGTTTATTCCTCCGGCCAATCGCTAGCCATACTGTGTGGCTGATACACTACTTAAACCCCCAC
>CM042138.1:141092809-141112809 GCA_023376005.1 Doryteuthis pealeii | reverse complement strand
CCAGATTTTCCAATCCCTTTGGGACCGTTCCAAGTGCACCAACTACAATTGGTATCACTTTGACTTTCATATTCCATAACTTTTTCAGTTCTCTGGCAATTTTTTCTCTTGACCATTTTTTAAATTTTAATTTTTTTTTTATTATTATTATTTTATTTTTTAATGGTATAACCCCGTTTTAGAGAGTCCCCGCAGCGTAGTAGCTAATGTTCTTGATTGTGAAATCGTCGTAAGCGAGTTCAAACACTAGTTGCACTATTTATTTCACTTTCGGACAAAAATATTTGGTATGAACCCCTCACTCGCCAACAATGGGTTAAAGAGTATAACAGTAATTTTCGGGGAATTTACGGCCCGTGCTTACCATTTTCCGTGACGTAACATTTGTTTTGAATTTTTTTTAAAATCGAGCAAATATATTCTAAAAGGTGTGTGTGTGTGGGGGGGGGGTATGTGAAATATTTAGATTTACTTGTCGATAAAAAAAAACGAGAGAGTGGCTGTAAGATATCTCTTTCTCCTTGCATTAATTTGTCAATAAAAACGCCTCCAAACCGCGAGTCGGAAAATAGTTTGCACGAGCCGTAAATTCACCAGATGCCGTTTAAGAAAAACAGCGTAATTTAGAGCAGAAGGCAGGGGACGACAAAACTTCAACATACCCAGTACCACTACTGTTCTTCTACAAGGATGGCTTTGTCATTAAATAAACCACGAAGGTTGATATGGCATTAAACAAAGATACCAAACCAATAATCACATTTACCTACACATATATAAAGGGCAGTTGTGTGTATATAGGTATGTCCGGATGAAACTACGAAAATAAAATTAACAACAATGTAAATATATATACACATTCACTATCACCAGAGCTTGCTTTTTGTGCAAAAATAATGAAGTTTTGATTCATATTTGGGAAGATATTTAAAAATTAAAATGTGTATAATAACAGAAAGGAAAATCATTTGCTTGTATTTTTTTAATACTTTTATTTTTTTTCTACATGTTTTATCTATTTATTTATTTATTTTTCGCTTTTTTTTATGTGGGGATTTTTATGGGGCATCCAGCGAGGATCAAACTCGCGGGAAGTAATAATGGATCTGCGAAACTAACTTTTTTTAAAATCATTCCTCCACCCAGGCGTCACCGGGTAGTCGCTTCTAGTTATGAATACAGGATTTTTTTTTTTGCAACCACCGGTTGCTCGCTTTTTTTCTTTTTAACTCGAATAACGACTAAAATAAACAAAGGGTTTCCTCACTCTCTCTTTCCCTTCTTTCCCCTTCTCTCTCCTCTCTCCCTCTCTCTCTAACAAAAAACACCTGCTTTGCCTGACCACGTCAACAATCAACGCGTTTCTATCTATTTATGGCTTTTTTTCTTTTCTTTTGTTTTTTCTTTTGTTTTAATTTATGCACAGTCCGACAGTTTAAATATCACATGGTGTAAACTTTAAAGATAACATTGACCACGTGACACAGACCAATCCGATCTACCCCCACTCCCAACCCCGATTCTAGATTCAATTCTTCTTCACAATTCATGAAACGAGGGAAGGAGAATAGAGACCATTGGGTTATTTCCTAGTTGAGTAACATGATATTACAGACTGACCCAGAAAAAACAGAACCCAAATTATTTATTTATTTTCCCATTAAACTAATCCTAAACCCCAACCCTAACCCTAACCCTAAACCCTAACCCTAAACCCTAATCCTAACCCCCCTAGTTGAGTAACATGATATTACAGGGTGACCCAGAAAAAACAGAACCCACAAATTTTGTAATAAAACTGTTAATTTTAATTTTTTTAAAGTTTAATTCCAACAATGGTTAAGGTTTAGGGTTTAGGGTTAGGGTTAGGGTTAGGGTTGGGTTTTAGGGTTAGTTTAATGGGAAAATAAATAATTTGGGTTCTGTTTTCTGGGTCACCTTGTAATATCATGTTACTCAACTAGGAAATAACCGACCGTTGAGTATCTTTTTTTTAATAATATTTCAATCTTTTTATCTGCTTCAATTTCAAACCAAACATTACAAAAATAAAAGAAGAGAAAGAAGTGACGTAGACAAAAATAGAAAGGTGAAAAGAGAAAAAGAGATGGAGAGAGAGAACGAGGAACGATTAAGAAGAGGGTGGTGAGAATAGGTGGGGGGATAAATGGTAAGTTACACTGGAGAAGAAATGGTGAGAGTGCGAAGCAAGGGGTAAAGGGGAGAGGGCTGTGAAAAAGGAAAAAAGGAAATGCATGTAGAGAGAGATGGAAGAAAAGAAAAGATACAGGCTCGTCAAAATGGACGAAAAGCGGCAGCGCTGTAACAAGCGCAGTTCTGCAACGGAACCTTAACACTGTAGTCGCTGTGGCAAGTGCTGCCTATTTTGCATTGTTCTCATCAGTCACCAGCGGGGCTGTAACAATCGAAGAACGTTCGTGAAACCACACACACACACACACACACACACACACACACACACACACACACACACACACACACAAGGACTATCGCAGTTTTTCTCATTATTCTGTGATCAAATTTTTTTAATTATTTTTCCTTATATCAACAAATGCCCTGAACAGATCGAAACACTGCAGCGTCGGCTAATAAACTTACGACTCATTTTATTTAAACCTGTGTTTTTTCAAATTTCTTAATATACTACATACCGTCGGATTCACTTCCATTTCTCTTCACACACACACACACACACATTCAGATATATATATAATATTATATATATATATATATATATATATATATATATATATATATATATATATATATTAACTGGGGGTCCAAAGGCAAAAGAAAAAGTTGACAGTCTTAAAAATGACGTAAAATGCCCAAAACACCATTTGTCAATTAAGGTCCCATTTAAACATATCTTTTCAGGGGGTAAGTGACAAAAATGTCCTATGCACATTCTTATGGCCAAGTGCAGAAGTACATTCGGCCTCTATAGCCACTGATGCTGGCGTTGGGACTCTTCCAACAGGGAAGGTAGTGCTATATATATATATATATATATTATATATATATATATATATATATATATAAAGGAAACGAATCCGACGGTTTGAGTATAGATAAAAGGATATGAAAACAACACAATATGCTGTTAAAGTGAAAAGATTTTATATCATATTCATAGCTAATATTGAACAATATTTCGATTTATAAAAATCATCTTCAGAGCTTGTTTTACTCCAGCCTTAACAAGAGCGGAGACGAAAATGATATGAATTCAAAACGAAAACATTGATATTGCAAAAAAGTTATGCAGTAGTTTCAAATATAAGCACATCCGCCCACGCGTTTCTCGGTTTTGAATTCATATTATTTTCGTCTCCGCACTTGTTAAGGCCGGAGTAAACAAGCTCTGAAGATAATTTTTATAAATCGAAATATTGTTCAATATTATCTGGACTTTTGTATTATATATATATATATAATATATATATATATATATAATGAATGATATTACGAATTATTTGCCAGTTTTTACTTTGATAGTACAAATTATGTGTCACTTTTCTGTTTGCTAGACCGATAGTTGAAAAATAGTTCAGTATTTGCTGATTCACGACTTTTAGAAATTATATATATATATATTATATATATATATATATATATATATATGATAGAATCCGACAAAATGTGACGAAAAGTTATGGAAAAGTAAATAACGAAACACAAACAATTAAATTCAATTCATATTTACAAAATAGTGAACTTAAATGTACATAAATAAATCTAATATACACACACATAAATATATGCGCATATATTCACATATACGGAGTTATATATATTATATATATATATATATATATATATATATAAACCATAAATGTATCAGATTTAATTTATTTCAGCCTCTTAGATATTTCAAATGTGATTTCAAAAAATTTTGTTAAGAGGCTGAAATAAATGTATATCTGAGAAATAAATCAAAATAATAAACAAATTAAAATAATTCATCATATTATATATATATATATATATATATATATATATATATATATAAGTAAAGTCGTCGGGGTGGCCTAAAGTCGGTATCCTACAGATAGCGTGGGAGTGTATCCCCTTTTCACTAGCGCTAGACCAAGGAGATTATTTTAGCGTCTGAGGTGGAGCGCAACACCTACCATCAGCACCTTACTTTACGGCACAGATCCTTGTGCTACTCATACGCTGAGTTGGCGAGAGCCAGTATCAAACCAGGAACCTTGTGGTTCCTCGCCGAACGCTCTACCGACTGAGCTAAACCGGCCCTTTATATATATATATTATATATATATATATACACACACACACACACACACACACACATATATATATATATATATATATATATTATATATATATATATATGAGGCTGGTGCGGTTGTGGTGTGTGTGAATGTGTATGATCGTTTTGCGTGCGTGGTAGTAGATATGTATAGGGGAAACCCATGTGTGTTTGTGTGTGTGTGTGTGTGTGTACTTGGCAGCGTGTATATGTGCGTTTGTGCGCTTGTATGAAACCTTAAGTCAATGCTCGAATGTTGTAGGCATTGTCAGTCGTAAAGAACAGAACAGTTTGTGACGGTCGAAATTTGTCAATGTCCTCGAGTTGAATCAGAAAATTTCCCAATGTCCTGAAAAATTTTATTCGTGAAGATGAGGCTATAAATCACTTGTGTTATCTATCAGACAGATCGCTGACAAGCATATCCCATGGGGGCAATGATGGAGACAGCAGCATCTACTGTCGTACTTTGCCGTCACTTCCTCTTAGTTGTGAGCCGTTCTCTAAAAGCTTTTTCTTATTTAGCCGGGTGGACAGTACGAGTATCAAGAAATACTTTGAATTTCAGGAATATTTAATTTGGAAATTCACAAATAGTTCTTTTTTTTCTGGTCAAACCTAGAAAGTTGTTAATTCGGAGATAACAAAGGTTCATTGTTTATCAATAAACTTAGACTACGGATTAAAACTGTTGTTGTTGTTATTATTATATCACTCCTTGTTAGTTGAAACCTTCTTCAATTGTTCTGTATGTTTCAGTTTTTGATAATAATTATACAACTGTTTATAGGAACTTAATAGAAAAAAAGAATTAACTAATCTTATTTTAGTATTATCTGCGTTATTCGGACTATTGTCCCCATCTTCATTGTTACTTGTACAACGTTTCGGTTATGGAATTGCATTCAGTGATGCTGATAGCTTTTTAATTTAGTGAGTCCAGGGACGCAAGGATTTGATTTGAATGGGTCCCCGGGAAATTGGATCCCAATTAGATTTAAAAAAAAATGATTTGAATAAGACCCCGGAAACGTTGTACAAGTAACAATGAAGATGGGGACAATAGTCCGAATAAAGCAGATAATACTAATCTTCAAGCCTCATCTCAAACATTCAGAGAAATAATCTTATTTTAGGAAAAAAGAAACTCTCTTTTTCTTGTTAATATAAACGAAAAATGAGCTCACATTAGATCATTCATTATTTTCTGATTACTTATTTCTCTCTCTCTCTCTCTCTCTCTCGATCTCTCGATCTCTCGATCTCTCGAATCTTATTATAATGGAGATTGTGTGTTTATCTGTCCGTAAACGAAACTATATTACTATTCAAGACACAATTACTTTAATTATTTACGTCACATTCTCTATGATTTTATTTTTTATTTAAACCTGAATTATTAATAAAATTGTTTTACATTATTAATACTCTTGACCATATCTCCGTACTATTAACAAGCAATTGTATTTATATATACAACAAAATAGCAGTTTACTGTGTGAATGGGAAGGCTAATTTTAATAAATATGTGCTGATGATTTCTAATTGTTTGGTTTTATCTTAATGGGTAATTTATAAGGAAGTACGTCCCGGTTTCTTGCCTCAAAAATTGCTGCCCGGTGACTATCAAAATAACAACCCCAGCTCGTCGTAATTCTGATTTATTTATAGTAATTTGTCGTAATTCTTGTTTAGATATGAAGATGGATATATAGTTTGGAATAGACTGAGATAGATAGATAGATAGATAAACAAACAAAATAATATAGATAGATACGAACAAATGGAGATAGATAGATATTTTCGACAAGTAAATGTATTTTTTTTTTGGGGGGGGAGTCGCTTCTTTTTTTTTGTTGTAATTCTTGTTTATTTAAACTAAAAACAAGACATTAAACAAACATGAAAAAAAAAAGTCTTAGTATTTAAAGTCATATAGATAAATATGAACAAATTGAGATAGATAGATAGATAGATATGAAGATGGATAGTTTTGAATAGACTGAGCTGGGTCGTTATTTTAATAGTCACCGGGTAGCAAATTTTGAGGCAGAAGACCGGGACGCACTTCCTCATAAATTACCTCTTAATGAATATGAGAAAAAATCTCAGAGATCGATAATAAAATAAATCCATTAACAAGAAGAAATAACTGTCATTTTATTCTTTTCTTCCTATTCTAATTAAATTGTTAAATAAGGAAAAAAGGAAAGAAAAAAAAAGGCGGGTGCGATGGAAGAGTAAGTTTCAGTTGTTCTATTTTTCGATTATACCTCTCACCCCGTTTAGAATCTTTTTATCTACATTCTTATTTAGTTTCATTAGTTTTTCTAATATAATATATTTTATTACATTAAAACTTAAATACTTTCACCCGGAGGGTACATATATTTGCTAGTAGGATTAATTAATGTTTTTTTTTTCTATTAAGGTACTATAAACAGTTGTATAATTAATAAATACTGTTAAGTATTGTCTTAGTATTATTAACTCTCTTAGTCTTTGATAACAACGAAGATGATTACATTTATTAATAGTTCGATACTTTCATCTAAAAAGATAAAACACAATAAAATGCTTACTTACCCCAAGAACATTCACAAGCATTATCTATTATTACTAGATAAGTAGCACCCTACAAAACAGTAGTTGTACGGCCACTTACCTCCACTTAAGACGAACAAGACATGCCGAGCACAGCTGGAGAAGCAGGGAAGAACTCATCAGCGACGTTTCTCTGTGGAATCCTACACACGGACACACCAGTGTAGCCACCTACGCCATGGGGACTCCCCCTCTTTATTTTGTTTAGTTTTTGAAAACATTATTTTGTTTCAGTTAAATTCATTACTTGTTAACATAGTTCTTAAATGACATTAGCCTAGATCATTTAAAATGGAATCAATTTGAGTAAACCTTTAGTCAAGGAGTACACAGTGCATTCAGCTGCTGCTGAATTCTATCTATTGATTGATTCATTGGTTGTTGCTGCATGTCGACCCGTCTACGGTTATTTTATGCCTAACGGTTATGGAATTGCATTCAGTAATGCTGATAGCTTTTTAATTTTGTGAGTCCAGGGACGCACGGATTTGATTTGAATGAGTCCCCGGGAAATTGGTCCACAATTAAAATTTTTTAATAAATTGATTTGAATAAGTCCCCGGGGAATTGGGCACCAATTATAGATTTTTAATAAATTGTAGAGTTTTGATTTATATTTATATTTGATAACTACAGCCGCCTAACCCCTACCTTGTACCCCATACAGTGTAATTCGTTTCCAAGAAAATATTGAAATGTATTTACAGTTAGCTGGAAATGGTGGGAGAAGAAAAAAAAACCCAAAAAACACTGGGACACGATTTTACTGCGTCCTTTTAGATTTTTATGCGTCAGTGATGCAGGACTCATATCTATCTGGCATTCATTGTACATTTATATTTACATATTTTGCGTGGCTGTTTCTTAAAACTTTTTTTGCACACAGTTATATGGTTTCAAGTATTTCTTTATAATACTAGCAATTATAAGGTTTCAGGGTTAAGGGTCGGTTTAACTCAGTCGATCGAGCATCCGCCTTGGAACCACAAAGTTCTGGGTTCGATTCCGGTCTTCGGCAATTCAGCGCATGAGTAGCACAGATTGGATATATGTGGTAAAGTGGGGGGCTGATGGCAGGTGTAGTGCTCCCCCTCATACGCAAAATAATCTTCCTGGTCTAGAACTAGTGAAAGGGGGATAGACTTAATCGCTATCCGGCTGATAGCAACAATAGGGTACTGTGCGGACTTTTATTTTTTATATGGTTTAAAGTAATTATTTATGCTAGCCAAAAAATTCACACAAGTATTTGAATTTTAATACAGTTAGATACTATATTGAATTAGAATGCCTAAGGAAACTAAATACGAACACAAAAAAGATTACACTTATTTTTACTTTATTTCAATATACAATTATACTTAGGGTGGCTTTTAATACGTTTCAGAATAAAAGAATAATAATAGCAACCAATAAGACCAAGTAATTATTTATTAAACACGGTTTTATCAAAACCGGTATGCAAATTATCAAACTATATACTATGTAAACATTTATTTCTTAGTGATATATAACCCACATCGCAAGATTTATACATATTAATGATACGGGCTGTTTTGAGAGCCAATCTATTTCAGGTAGACCTTAATAGAAACATTGTTAATAAGATGTTAATTAGGATTAAATAGTGATTATTTAATAACGATTGAGAATATAACAAAACTAAGGGAATTGTAACGTTGGTAGTGACGTAGTTTCGGTTACAGATAGACACGCTATCTCCATTATGATAAGATTTGATAATAGTTATTTGCTTGCACACAGTTGTAAGGTTTCAAGTAACTAATTATGATATTTAGTGAACAAAACACGTGGAAGGTAGATGCAAAAAATAGAGCGGCCTTGTGCCTCAACGTTAAGCAAGGCACGGATAAAGGTGAGACAGAGAGGAGAGTAGCCTCGACAGAAAAGAGAGCCAGAAAGAGAGAGAAAAGCCAGCAGTCCCAGAAAGCATCACAGTTTGTGTGCATTCAGTGCACCAAAGACTGTCACTCAAGGATTAGCCTGCGCAGATGCAGATACAATTTTTATTATTTATTTATTTATTGTTTTATTTTGGACACTACGCCATTGTCCTTAGTGGACGGAAAAGATCCAATAATAGTGAACAATTATAGTTTTTATAATGCATAAGAAAGTATTTTTGAATTGATTTGTTCGTTGAATAAAGGATTTGAAGAAAAAAATGGAGGCGTCAATTGATTTTGTCATGTCTGTCTTGATTACATTCAAAGATTCCACCTTCTTTGGAATTGGTATCAGTTTACACATTTTAAGAAATCCGGGTTTTTTCTTCCCTCACCAAAAGTAGATAAGAAATGGGATTATATGTGGGGGGTGGGGTTGAATTGGATTGTAATGGTCAATCTTTTGGACAGAACAATGACCGGAATTCCTATAAAAGGGATGAGGTGCCAGATTTCTTTCGCTTTTTTTTCTGAATGATTTCAGTGGGGGTAGGTCTGCCATTCTTCCCCTCTCCAATTTCTATTCTCCTTTAGACCCCCCCCTCTCTCTCTCTCCCTATCTATCTATCTATCTATCTATCTCTTCAAGTAAATTATAACTTTGAGTGAAGGTGGGTACCGTCAAGAAACTCCCTTTACCCTAAAAGATGTATGACATGAATGACCTGGCATTGGTCTCTCTCCAATACATTAGATCATGATACCAACCAACCAACCAGCTAAGCTCTCCCCCTCTCTATCTCTTCCTTGTCTCTGTGCCTCTCTTTCTCCTTTTTTTCTTTCTTTCTCTCTCTCTGTCCCAATCCTATTGCCCTTATGGCAAGCCCCAACCCTTTTTATCATATATGTGCTAGAATATATATATATTCTTTCTTTCTATTTTTTTCTTTCTTTCCTCAAATCTGTGTTAAACAACCAGTGAAAATCGACAACGTTTTAGTAATCACGATATGCGTTTGCAGACCACTGTCCTTCAGTAAGGTGATTTTTTCCTTTTCTCACTTCTCTCAGTTTCTCTTTCTTTCTTTCTTTCTTTCTTTCTTTCTTTCTTTCTTTTTCTCTTTCTCTTTTATCGTAATCGAAGCTTTTCTCTCTTAGTCTCCTCACACTTTATTTCTTTTAATATATTTCTTCTCTCTTTTTCCTTCTTTCTCTCTCTCTTTTATCTTAGTATTTTCTCTCTTAGCCCTCCCCCCACTTTTCTATTTGCTATATTTGTTCTCTCTCTCTCTCTCTTCGTGTCTCTCTATTCGTCTCTCTCTCTCTCTCTCTCTCTTTCTCACTCTTTTATCGTTTTATCATGTTCCCTCTTAACTCCCTCTTTCATTCTTTAATATCTTTCTTCTCTCTCAATTTCTCCCCTCTCTTACTCCTTAGTATCTTTCCTCCTTCTTAGTTCTCCTTCTTTCATTATCGTCAAGATACACTTTCTTTTTTTTTCTTACTCCTTCGCGCACTGGAACTGAATAAAAATATGTTTTACTTGTGTGTGTGTGTGTGTGTGTGTGAGAGAGAGAGAGAGAGAGAGAGAGGAGAGAGAGAGAGAGAGAGAGAGAGAGAGAGAGAGAGAGAGAGTGTGTGTGTTTTTTATTTGTGTGTGTATGAGAAAGAGAGAGAGAGTGGGTAGAGAGAATGTATCTGTGTGTTTGCAAGAGAGAGAGAGAGAGAGAGAGAGAGAGAGAGAGAGAGAGAGAGAGAGAGAGGGGGGGTGGAGAGAAAGAGAGAGTGTGTATGTATGTGTTTGTAAGAAAGAAAGAGAGGGAGAGAGAATGGTGTGTGCGTGTGTGCGAGAGAGAGAGAGAGAGAGAAGAGAGAGAGTGTGTGTGTGTTGTGCGCGCACGCGCGTAAGAGAGAGAGAGAGATGGTGCGTGTGTATAAGAGAGAGAGAGAGAGAGAGAGAGAGAGAGAGAGAGAGAGAGAGAGTATGTGTGTATTTGTAAGAAAGAGAAAGAGGGGAGAGAGAATGGTGTGTGCGTGTGTGCGAGAGAGAGAGAGAGAGAGAGAGAGAGATAGAGAGAGAGAGAGAGAGTGAGAGAGTGTGCGTGTGTGTAAGAAAAAGAAAGAAGGGAGAGAGAGAGTGGGAGAGAGAGGAGAGAGAGACACACAGAGACAGAGACAGAGAGAAGGGATGGTGTATGTGTGTGTGTGTGTGTGCAAGAGATAAAGAGAGAGACTGTGTGTGTGCGCACGCGCGTAAGAGAGAGATGGTGTGTGTGTATAAGAGAGAGAGAGAGAGAGAGAGGAGAGAGAGAGAGAGAGAGAGAGAGAGAGAGAGAGTTAGTTTTGCGTGGGCGTCACATGTTCGGGGGGGGGGGGGGGGGAGGGCAAGTTGTGCAAGACCAAACTGTTTGGTTTGTTGATAGATCGTTTTGGTTGTTAAAAGATTTGCTGGAGAAAAGATTTAAGTGAGCATAATTGTTCCAACGTTTTTTTCGCTTCGAGGTGATCAGCATTCCGTTCCAAAATACCATCGGAAAATAAATGACGCTTCTTAAACGCATTTCCATTAAATACGAAGAATTTATTACCTCTGTAAAAGTCGTTAAGACAAAAAGTCATTTGGTAAGATTTACTTCGCCGTTTCTTCATCTTTTTCTAGTAAAGAAAATTCCCACTCATCTGCTTTGGTATCTTAAAGACGTAAAGTAAAGTCGTCGGGGCGGCCTAATGTCGGTATCAGCTAATCAGCGAGGGGGTCTATCCCCTTTTCACTAGCGCTAGACCAAGGAGATTATCTTAGCATATGAGGTGGAGCGCCACACCTCCCAATCAGTTCCTTACTTTACGGCACATGTCCCTGTGCTACTCATACGCTGAGTTGGCGAGGGCCGGTATCGAACTAGGAACCTTGTGGTTTCTAGACGAACGCTCTACCGACTGAGCTAACCCGGCCCTATTTTCGATCTGGGGTTATCAATATGAACTAAAGTGCGAGAGAGAGAGAGGAGAGAGAGAGAGAGAGGGAGAGAGAGAGAGAGAGAGAGAGAGAGAGAGAGAGTCAAAAATTATCCGCACTTTCGCCCTAAAAGGTCGTCATCGGGGTAGACTAAAGTCGGTATCAGCCAATCAGCGAAGGAGTCTGTCCCCTTTTCACTAGCTCTAGACCAGTGCTTCTCAACATTTTTCGGCTTATGGACCATTTTTTATTCAAAAAATCTCCATGGACCAATCCTACTTTTCTTGAATGTTGCTGCGAGCGGCTATCACACGTGTTAAAATAAAACAAGACAATTCATTTTCCGCCGATCATCGACATGCGCTTAAATAGAGATTTTCAACTGGGGCGGGGGGTCATTATAAGAAGCGCTAAATTAGTTAATTCTTTTTTAAATGGCTAAAACATTTTTGTAGCTTCGAACTCTCTGTGGACCACTAGAAATGTTATGTGGACCACAGATGGTCCAGCTGGACCACGTTGAGAATCACTGCTCTAGACCAAGGAGATTGTTTTTTGCGTCTGAGAAGGAGCACCACACCTACAATCAGCTCCTTACTTTACCGCACAAATTCCTGTGCTACTTATACGCTGAGTTGGCGAGGGCCGGAATCGAACTAGGGGTCTTGTGGTTTATATATATATATTCACCAACCTCATCCACATGAATAGGATGCTTCACACAGTCAATTTCTTAAGCGGAGTTTAACAGATTTGAATCGAGTTTTCGTTCTATGAGTAGTTCTAGTAGTAATAAATAAAATATATAGTTTTATTGAAGATATGATCAAAGAAACGAGCTGAAAAAGGTTAATGAGGTTGGACTATATTCTGTAGAAATGGATTAAACTTATGTTGAAGATTTCAGTGGCACACATCTTGTTGAATGAATTACTTCCAGAGATTGAGATAAGTCTTAAGATTTAGATCGACTTATTAGGTTTTGGAAAATAAAAAGCCGGTATTAACTAGGAACCTTGTGGTCTCTAGCCAAAAGCTCTACCGACTAAGCTAACCCGGCACCTATCATATCTTTATTATTGTCACACTCCGTTCTGCGCATGCGTGCTTATACTTAGCACTAGTGGTGGTCACGTGATCACAGTTTAAGCCTGATCACGCCATTTTGCTCGCTGTTTTTTGCAGTGTAAACATAGCCGCTCCACTAGCAGTATGCACCAAGGAAGTGACCCGATTTCTTTAGTCGGAAGGAGTGTCAGGGGCTGAAATTCATCGGAGGCTTTTAGCACAATACGGAGGCAGTGCACTACGGCGTAGAAGTGTGTATGAGTGGACAGAAAAGTTTAAAAGTGGACGGACAAGTATGATACACTAAGAGGTAGCAGGACACCCATCAACCTCCAGCACTGATGTGAAGATTCAGCAAGCTTGAGAGATGGTAATAGCGAACTGGCAAGTTATCATCGATGAGGTAGTTTGTTCTCTGTAGATCAGTCATGGTTGTGCCTATCAAATCATGATCCAATGAGTCGGCTTTCATACAACAATGGTGCGGATACTTTTTGAATCTGCCTCTTAGAAGTATGACCGGTGCATATGGCAACGAAATTGACGTTCTCATTGAGGAAATTGAACGTCGTATTACCTTCGATCTCCGTGCGACACTTTTCTGTGTCTGTAGCTATCATTAGAGAACGTTCAAGTAATAGTCAGGGCCTTGGGATGGGGGTCTAAAATATCTGCTGAATTTTTTACAACCCTCGTTTCTACATCATAATTCTACCTTTTTGTAAATACGAGGGTCATTCAATAAATAAGGTGATTTTTTCCTATGGAGTTGGCAAGAAAGAGTTGAAAGAACTCAAATTTCGTTGTAGTGGTTTCGAAAAAAAAAACTACACAATATAGTATAAAGTGTCTACTAATTAAGTGTTCAATTTCAAGAATATTGATAAAGATTATTCTCTTTGATTTTGCAATGAAAACTAACGACTAAAATTTAGGCTCGAATAAAAATTAATATTTTTTGTTTTCGACTTTTTGAAGCAAAATACAGTTTTTAAATCGCTGTAGAAAATAATTCAATGGAAATTACATATTTAGAAAGATTATTTTCTTTTCTTTCCAACCATATAGATATTTTAAAGATTGGATCAGAAATATCCGAGAAATTGTAAATTAAACTGATTAAGGTCGCATATTTGTCAATGTCTGCCGATATCAGCTAACTGCTTGCAATGCTAATTTATTTACCAATATTTTGAGGGTTATCCCTCTTTCTCAAAGGGATAAGATAGACTGATAGTTCCTTTCTTTTGTCTGTACCGTTTCTAATATTGTTTACAGTTGAACATTTTTTAAAGGAAATCAATAGTGATAAGTCCCTTTCATATCTAAGTAGACTGTCAGCATGACCGTAGTTATTGATCAAAAACACCCAGAACTTTTTCTTTACAGGAGAGTCAGGGTGTTTCCACTCCATGGACTGTCTTTTCGACGCAGGATGTATTTACCACGTACCCCACGTGTACGGGTTAGGCACAATGCCCTATTAATGTGGAACCACCCACGAACCAAAGATCATGGTGCAAAAAATACGTTCACCCCGTCGGAATTCCCCCTCAAGGGGGGTGCGCCTCAGGCATCGGGCAATAAACCCAGCCCTGTCCCTTTAAATCGAGGAGGCAGGTGTTGCCGGGGGATGGCCCCCTGGGATCAACGATATTAATTACTCTGTAGGTCCAGCGGCCGAAGCTCACTGGACACCCGGATTGACCGGAAGCCAGAGTTGGATTCCATATTTAGCCCATCGATAAACCTTTTTGTTTTTTTTACTCAAACACTTCTCCCTACACATCACATATTCTGCTGTGGTCTTCACTTTTCAAGCATTGAAAATTTAATCTAATACTTCCTAATATAAAATCGGTCAAACAGAGAAGCCGTATTGCCTAGAAAATCTACATTTAAAACACTGTTTTAACAGGTGGCTGCCCACAGAAATTATCTTAACTCTTAAGCAGGCCCAGATATTTTTATAGCTGTTATTTTTTTTACTAAAAATAATGTTCTGATTGTTTTGAGGTGCATATCTCGAAGAGTATATACTGACTGCTTCGTAGTATCAACTGCTGATTGGTATTAGTTTAATGCTTATATGGTTGTATCTAATTTATATACAATACTACACTTCTCTGAACCTGAGAGATTGTATGCCCGTCGTAGTTCTTGTGCTTCATCTGATTATTCTGATTCGGCAAAACCATGTTGAAAGTGCCAGTTCTTGCTAGATCACCGAACCTAAGTACCGATGGGCCAGTTCAATACTTCATACACAGCCGCCCCCGCCCCAAAAGAAAAACACAAATCGATTTTTAACGTCTAGAAAGTTTCGTCGTTTTATTCTCCCCGTTCGGTTTCTGGGGCAATAAAAAAAAAACAAGCAAGAAGAAATGTAGAATAGACACCATGTGGTTAGCATCTTCGTTTTTCGACGAACAGGACACTTCTTATATTTTTGATTCTTCGATCCACTGAATTAATCGAGACACCGATTAATAGCAGTCGATCTCACGTGTGCGGTCATTGCATTAAACGAACATTTTAATGCAATGACCACACACGTGAAATCGACTGCTATTAATCCGTGTCTCGATTAATTCAGTGGATTTAACTCTGAAGATCCTTATGGTGAAACTCGAGTAGGTTATCTCTTGTATCCATTTTATAATGTATATATATATATATTCACACACACATACACATACACACACACACACAACGAATATATATATATATATATATATATTATATATATTATTTAATTGCCTTTTTCTGTTTTCATTACTGTCATCATGTGACCATTAAAGTAACAGGAAGTATTGTAATCAACCTGATATTAAAATGACTTCATTCGGCATTAAATGACTTGAAAGGGGTTGATATGCCGTAAAACAAAACAACCAGCCAACCTGATTATTCTTCGTTCTCTCCTCCGTTAGCTTTTACTTTTAATTTCTTATCTCTTGCCAACGCTGTTAAACATCTAATCCATGTTTCTAAATGTTCGTCCGGTATAGTTAAGGCTTCTATCGACGATGCCATTGTTGTGTGATGTATATCTCGAAGTGTATATGTTGACTGCTTCGTAGTATCAATTGCTGGTTGATATTGGGTTATTATTTATATGGATGTATCTAATTTACATACGATACTACACTGACAAAATCATAAATGTAACATGCCAATATCAAAAATCACATACAGTGCAAGATTTCAAAAGTTTACCACATTTACTGAGGTTATTATTTGTTTGAATTTTTTAGATGAGGCTTGTTAATTTGTATTATTTAGATTTTTTTTTTGCTGTTGCCCTCATCTTTATTGTTATATACACCGTAGCAATAATGAGGACAACAGTACGAAAAATCTAAAAATTACTAAGTTCACCACTGAGGTCATTATATATCTGAACTTCTTTTTAGATGAGGCTTGTTAATTTATATTATTTAGATTTTTTGGGCTGTTGCCCTCATCTTTATTGTTATATACACTGTACCAATAATGATGAGGAGAACAGTCCGAAAAATCTAAAAATTACTAAGTTCACTACTGAGGTCATTTTTTGTTTGAATTTTTTAGAATGAGGCTTGTTAATTTGTATTATTTAGATTTTGGGGGCCGTTGCCCTCATTTTTATTGTTATATACAGTGTAGAAATAAATATGAGGACAACAGTCCGAAAAATCTTTAAAAAATACTTAGGTTATTACTGATAGAAATAATACCCTGTAAGAATCGAACTCACCACATTTAACAATACTTTGTGAGATTAGATCACTTTATGACAGTTCCTCTTATTGGTTATGAAAAGAAAGAAGCAGAAATATCAAGGAAGAAGAAAAGAAAATGGAAATAAAGAAAGAGAGAAAGAGAGAAAGATAGAAAGAAAGTTAAAAGGTATGTTTAGAAAAGAAGGAAAGAGAAGAGAAAGATAAATGAGAAAAAGGAAGGAGAAAAGTTAAAGAGGGTGGAAATGAAAAGACGAAAAGATGATATGGAATCTTTAAAAAAAAAAAAAAGGAAAAATTGAGGGTAAAAAAAACAAGACAAGAAAAAGAAAATGCGTCGTACTTCCAAGTTGGCTACTTATCCGCCTAATTGAGGTGGACAGCGACTGGGTAAGGTCAGGTCAGGTCACTTGCTTCTCCAATATAGAGGACCAAGTCACGTGTCGCTCCGGGTCATCACTTTTCTGCCATCCACCATCTAATCTTTTAATTGTGCCACCAACCGCCCCTTAAGATGCCATTGGCAATACTATTTTCTTATAGTTGATTTTACTTTCGTTTTGTTCACACTGTTGAATTTTGAATAGTTTCATGTTTATTTTTAGACTTTACGATTATTATCTTTGTGTACACAGTCTAACTCTTAACATCCTATTGAGAATTTTCCAAGTCCAGAGCCCCATTCCTATAAGGATATATATATATATATATATATATATATATATATATATAAAAGTCGTCGGGGCGGCTTAAAGTCGGTATCAGCCAGTAAGCGAGGGAGTATATCCCCTTTTCAATAGCGCTAGACCAAGGAGATTGTTATTTGGCATCTGAGGTGGAGCGCCACACCTACCATCAGCTCCTTACTTTACCGCACAGATCCCTGTGCTACTCATACGCTGAGTTGGCGAGAAATGGCTATAAATGGCCTTTTAATTTAAAGTTACCTGTTATTTCCCTTAAATCAAAGACTTCTAAATTTGTTTAATATTACATTTAAACAAAGGCTATTGTTTGGGGTAGATTAGAAAACAAATGTGACTTCCGGCCGGGTGGAATGAGGTGGTATAGAACGTTAAGAGTTAACATGTATTTTGTTTTAGTTCTACATTTCGATATAAGTTTAATTTTTTTAGCCACGAGTTGAAAAATAAATGCGATATTCAAGGATAATTTACTTTCAAATATAGCCACTATATATTTCAACTAAGTCGGTAGAGCACTTGTCTAGGAATCGCAAGGTTCCTGGTTCGATACCGGCCCTCGCCGACTCAGCGTATAAGTAGCACGGAATCTGTGCAGTGAAGAGATGAACTGATGATAGGTGTGGCGCTCCAGCCCAGATGCAAAGACAATATCCTTGTCTAGCGCTAGTGAAAACGAGGATAGAATCCCTCGTTGTCAGGCTGATACCGACAATAGGTCACTCCGCCAACTTTACTTTTTACTTTTATATATTTCACTGCAAAAACAATAAAATATTTGTGTAGACATAGAATCAATAGCGCTTGGTAACTGTCAGTTTCTCGCCTATGTGATCCTCAAACCAAGCTCTTGGTTTGAAAATCTCGTAGGTTTAGGTTAGCCTTTCTCAATTTTATTGTCAATTCTTCATGTAGACACACACACACACACACACACACACACACACACACATATATATATATATATATATATATATATATATAATCCAAAAGTCCAGAGAAGAAATCTTCCTTGCGACATAGGAGTTTAAAAAAAAAACAAAAACAACCTGCGCAGTTTGCAGAGCTCAATGTGGTGCTCTTATTGTTAGAGTCACAGAGCAAATTTATAAGTAAAAAGATACAAAAGACTTAGAATTTTTGCATTATAGTCTATTTCAGGAAGCTTAGACAAAGTATCTAACTCTCCCAAATCATCAGATGCGAATGATGAATTTTTTTATTACTTTTAAGGCATTTGAAAACAGATTTTTTATATTTCAACATTTCTTTTATTGTCCTGTTACTCTCAGCTGTGGGGTAATAAAAAAAGATATTTGACCATTTGTTGTCGGTAATTGTTAGGAATTTCTGTTAGGGCTGATCTTAGTCCCTGAAGGAGCACTTAAGCGAAACTTTAGTAGGTATATCTGACCCATTAGGTTTATCTTTTATATATATATATTAAGGGTTTACCACAAGTTTGTTATTTATAATTACTATATATTATATATATATATTATATATAATATATATATATATATATATAGTCAAATACAATCAATCCAATATTGATAATATAGTATGGTATGGTTATAAATAAAGAGTGCTCAATATTAGTGATATAGCAAATATGAGCACTCACTATTTATAATCATATTAAACTATATTACCAATACAAATTCAAATCCTAGACGAGACTGTTTTCATAACATAGCGTTAATACGCTTTCGAAAGGTATGAATTATAAATAACTATCCCTCCACCCATTACTATGGGTAAATAGTAGGGACGACTGGGCTCTTTGACCCTGGTTAGGCAACAGTTCTAGGATAAGGAACTGAATTCAAAACTGCTAAAATCCGCTTAAGAAATTGATGTAACACCCTACTCGTGCAAAGGGGTATATATATATATATATATATATATATATATATATATATATATATATATAAAACAAAAATGATAAGACAAACAGGAATATTTCTTTTATGTTTTATTCTCAATTAGTTTCGAACTTAGGTCATCGTCAGGAGAAAATTTCTTGTTTGAAGAAATTGTTTTTAGAGAGTTTTAAAAAAAAGATTATTATTAAAAAAAATTAAAAGATTTTTTGTGGGTTTGACAGGCCACTATAATCCGGGTAGAGAAGTGTGTTAGAAGTAGCGAGTCCATCTGTTCCGTGAAAAAAAACTTCTTTGAGTTGAATATATATATATATATAATTAAAGAAATAACAAAAGACTTAAAGATTTTGCCATTATAGACTATTTCCGGGGAGCTTTGACAAAGTGTCTAATTCTCCCGACTCATCAGTCCGAGTCGGGAGAAGAATTAGACACTTTGTCAAAGCTCCCCGAAATAGGTCTATAATGCGCAAAATCTCTAAGTCTTTTGTTATTTTTCTTTAAATTATAATTTCTGTGCTCTTAACAATGAAGAGCACACATTGAGCTCTCAAACTGCGACAGTTTGTTTTAAAAAAAAACTTCTATGTCGTAAGGGAAGATTTCTTCTTGGACTTTTGGATTATATATATATATATATATATATATATGAGTGAGTTTTTTAAGAAGTGTTTATATATATATATATATTCTAATTATATATATATATATATATCTATATATATGAACGAGGAGAGAGAGAGAGAGAGAGGGAGAGAGACTGTCATATCTAAAATTGTCTGTTCAGCCACTCACGAGGTTGCAGATTTTTTTAAATGGACACAACGCCATCGTATTTAGAGTAGACGGAAGGATG
>CM042138.1:141056148-141092709 GCA_023376005.1 Doryteuthis pealeii | reverse complement strand
GAAAGAGAGATGTAATGAGAGATATATCTTCCCACGGTTAGATACCCTACACTGACCAAACTTACGAATTCCACAAACAAGGTACAGAAGACACGAAAATTCCAACTTAACCACACACTTACACAATTGGAGAAGTAAATTTGCCAACAAGACTTGAGAAGTAATTTATGTGAAGTAACCTCATAGGTCTTGTAATAGTTTTAAAAAAAAAGAAGAAAATATCCCTTTTGCTTCTACCACGCGCACCGCCCTGATCAATTACAATATCCAAACAGGCTAAGAAGGACAGAGATAAAAATTAACAACTCTTATAACCTTTAATTGGTAGTAATATAAGAGTAATATATTTGACTAACAAGTAGCTTATGAGAAGTTAAGTTTAATTGTGAAGTAAACCTTCATAAGGTCTGGGTAATAAGTTTATAAAAAAAGAATAAAAAATTAAGAGAAATATTCACTTTGTCTATATACCTATGCATCTCTTTTCGTCACTTAGTCATATATAACGAAAGTACACAATAGACGCAAAAGGCTGCAACAAGGAAAAATATGCATGATTGTTACCTTAATTAGGTAGATGTTTATGTCGTAGGACAGCGGGGAGACAAAGAGTGTCGAAATTTGCAACAAGGGACTCTATGAGAAGTAAGTTTAATGTGAGTAAAACCTCGATAGGTGACTCGTGAATAGTTTAAAAAAAAAAAAGAAGAAAGTAGAAAAATTCCGCATATTTGCACTTCCTACCATCGGACAGGTATGAATACACTACTTCTCCCGGCTTCCGCCCTGATCTACATGTGTACTAGAATATACATAAACATAGGCTTAAGAGGGGAAAATTTCAACTTTTAACCTTAGTGGTGAAGAATAAGCTTAAAGTGTATTTGCAAACAAGGACTTGAGAGTAAGTTTAATGTAAGTAAACCTCATAGGTCTTGTAATAGGTTAAAAAAAAAAAAAAAAAAAGAAAATATCTTCCTTTGTTTCTTACACACGTCGGCCCTGATCAATTACGAATATCCAACCAGGCCTAATGAGGTAAAATGGCTATTATAGGCCCTTAATTATGGGTAGAATTGTATTATTATATTTCTGATGGTATATCAGAAGAGAAAATTGAGAAGTAAGTATAAGTGTGAAATAAAACCTCATTGGGATTATTAGTTAATTAATGTTTGAAACAAAAAAAAAACAATTAAAATATCCCTTTGCTTCTTACCAAACCTGGCCCGCCTTTAATACCAGAGATTTCGACATACTCCAATTACAAAGGCTTAGGAAGGATAAAAATACAACTTACCTCGAATTTGGTAGAAGAGTAAATTTGCAACAAGGACTTGAGTAGTAAGTCTTCAATTGTGAAGTAAATCCTCATAGGCTCTTGTAATAGTTTTAAAAAAAAAAAAAAAAGAAGAAAATTCCCTTTGCTTCTACCCGGCCTGATCGAATTTACAAGTCGGATCCAAACAAAAGGGCGTATGAAGTTGAAAAAGTTTCAACTTTAACTGTTATTGGTATGATAAGAGTAATAGTATATTTTGCAACTATAGGACTTGAGAAGTAAGGTTTAATGTAGAAGTAAACTAAGCTCATAGGTGTCCTCTAAGGGTTAATTAGTTCAGGAAATAAAAAAAAAAGAGAGAAAATATCCTGTTGCTATTTCGTAATCACCGCCCTGATCAATTACGAATATCAAGTATCAAGGCTAAGTTTAGAAAGTGAGAATACTTAAGCCCTTAGTTGTAGAAGAGTAAATTTGCACAAAGGGCACTGAAGAAGATATTAGCAGTTAATAATGTGAAGTAACGAGGTCTAATCTGTAATAGTTATGTGAACAAATAAGAAAATAAAAAGAATATTCCCTTTGCTTCTTTACCCGGCCCTGATCATTACGAATATCCAAACAAGGCGGACATGGAACTAGTAAGGAACATCTGACCATGTTATATTACGGCGTATTCAACACTCATACACACCAGAGATGTCATAGGTATTTAATAGCAACGAACATAAATAAAACCATCAGCACCCATATGTCCGTGTATGTGCCTTCCCTTTCTGTTCATCGATCTCTTAATCAACAAGAGACACTTATTTGCATTTACATATATACCACCTCTATCACTGTCGAAATCCAGTTGTTGTTCAAGTGGTTAGGGCTTTTAAGTTTATATTGACAAAAAAAAAAATAAATCATCTGTTAACAATTAACACTCGGATTCTTCGAATGGTGTAAATGGATCAATGTTCCCCATGAATTGAGATCACTCAAAATGGGGTGCCTAAAGGTCATATCTGGGTCTCCAATCATCATTAAGTCTGCGGATCTTCGATTTTCTCTCCCTCCGAAGATTGCAGGTAAGTATTTTTTCGAACATTTTATTTACCAAAACATCATTCATAAGGCATAACCCGGATTACAAATCGCAGAACAAATTTGTTTTGCATTTTCACACATAGTCAAGCTAATTAATCATTGGGTAAAGGTTAATGCTATACCACTACTATCCTATACTCTCTATCACATTGAAGTAAATAGTTAAGGCAGACTGGGCTCTTTATATCATGAATCAGGCAACTGTCAATTTGAGTAACTAGTTGCAGGTATATATATGGGTCACAGTACCAATAGATGATATCACATAACTTTCTATATAAGGCATTTAATACTGTATGAGTATGCGGGTCTCTATTAGTTCACGTTGTGCTTCCTCCAAATTATACAGCGCACTAATATAAAAAGGTGTTCGGGAACATGTAGGTGGTCAATTCTTGTTGATAAAAACAATGGCACAACGGCGAGAAAATATATCATTTTACAAAGTAGTCTGCTTAGAGCCTTTTATTCCAGGCTCGTCTCGTCTTACGCGTAGGAGTATTATTGGTGGTGGGGGAAAAAGAAAGGAAATAAAGCAGAGAGAAAGAGAGAGAGAGGACACTGTTATACTTGGAACTCGCGATCCCACTCTAGGGACCAGAGGTCCGGTTTCTGTACCCATAATTTCGCGGTTGACCAGAAAGCAAAAAGAGACCGGTATTTTCTCTTCCAGTATGGGATTCCCTCGTTCACAGACACAACGTTCACACCATCTAGAAAGACGTATCTAGTACTTCCGTTTCCCGGTCAAGACTATTTTAACCATGAGGTCTTAGTTTTCCGGTTAACGATTCTATTCTCCCTGACGGGCGCGGCGGGGGTGTGGATTGGAGCAAAAAATCAGCTGATAATTCTAAATTCATTGCCTCATACACCCGGTAATTCCCGACAACTCATTGTTGTTGTTGCTCATATGCAACTGCCTGATTATTTTTATAAACTTCACTATGCCTCGATTTAAATCCTATGTATCCTTCCTACTCTTTCCTAATAAAGTTAGGTCTACAGCTAAAGTCCATCTTTGCTAACATTATAAGACCCTTCTGAACTCCCACTTAGCATGCATGTATAATTCCAGTGCTGCCATAAGGAAGGGCACACAACTAGACTCATTATTCCACCAGATCACTTAGTGGCGGACAGTAAAAACATCTTCGATACCCTTATGTGTCTTTTTACGCCGGATCTTGCTCATTGCACACGATCGCAGTTTTGAACACCTCGCCTGCGATTTGAGTAATTAATTGAATGCGACAACCAATCTGCAAGTGAAAGATACACCATTCACCGCACAAAACACACAATAAATCAAGCAAAATATTAAAGACGAGATAGCAGAAGTCCTCGTGTTCAATGGCCAGGACCACTCGAACTTGGCCTCACTGTTCGAAACTCGCATCATCCGCTTTCCTTGGCGGTACCTTTGCGGTGAAAGAAATTAAGGAGGTATCACCATAGACCTCTGTGCCGGCTATATAAATAATTATAATCCCATAGCTGGAGGGATAAATAGATTGGTACTCATAACTTTTTTCCCAAGGTCACGCACTGTGAAGACTTGCAAACAGTCTCTCCAGGATCTAATACCACTTGCTCGTTGTGCTCCTGATGTCAACCCTTGTTGGGTTCTCAAATTATAATGCATAGTTCTCTATCTTTTTGTTTTTTTAGAATATACGTTGTTTGATGGGTTTAACTTTTTTTCAAAACTAATCTAATTTTTTAAAAAAACCAAATTATATTCTTAATTTACTCGCCTTTTCTTAGAATTCTCATTATGATTAATGGCCATATAAGATTACGATTTTCGGATATACTGAAGCGTGTTAAACTACAGTCTGGGTCAAGCTCGTGTAAGCATTGGTGCAGTAATGGCTCTGATAGTTTCGTTAACTACTAATTTGATAGTCAGAGCCAGCTTGTAAAGCAGGTGATTGGATTAGAGGGGGGGGGGGTCTCTTCGCACGGAGCGCCGTTGACGCAAAGTCAGTTGAGGGTTCCGGACCTTGAATCTCGTGAGCGGGCGCGGGGAGGAAGGATAGGTTTTGGATCTCATGACATTGTCCGACCAAGGCTATTCAGTATGCTGGCTAGTGAATGCAAACAGACCCTCTTGAGGAGTCCCTATGGAAACTTGTGGCTCTATCGTTGTGACCCATACTGTATATGTCCTAATATGAGAAAGATCGATAACTTTCGAATTCCACATTACAGTCCGCGCACCAATATTATGTTCACATTCTCGAGACTACATACATTTGTGGCCTTCTGACAAGCGTGAGTAATGGGTTAATTAATGCACATGGCAGGTCATATGTTAGAGACTAAACTAAGACTCGCATCATAGAGATTAACGACAAACCACAATCATCATATTTTACCAACCCTCCACGACATGCAATAGGATATGACGGACGACAATGTTGAGTCAATATATCTTAGTACACGCGGACAGTTGTCAAAATGGTTTTGAATTCCATGTAAGATATTTTTCACTTGACGTGCCTTTGGCGTTCAGATAAACGCAGACACTGGTTACCAGCCATGGTGTTAAAAAAGAAGCTCGATATGACTTTAAAACAAACAACAAAACCAAGAAGTCTTTTCGGTCATTCTAAAAAGTGCCTAGTGTTCCCTTAAATCCGGTGCCTAAAACTTGATCTCTATAAACATGTATTAATTTGTTAAATGTTTCTCTTACATTGTCCTGAATATTTCAATCATAATTTAATCTTGATTTCCATTTTAATTACACATTTAACCAAATGTTCTGGTAATAATCAAATATAACTCCAGTTGAACCAGGAAGTTCTTTGAGATTGCCAACATCAATTGATATGCCTCGTCATATTTTACATATCAGGTAGTCTGAGAGGGAGAGATCTAAGACGGGATCATACTTTTTCCCAAGTGTAAATTAGCAACTAGAGGATTGCAGAATTGCAATTTACGCCGCAATGGCGTCCAAGAATTTGGGAACTCAAGAGGCGCGTTACCATTAAACATATCCAAATCAACTTCATACACCATTAAGCACAACATCAACATCAGCATGTAACTTGTAGACGTCCGTCGCCTACCAGGAGTTCATCCTGGACACGGCGGGCTTACAGCATGGCCAAGTTTCCAGTTAAACGGCATAATAAAACATCTAGGGAAAGACTATGATAAATATACAACATATCTCTCACAACCAGCTACTGGTACATAGGCAGGGTTAATGTATCGAGAGTTTTTTCTTCTTACAACCATGCTAGGGTAAGTATAGTCTAGGGACGGAGGGAAAACTTCCGGAATTCAAACCTGTTGACTCCGCTTTAGAGAATTGAAACCTTGTGTGTATCCTGACATGTGCGGAGGAGGGGTAATATTATATATAACGGTGGTTGTCCTTAACTCATCATTCTACTAGTTTATTGAGTTAGACAATACCTGATGTATGCATATACAAACACCAGGATTCGCAGCCCGACATCTATTGTGTATATCGAATCGTGTCACATTCGGTTTAAGCATTTACATGAGGAGAAATTTGAAGGGCACAACGAGACAAGTTCTAGATCCCAAGAGGTCCTTCCTCTGGCATTTCACAGTAATGAAAGTAGCCCCATTCTTCAAAGGATTATTGGTCTGCGATGGCAGCTTATTCCTGTTCAGGCTCCAGGCGGTACTCGTGATTATTTCTGGAAGAGGGCCTCCCCCTCTAATCAAATCCACTGGTAATCAAAATGGTGCCTCATTACTGTACCGCACGTTCATGGCTTGACCCAGACTGGTAGTACATGACCTGGCTAAGACACTCCAAACTATGGGGACACATCAGACTTTAAATCAAAAATCGTAGCTTACGTATTAAATTTTTAGAGAGAGTTTAGAGTGTTGAATAAGATGGTTTGATTATTTTCCCAGAATGATAAAAAAAAGTGGTTTCAATTGGCACCATAGCAAAACTAATTAAACCCACAAGGGTGACATGTGGAACTAATCGTAGCATAGTCGCTAGGATCTGAAGCAGACTGGGTTGTGTAGGCTTCTTTCTTTAAAAATTCGCGCTAACTTACCCTTGGGAAAAGGTTTCAGTCGATACACACCTATTCCCCTCCAAGCCTCACATGGGTAAATAGTAGGGCAGACGCGCCATCGCATTTTATTATCATCAGTAAAGTGACTAATGAGAAAGAGGTACGCAGAGAAGCCGTCTGGGTGTTGCGGGGATAATGGGGAGGAGAGTGTGTAATCGAGCCATCGTGTATTCTTTGAAACACTAATATTGGTAATGGTACAATTATTCTGTCTGATTTTTTTGTTGTTGATGAGTAGCTATGGGCTTTTCTTCACAATTATGGTATAAGAGGTCATTATATTATAATACATTCATAATGAACTGAGGAGAGGCAAGTATGATTCATATGCTGTCGGAGTAACGTAAAATAAAGAACACATAACAAAGATTAAGGAGTTGATTGCGGATATGCACTGACAACGATATAAAGCGCTGATGTGACGCAATAATGAGCGAGATATAGGGGTTGTGATTGACTGCCCTCACTTTTAAAATGCTAACAGCCACAGCGCGAACATTATGTTTATGGCAATCTCATAATAATGTAGCAAGATATGGATGTTGCGAACTACTATTAGAAACACGTTTAGCAAGATAGAAGAAAATAAGAGCGACATAGTGCAAGTCTTTAAAAAACAGGGTATGATATAGGCACAAAATCATAGTTTACTGTCCGGAAGGGGGTTTCATCCAGTGAGGGGTTGTGCCCCCCCGAAGGAGATTGCAATGTTAACCGGAAGCCTCTCAGGTGTGAGATCTTGTACCTCGGATAATCTCAGGAGTCACGTGTGACCATTGGAGCCACGGTATTAGAGAATACTCGTGAATAGTCTTCATGTTGCTTTTCAATGCACCGTAGGTATCGTATACCTCGCGCGACTCCTCTGAGTCCCTTATAGTTCGAAGATCGCAGTCATAATTACACAGTGGTACCTACGAATCTCATCATTTATATTCAGTCGTCCTGCCGTTTCGCTCCTCATCCGACACATAACCACGAGACGAGACGAGCCTGGAAATTAAATGCTTATTATGTCTTATGATGATATTGGGTCGCGCGTGGCTTTTTGTATCACATAGATGGAGCAACCCGAGAGTGCTCGAAAATCACGGTTCTATTTAGTTTGAGTCGTAATTTGGAGGCACATTGAGCAATGTTCACCCGCTATACACATATTAAAGCTATTAGAATGCATTAATTGTGTGGTATCAAACTATATTTGCGTACGTGACAATATACCGCCATCGGATTACATATTGATAGCGTATGCAGTTCAAGGACGAAAGAACTCTCGAGTTTGACCATTAGCTATTTATCAGGCTAGAGGGATGTAAGGCGTGAGCAATACCTTGTACCATTATATGAAAATTAGCGCTACTGTCCGGTAAAATGCAAACAAATTTGTTCGGGATTCTATAGAAATCGGGGTATGCCTTGAAGTGGTACTTGGAGATAAATAATTTCCTTCAAGAATAGAATACTATATGACCTGATTCAATCTTTCGGAGGGAGGGAAAGATCCCGATAGTATCCTTCCAGTGTCAGATGAATGGAAGTGAGTTGGACCGTCATGTATCCTTTTATAGCAGTCACCGCCTTTGTAGTGGATACATCACTCACTGGTGGATGATTTTTTTCGCAATATAACCACAATCAAAATAACGCTGGTTTGAATTGTTAACAGATTGATTTTTTTTTTTTCAAAATTATAAAACTAACCCTACCCTTAACATATTCGCTCAGATACGTGGATTATATTCGATCAGTGTCGAAATGGTAGAAAATAGTGTTCTTGTGAGTTGAGTCGTTGAAAGGGGTTGTCCTAATACCGATGGTCGCAGTATGGTCTGACTCGATTTTATTCTTATTTATTGTGTTTCTCTTTGATATGGCACACTATGCACTTCTATTTCTTGTCTCGTGGTGACTTCGGTTGAATACGTAATAATGTCAGATCAGCTTGCCTAGTTCATTGTTCGCACTGTTGTTTGGATATTCGTAATTGATCAGGGCGGGTAGAAGAAGGGATATTTCTTATGTATTTTATTTTCCTTTTGTAAACTTAGTTTTTAGCGAGTGAACCATAGTGAGGTTTACTTCACATAAACTTACTTCTCAAGTCCTCTTGTTGGCAATTTTACTCTTTACCAATAAGGTAAGTGAATTTTTCCTTCTTAGCCTTTGTTGGATATTCTCTCGTGTTAATGGTTCAGGGCCGGAGTAGGACACAACGAGGATCAATTCTGATTCTTTTTTCTTTGTCTTTTTTAACTTATTACCAAGACCTATGAGGCTTACTCTCACCAATAAACAGCGTTACTGCCTGTCTCATGTCCTTTGTTGGAGCAAATATTGTTATTTACCTCTTCTAACCCAAACTATAGAGTAAATGTTTGAATTTTTTCCCTTTCTGAAGCCTTTTGTGTGTTGGTATGATTCGATTTAATTGATCAGGGCCGTAAGAAGCAAAGGGTTAATAATCTCATTCGTTCTGTGTTTTTTTTTTTTAAAAACTATTACAAGACCTATGAAGGTTTACTTCCCACAACAAAGCAATGAAGTTCTATTTATCATCTAATTGTTCACTAGGTTGCATAATTTGTAGGTCCTTCTACCAATTATACGTAGTTGATTTCCTTCTTCGCCCCTACTGTTTGGGAGCTTTCCGTTATTTATGATTACAGGCCGGGTACAAAGAAAGGAGGTATAAATTTTTCTCGTTCTATTCTAATTTATTTTTTTCTAGACATACTACAAGACCATGAGGTTGACTTACTACAATTAAAACTTACTCTCTCATAAGTCCTTTGTTGCAAAATTTACTCTTCTACCAATAAGGTAACTTGAAATTTATTTTCGCTTCTTTACGCCTTATTGTTGGATATCGTAATTGATCAGGGCCGGGTAGAAAGCAAAGGATAGTATTGCTTTTAATCTTTTTTTTTTTTTTAGAAAACCTAATTGATACAAGACTTTTTAAGTTTCACCTTCACATCATAAACTTACTTACTCAAGTCCTTGTTGCAATTTTACATCTTTCTATCAATACATGGCGATAATTGTGATATTTTCAGCTCTTAGCCTTTGTTTGGTACAGATTCCGTAAATTTGATCAGTGGGTCGGGTAGAAGCCTATAGGAATATTTTCTTTTTTTTTTTTTAAACTATTTACAATATGTTGAGGCAGGTTGTTAACTTTCAGCTATCCGAAAAACACACTACTTATCATACGGCTTATATCGGTCTCGTTTGGAATGAGATGTAGAGAGATGAAGCTCTATGCTATGAGAGAGAGAAGAGAGAGAGAGAGGCAGATAAGAAGGATAGAGAGAGAGTATGAATTTTCTTCTGGTTGTCGCTTCATACCTTTGTTTGGGATATTCGTAATGATTTGTAGTGACGGGTCAATGAAAGGGAGAAGAGGGGACATACTTCATTTTTTTCTACTTTTATTTGTATGTTTTTTTCCTTTATATGCTTATGTATGTTAACATGAAGGTAAGTGGTAGGTAAGTTAACTTGGCTCTGCACTAATCAAACTTGAGCTTCTCAGTCCTTGTTGCAAATCAGCTTTATTTACTGGCTTTATCATAAGAAAAGTAATTCATGTATTTCTGAAATGACCGCCGTAAAGCATGTAATTTTTCACCAATCGTTTGCTCAATTAGCCTGTAGAGATGGAGGTGAGGAGAGATGATGTATGAGAGAGAGTAATCGAGAGAGAGGAGAGAATGAAGGAGAGAGCAGCGTAGGGCGTAGAAGCAAGGGATATTCACTAGATAGCACATCTTTTTTTTTTGTCTGGACAAAAACTGAACAGATTATTACAGAACAGAAACCCATAAGTGAGATTACTTAGACAGAATAAACTGTGAAAACATTGAAATCACTCAAAGGTTCCATGGTTGGCAGAAAACATATCTAACTCTCTACCAATTTAAGGGTAAGGAATGAGATTCTTGTTATTCCCTGTCTTAAGCTTATGTATATGATATTCGTAATTGATCCCAGAGCCGGTTCCGGGTATCTCTTCTCAAACCAAACATAACTCATGACCCGGTGATGTCATGTATACAAGAAGCTGTGGAATAATAATGCACAGAATGGAGATAAAGAAAGCTGAATCAAGTATTTGACCTGAGCGGTAAAACATTTCAAGCTTTTCCGATTCCGTAGATGATCAGATAGAAAATAAACTGGGCATAATTCATTCCGAAATAGAAAGTAATAAACTGAGGAATGTTAAGAGGAGAGAAAAGAAATCTTTCTTTGACTGCCGATTAGCGGGATTATCTAACGGCATCTCGCCACCGCCCTTTTGCCTGACCAGTACGGGTCCCTTGTCTTCTTACAGCTGGTTTCCTCCAGCCAGAGAAGAAACAATCACTTTTTCTTTAATACCGTTATCATCAACTGATACTCAGACTCATGCCTCTCTTAATACACGCACTAAACTTTCACACATATAATGTGTGTGCGTGCGGTTATCTATGTACACAACGTATGCATTAAAACTTACACACACACAACACACACACACACACACACACACACACACACACACACCACAAACATATATTATATGTATGTATATTTATATATATATGTATATATATAACATCCCGTGTTTGTCTACCTTTCTCCATATATGAATGTACACACACACACACACACACATATATATATATATATATATTATATATATATATAAGGATATCTACTGAGTCAGACGAACCTACTGTTAGTTTCGCATAAAGCTCTTCAGGGCTAAAATCTGAGTCAGATTTTAGCCCTGAAGAGCTTTATGCGAAACTAACAGTAGTTCGTCTGACTCAGTAGATATCCTTATTACTTGGCTCTACTTAGGTATCGAGCACTTTTTACAAATTAGCTTCTCCTAGCGGTTATATGAAATATATATATATCTTATATACATTATATATGCATATAAATTGTTTTTTCTTTTGGCCAAAAATACTATACCAATAGATTATTTTTTGTTGGTACGAATATCTTGGTCTTTTCTTTTTTTCAAAAATTTTTTTCTTCCTGGTTGATGTTTGGTAGTATATTTTTACAATCAAACTCTCTGCCGGGTTTTTTCTCTCCGCAAGGATCTACCAACACGCTTGGTATATTATATATATATATATATATATATATATATGGAGAAAGGTAGACAAACACGGGATGTTGTAGAAAATGGATGTTTATTGTGGTAGTGATGTCGACATTCTAAACGTTTCGATCTGTTAGACCTTCTTCAGGACCTTGGATAGAGTTCTGCTTCAGTGGGGAACATTTTCATACTGGGGAATCAGGAGGTTGTGAATAAGGGGAGAGGTGGTCAGTTTGGTGTTAGAAGAGGTTGGAGGTAGATTTTCCTTTTCTCTCAGACAGGGTGTGTATCAAGGGGGGGGGGTTCTGATAATGATGCCACAGGTGTTAGGTGTGTGGGTCTTAATATACTGGGTTTGAAGATATAGTGATTCATGTATATATGGTGAATGGCATAAGGATTGGTTATGTGTGTATGTGTGTATATTTATATTTTTTTGTATTTTTAAAAATATATATATAAAAGTGTTTTATAATTTGCTTGAGGCATTGTGCTTATATTGGTTTGGTGGTTGGTTTTGAAGGCTATCACAATGCAAGTGTAAAGAAAAATCAGGTAACTATGGTGTTGTTTGTTCACCTCTAATTATATAATTAATATTAAGAATAAATTACAGGTTAACAAACAACAATAAGTTACCTTATTTTTCTTTACACTTGCATTGTGATAGCTGGTTTAATCTATTCCGGTATTTCGGGTGAACTTTCACCCTTTTTCAAGGTATATCAGACGGTCTGGAGAAAAAAAAAGATGAAATGTTGTATATGTGGGTAAAAAAGTAATTAAATGGTAATCGTTCGAAATGTTGCATGACTTTGATCGTGAAAGTCATGTGCAACTTAAAGAAAATTAAAGAATAAAAGATAATAAATAAATAAATAAATAATAAAAAATGATATTACGTCACAGCATTCGCCGTGTTTTAGGCCGAAATACGCGTTTTCATGGAATTTCTGCATATATATATATATATATATATATATATATATATATAATATATATTACCAACCACTCCACTTCGAGCAGTGACACAAGGTCAAATTTGTTAAGCGGAGTATAACAGCTTTGAATTCAGAGTTTTACTTCTCCATATATTGTGTATGTGTGTGTGTGTGTGTGTGTTTGTGTGTGTTTGTGTGTGTGTTCGTGTGCGTGAGAGAAAATGTATTGGAAAGGTGAATAACGAACACAAACTAATATTTTGTCTCTATTAAATTCAGAAACTTAAATCAAAATGATTTTAGTTTATACAGAATTAACACATTTTTCTCACATATTCCCTCACATTTCTTCGGATTTTTACAATATATATATATATATATATATATATATAATATAATATTATATATATATATATATATATATATATTCATGTATACGTTTTAAAAATCGACTGGTTTAAAAACTACTGCAGTAGCGCGAATCTTCAGTAGACCAGTTCCCTGAAGATTCGTGCAACTGCGAGAAACTTAAGTCGGTAGTTCTTTAAACCATTCGATTTAAACGTATATTTAGCTCTTTACATTCAGCACTTTTAAATCGGTTTTAGGAAAAAATCCAGAAGTAAAAAGTATTTTATACTTGTTTGCTTGGTGGATTTAATGGTAACTGCGATATATATATATATATATATATATATATATATATATATATATATATATATATATATATATATATATAAAATTTTAAGGGTTTCGCTTATACTTCACATATTTGATGTAAATGTTATAGAAAATAAATGTACTGTTTTTTTGTTGAAGCAAGAAAGAATAATAAAACCAGTTTCACTATTATTTCATGCTACCAACATCTCCCTACTTTACCACACAGATACAAGCTGTGCTACTCATGCGTTGTGTTGAGGGGGAGTCGGTATCGAACTCGGAACCTTGTAGTTCGCGAGGGGGGCGCTCTAAAAACTCTACAAGTAATAGGATTCAATGTCGAATTAAATACAGTGGTGCTTTGAGTTGCGACTTTTTATAGTTACGAGCTGTCACTCTGTTGATTTTTTGCTTTGAGTTGTGATCTAAGATTTGCGGTACGAGTGAGCTTCAGATACGCTTATATTAATAAGTTCACTAAAACATTTAAGTTTCCAAATTTATTATGCCGAAATAAAAATATTTATAAAAAAAATAATTAACATATTACAGCACATAATTCATTACATTCTATTTCATTCTATTTTTATCCAATACACTGCTAGTTTTCTTGTTTAAAAAAAAAATAATAATAAAAAAAATTAGGGTGTTTTTTGGTGGGGGATGGAACGGATTAATGGCATTTTAGTTTATTTCAATGTGGAAAAATGATTTGAGATACGATCGGAACAAATTAATCTCGTAAGTCAAGGTATAACTATAAATAGAAAAATACATGAAAAAAACAGGTGTCTGTGTTAATGTCTGATGCGTGCTAAACCTCGCGAATACGCTAAGATTTAAGCCAGTATGACGTCAAATCCAAGTATAGAAGACCAAAAATTATTTTGAAAAACTGTTTTCTTTGTGTGTACGAGATAGCTTAATCAACAATCTTGTCTACAAAGATATATCTATTGAAAAAAAAACCCTACTCAGTCTAGAGAAGGCAACAAGAGGCATTGGCATCTACGAGGGTGTGTCAAAAAGTAATGGCATTTTGTTTAGGACAGGTATAATTACCAACACAGGAACATGTATCATACATCAAAATGAAGCTGGTCATCTGTGGATCACATCCTTACTTCTCCACATGTTTGCCTCTCAAACCCTCTTTTACGGGGCCGAAGAAATGATAGTCTGAGGCAAACATTATTCCAGTGACGAGGAAGTGAAATCTGTAGTGAAGAAGTGGCTCAAAGGACAATCAACAGAATTTTACAGGGCAGGGATACGTGCTCTCATTCGAAGGTGGAACATTGCTATTGAGAGAAACTGTGACTATGTGGAGAAGTAGGGATGAACCAGCTTCATACATGATACATGTTACTGTGTTGATGATTAAACCTGTCCTAAACGAAATGGCATTACTTTTTGCCTCACCATCGTATATGGACTCACATAAAATGGATTTTTTGTGTTTTAAACAAGACATCTCAACACTGGATTTCAACCTCTGAAAATTAGTAGACCAGTTCACATACCTAGATAGCAATATCTCATCTACAGAATGCGATGTGAATATACACATAAGAAAGTCATGAACTACTATTGATAGATTATGGATCATGTGGAAATCTGATCTCACTGACAAAATAAAGTGAGAATTCTTTTTAGCTGTAGCCGTGTCAGTGCTACTGTTTGACTGCACCACTTGAACTCTAATGAAATGATTAGGGAAAAGTTAGATGGGAACTACATAAGGATGCTGGGTCCTGCTGAACAAATCTTGGAAGCAGCACCTGATAAAATACGGATTCCCATGGCACTCTCTCGCCACCCGTCCCTATCGGTCCTCACGACATCCAGTATCCGCACAGAGCTGATCAATGTAACTCTTTGCTGGTCGATCCACTCTGGTGTGTCAATGATTACGCGTTCACAGGAGAACCCCACGAGTTCATCCTTAGTTCTCCAACTGTGTCCAGTGTATTTTATTAGTCTTACTTTAATGGTTTGTGTGATAGGAGGTAAGTAGCTTTACAGCTGCTTTTTGTTGGGTTTTGCTTCTAAGATCTGTTCAAGATAGCACGCATCATCCTTGTGTTGTTCCTCTCTAGCTTGTACTTCAGGCGTCCAAGTAATGCAGCTATACAGTAGTACTGACACGGCTCCAGCAGTGCCCAGCTCGTCTTGTTCATTTTAATTGGTTTGGTTTGTTTGGTTTGTTTTGTTTTGTGGCATATCAACCTAGGGGGGTCATTTAATGCCGACAAAGTTGTGAAATAAATTCATTCTTAATGCATAATACAATTTTGTTTATAAAATCATGTTTTTCTATTTAACCCATAGATGGGACCCTAACAGGTATTACCACTCCGGGTCAGAGTGGACCAGGGAGCAATGGTGATGAAGGGGTGCTCCACATTCCCCAAACCTCCAAAACTTCAACCTCACCATCAGATAGAGTTTAACGTCATTCCCAGGACATGTAGACCCTCAGCCACTGCCTTCTAGCACCCATATGATAAAAGGGGTTGGGGCTTGCAATAAGGACAATAGGGTTGGGAAAATCATATAGGTGCTAGGGCTTGACGTGACCAGCCGATTGATCGGAGGGGTCTCTCCGACCGCCCATCTAGCCCAAGATAGGGCCAAAGTGGAGTATTGCAAGTCATGAACCACCTGGGCTCTATCCTTAAGCATCACGGTTCGCCACCCAGGGCCAACAGGTGGCCCCATTTGGGGAGTCTTACCCCTCTGCAGAGGTGCAGTCGGTGCATTCTAACGCCCCACCGACAGGGCGGCATTTTAATTGGATAGTTTGTGTGATAGGAGGCAAGTAGCCGAACAGATGCTTTTTGTTGGGTTCTGCATCCAAGATATGTTTAAGATAACACGCAGCGTCCTTGTGTGGTTCCCATCTAGTTTTGTTTTCTTCAGGCGTTCATTAAAGTGGTGCAACAATATAGTAGCACTGAAACGGCTACGTCTTGGAAAAAACGACTCCTGTATCCAACCATCTTATCTTTCTTGTTGATTAATAAAATGCTAATTCATCACTTATTCTTCGCGGGTTTTTTTCTTTAGCCTCAAATGAATGATTCGTCTGTTGTGGCCATACAATAAAATAATTTCCTATTTGATGGATTCTTATTTTATCCAATTACAGAAATAATTTCTCCCTTTTACTCTATTCACGTGCGTCTATGTTCGAGTGTGTGTGTGTATGTGTGTGTGTGTGTGTGTGTTGTGTGTGTGTATGTATGTGTGTGTGTGTGTATAGGTATTTACTTTTTGGTGATAACGTGTATGTCTACATATTGTTATGCATGTGTATGCCTTATGCGTTAATGAATGCGAGTGCATGCGTATCTATACTAACATGTATGTGTGTGTGTGTGTGTGTGTGTGTGTGAGAGAGAGAGAGAGAGAGAGAGAGAGAGAGAGAGAGAGAGAGAGAGAGAGAGACTATATCACTGGGCTTAATCCAACAAGCGACACCGTCAGCGAGAGATAAGCTAATGGCAAGTGATGCTTCCAAATCAAAGACAACATAACATTTAATAGAAATGGACAGAACAGGATCTGGCGCCTGGTGGAAACCGGTTGTAGGAGAATAGCGAAACAAATGAAAAGAAAAAACACCCCAAACCCCAAGAAACAAAGAAGGAACATTCTATGAAGCGTAAGAAAAAAAAAAAAGGCTATAATAGAATAGAAAAGAGAAATGAGTCTAGAAAAGCTACGAGGGTAAGTAAAAATACAATGACATTTTGTTTAGGACAAGTATAATTACCAATCGTTGATCTCAGGGGACTATCCCTCAGGCAATACCTGCTCCCTCAATCAAAGGTTGGGTTTATTGCCCAGTGCCTGAGGCGCCCCCTGAGGGGAATGCCGACGGGATCAACGCAATTTGTTCACCCACTACTCATGAGTTTCGGTTCATGGGTGGTCCCACATTAATAGGGCCTTGTGCTTAACCCGTACACCTGGGGTACGTGATAAATATCTGGTATAATTATCAACACAGGAAAATGTGTCATAGAAAATGAAGCTGGTCCATTGTGGATCACATCCCTAATTATCCACATAGTCTCCGTTTCTCTCAATGGCAATATTCTACCTTCGAATGAGAGCATGTATTCCTGCCCTGTAAAATTCTATTGACTGTTCTTTGAGCCATATATATATATGCAAGTAATAGTTGTCTTGTTTAAACTAATTAGATAAATTCGTAGTTTATTGCCTTGAATTAAAATTGCATCAATACTTACGTAAATGTATGTGTGTGCATGGACAAACACACACATACACATATATATGTGTGTGTGTGCATATGTGTGTGTGTGTGTGTGTGTTTGTGTGTGTGCGCGCGTGCGTTGGTGCGTGTCTTTGTGCGTAAAAAGAAAGAAGAAAAGAAACAGTTAAATGAGGAAATAGACGATTTAAAAAAAATGTTTTTTGTAAATTGCCAATAATTAAAAAAGATTGTATTTTCTTTTCTTCATAGCCACGCACTTATTTGTCATTGTTTGTATTTTTGTCAAAATCACAAAAATAGTTCTGAAAAATTTATTTCGTATTTTCTGAAAATTTGTATCAATTTGATTCTTAGAATCTTTTCAGTAATGAAAACGTTTTTAATTTTCAATAAACATTAGAAAATCTTTTTAAAGTTTTTGTTCCCTTCACTTGATTCAAATTTTTAAAAAAATTTCGTAGAAAAAAATTAACGATAGAGAAATATTTATATTTCTTATAAAGATAGGTAATCAGAGAATTTAAATCGCTAAAATGATTGTGAAAAGCAATACATCTTCCTGTGGAAAAGTTGCCCAAGATCGTAAAATGAAAAAATGCACTAAAACAATTTTCTTTTTATAAATTTGAAAAGATTTACGGTTTTATTTTATAAAAAAAATCAAAACAAATACAACAAAAACCAAATGAAACAAAAATAATTTTGTAGGAATATATATATTCTAAGTCTGTTACTTTGATCGCTTTTCGTCAATGCGTTCTTCATATCAAATACCTTGGTCTCAAAAACGCATTGGCGAGAAACTGATAGCAAACTATGCCTACGCTAATCTAATCTAATCTAATCTCTCTCTCTCTCTCTCTCTATATATATATATAGATTAGATTAGATTAGATTAGCGTAGGCATAGTTTGCTATCAGTTTCTCGCCAACATCTAGACCATAAATTAAAATCCTGTTGGTCAGTCAAAATAAACTTAGGAATTTACCAAAGAGACTAGCAGACAAAGGAAATAAAATAAAACACCGCCACCAAAGGAAAAAAAAAAAAAAAAAAAAAAAAAAAAATTCCACCAAAAAAAAGACACTTGAAAAGAAAGAATGCAATATGACCACCCCTAAATGAGGGAGGTGAAATGTTATGAATATAAAATGAGTTTGCCCATGTGCCTGTTTAAATAAAAATATATCAGTGGTCTGAAAAGCTCGTGAGCATACTCGCGAGTGGAAATGGTCCATAAACCACGATACCCATGGTATTTAAGGCCTTTTCATTCCCAAATAAATTTGCTCTGTTTACAATAATTAAACATTGAGCTCTCATACGGAACCTGAACTCTACACAAACTACGGGTAGAGAATTAGGACCCACCTAGAATCACCTTGTACCAAGAAAATTGGTACCGCACCAAAGTATATATATATATATATATATATATATATATATATATAAGGCGTGTAAAAGAACTAGCGAGATATTTTGTACTTTTTGACACACCTTGTATTCTGAAAAAAATTAACGTTCCATTCATTGTTCATTCCTATCTTGGTAAAATACAGCTTCAAACTCGACACTTTTATGAAACACCTTGTCTTCTGAAAAAAATTAACGTTTCATTCATTGTTCATTCATAATATATATATATATATATATATATATATATATGCTTAATTGGAGTCGTACCTAATTTTTGAAAATTAATTAATAATGAATTAGGCGGGAATACCTATTAAATGTATGGCTAAACAAATCGAGAAAAATCAATCTCTGTATGTACATTTCGGCCTATTAGGCCTCATCAGCAGAGCTATAGATCGGAAGCTTGGCAGTCCGGTTTCAAATCACGCACAGGGCGGTCTTCCGATCTATAGCTCTGCTGATGAGGCCTAATAGGCCGAAATGTACATACAGAGATTGATTTTTCTCGATTTGTTTAGCCATACATTTAATAGGTATTCCCGCCTAATTCATTATTAATTAATTAATTTTCAAAAATTAGGTACGACTCCAATTAAGCACTTATTCTCCAAAAAATTATCGGCAAAAAGCCATTCTAACAAACCTTGTTTATATATATATATATATATATATATATATATATATATATATATATATGAATGTGTGTGCGCTTAATGGATATAAAAGGTTTTACAAGCATACAACTATAATAACCGTATTTAGACTCTGTTTAGTCAATCATTCAGGTGGGGAGAGATTGATTTGATTGCTTTAATCTTTATATTCAGCAAATCTTAACTGGGTGACCTTTACTGAAAAGCGAAGTCGAACACAGTAAAAAGCAAAGAAGAAGAAAGAGAAGAAAAACGAGAGAAATGAAAATAATGAAAAAAGAAAGTGAAAAAGAAAAAAAAGAAAAAAGAAGAAAAAGGAAGATGGAATATTATAAGAGGAAACAAAACTGAGATGAAAATATCGAAGCTGAAGAAAGCCAAAGAAGAAGAAGAAGAAGAAGAAGAAGAAGAAGAAGAAGAAGAAGGCCAAGGAAGAAGAAGAAAAAAAGAAGAAGAAGAAGCAGAAGAAGAAGAAGACGAAGAAAATAGAGAGAGAAAGATAAAGATGGAAACCTCAAAGAAGAAAGCAGAAGAAGAAGCAGAAGAAGAAGAAGACGAAGAAAATAGAGTGCGAAAGATAAAGATGGAAACGTCAAAGAAGAAGAAGAAGAAGAAGAGAAGAAGAAAGAAGAAGAAGAAGAAGAAGAAGAAGATAGAGTGCGAAAGATAAAGATGGAAACGTCAAAGAAGAAGAAGAAGAAGAAGAAGAAGAAGAAGAAGAAGAAGAAGAAGAAAGGAAGCATCTATTCCCCCAATCCCCCTCTCACCGTCACTTGAAGAACACAGCTGATGTACCGATGATTATTGAGTGCTTATGTTCCTTCATTTAGTGATCTTGTTAGTTCGTCATTTCTACTCAAGCCAATGAATGGCTACACAATTATTTATTTACACCCAAGAAATTCTCAACATGGCTGAAACCTCTCGGTTCAGTGTCCAATTGTTTGTTTAATTTCTCTACAAAATCCTTTTTAGAATTCTTTGAAGTCAGAGTTCCTTTTGCCGTTTGACCGACCGAAATAGTTCGTTCAGTTCCCACTTGATGATACAACCAGCAAAAAAGAAAAACTTTTTTATTTTTATCTTTTATCTTTTATTTTTTATTACTTATTCTAGCTGTTTGTTTCTGTCTTTTTATTCAAATAATTATTGAAACTTTTGGTTCGTTTAATTCTTTCACACTCACTCGTTGTGAATTCAGGGGCGTAAGTTTTTACCATAGTCTTCGGACAGATGTTTAGTGGAATATGATATATATATATATAACAGCATTAATTGATGTATGAATTTAAAGTTGTTCAGTTTATCCCTTTTTTTGAACTGTCGTTTATTTTTTTCACACTCCACTTTCTGTGAATTCAGGGGCGTAAGTTTTTACCATAGTCTACGGGACAGATGTTAGTAGAATATGAAACACAGCATTAATTGATGGATAAATTTAAAGTTGTTCATTTATACCCTTTTTTGAACTGAGGTTTAATTTTTTCACACTCACTCGTTGTGAATTCAGGGGCGTAAGTTTTTACCATAGTCTACCGGACAGCTGTTAGTGGAATATGAAACACATCATTAATTGATGTATAAATTTAAAGTTGTTCATTTATACCCTTTTTTTGAACTGTCATTTAATTTTTTTTTTTTTTTACTTAAGTTATGTTTTCATTAGATTTTCATTTTTATTGAAAATATTAATCCAACTTTAGAAATTAAAAATATATACATTGGACTTCATTTCATATTCCACTAACATCTGCCTGGTAGATCATGGTAAATTTTTGTCTCAGATTACCAAAATATTGCAAAAGTTTTGACTCATCCAAGTAATTTGTTATTTTTATGTTTGGTTAGGCTGAGAACTTTTCATTTCTGTAGGTCCTTTTTCTGGTCAGTATAGTGATACTTTTTGAAAGGTTGGGAGGTCGTATCCTTCAGAAGGAGATACAGTCAGCGTATTCATAACCGCAACAACAGAGTGATAATTGTGTATGGGCCTACGTTTAGTCGCATAATAACGTACACAGCCTCCAGCCTTTCTTGGGATCATCCAAGTCATAGAAAGAGACACTGATTGATTGATTGATTGAGAGAAGGAAAAACAGGTGAATATGTGACAAAACGAGGATAGATAGATAGATAGATAGATAGATAGATGGTTGATTTTACGGATGTCAGTTCTTGGGTCATTTAATACCACAGTCAGATTTTATAAAAATACTAAAGGTTTTGTTTTAAGGTGTGTTTGTTGGCATCCTTCCGACTACTAAAGACGATGGCGTAGTGTCCATTCTTTTCATCTGCAACTGTGTGAGTGGCTGAACAGACCAATTTCTGAATGGCAGTCTCTGGAGCAGTGGCTTCAAACAAACAGTGATGATTGCTGGAGTTGCTGTTGTCACTCCTTCCTTTTGGCACTCTTTTCCGTGGTGGTTTCTTTCCTCTCTTTTTCACTCCTTTTCGTTCCTTGTCTGACGAGGAGTCGCTAGGTCGTACGGTCTTCTGCACAAGTCTCCCATGTGTTGGTGTTAATGTGGCATGTCTTCATGTTTCTCTTGCAGACATCTTTAAAGTGCGGGCGTGATCTCCCTACTGGTCGGGTACCCTCTGCTAATTCGCCACACAGAAAGTCTTTGGGATGCGGCCTTTGTCCATCCTCCTGACGTGGCCAAGCTAAGGTGTGTTTGTAACATTTCGTAAATCTGGTAGCATCAATCTGGATATTAATCTCCGATCACTCTGTTGGGGGTGGGCTTAGAATATGCTGCCTGTATCACCGCAGAAATATAAGAAACCACAAAAAGTGTCCTGCGTAAGACACTAAACTACATCTGATGGCGAACCTCCAGTTCTGGATATCTGTGGAGTGTGAAGTACCCGTTCATTGCTATTACACCCAGGTCCACTCTGACACGGAATATTAGTACCCCTTAAGGTCCCATTTAAGGGTCTAATAGATCAGTTTATTAATCATTCTTAGTCTATAAGACTATGATAAAAAAAAACCCCAGTTTTCTTAATTTCTTTGGTTGAATTTTTTGTTTAATGGCATATCAAACTATTGTGTGTTATTTGATCCCGAATTTTGTTTATATATATATATATATATTATATATATATATATATATATATATATATATATATATATATATATAAAGCAATTAGTAATTTGCTTGAAGGATTGTTAAGTATGTTATATATATTAATATTTTAAAGGTCAATACAATGCGTATAAAAAAAAAACCCAAAAGATGTTATTTTTGTCTTATCGATAAGACAAAAAAAATAACATCTTTTTGTTTTTATTTTTCATACGCATTGTATTGGCCTTCAAAATATTAATATTATATATATATATATATATATATATATATATATATATATATATATATATATAAACAAAATAATGAAAATTATTTAAAACAATCAATTAATACAAATAGGATTAATGGAAATTATTTTTTAAACAAAACACAAACACGCATATATATATATATATATATATATATATATATATATATATATATATATTAAAATTTGAAGGCAATACAATGCGTATAAAAACTAAAAACAAAAAGATGTTGTTTTTTTGTCTTATCGATTTCAAAGAAACTTTATCAACAGAGACGATACGCATTGTATTGCCTTCAAATTTTAATATATTATAACATACTTAACAATGCTTCAAGCAAATTACCAATTACTTTTATATATATATATATATATATATATAATATATATTATATATATATATATATTTTTGGGAGAATAAGTGCTTAATTGAAGTCGTACCTAATTTTGAAAATTAATTAATTAATAATGAATTAGGCGGGAATACCTATTAAATGTATGGCTAAACAAATCGAGAAAAATCGATTTTTCTCGATTTGTTTAGCCATACATTTAATAGGTATTCCCGCCTAATTCATTATTAATTAATTAATTTTCAAAATTAGGTACGACTCCAATTAAGCACTTATTCTCCCAAATTATCGGCAAAAAGCCATTCCAAAACAAACCGTGTTTACAACTTATCATATATATATATATATATATATATATATATATATATAAATATATATAATATATATATATATATATATATATTTATATATATATATATATATATGCGTGTTTGTGTGTTTTGTTTAAAAAATAATTTTCATTAATCCTATTTGTATTAATTGATTGGTATGGATAATTTTCATTAACTTCGTATGTATTAACAGATCCTGGTGGTTGACCTTCAACTATCGCCTTCTAGCACCTATATGATAAAAAGTGGTGGATGTTTGCCATAAGAGCAATTTAAAGAATACGGTCGAGTCAATCACAAAGTTGTTAGGCTTGACATGGCCAGCCGATTGATCAGATCGTCCTTTCCAATTGCACTTCAAGCCCAAATAACGGTCAAAGTGGAGTGTTGTGTGTCACGGAACCACAGTACCTAAATCCCAGACCGCTCAGCCACCAATCCTGTCCTCAGGCATCACGGTCACCACTCATGGCCAACAGGTGGGTAACCCTCAACAGAGGTGCAGTCAGTGTATTCAACTGACAGAGCGGTTGTTCATTTCTATCTCGTTCTAGAAAATTGTTTATTATTTGTTGAACATTTTGATTTTTTTTTCATTTTTGTTTTCTTTCTTTCTTCACTTTGGAGAAAAAAATCCCATTTTCCTGTCTTTTATCGAATTCTTATATCGAAAGCTACAAGTTTGTTTTTATTCCTGGAGTCAAGAGTCTTTGATTGTTTTGAAGTCGGGCTTCTTCTCCTCAAGATCATAGAAATATTTCCAAGGGTCAAAATAGGTCAGGAAAGTACGTGGATCAGAGAGTACACAGAGTGAAATGAACTTCTGGGGTACACCACGTGTCTACGATTGTGGAAAAGGTCGGGGTTCAATCTTAGTTAAATCCAAAGACAAATTTTTAAACGCTATGATAATAATTAATTACAAAAAATGAGTAATGAACATGTGTAAAGAAAGAAAATTCTTTATCTCATAATTCCATAACAATGAAAATATTTTCTTGACTTACGAGTGACTTAACTTACGAATTTCCTAGTTACGAGCTATCACTCAGCTTTGTGTTGTGAGCTAAGATTTGAGGTATGAACGAGCTTCAGATACGTTGATGTTAATAAATTCACTAGATAATTTAATTTTCCAAATTTATTACGCGTAAGAAAAATTGAGGGCTAGTTAGATCAGTCGGTAGACAGTTCGGCTTGAAACCACAAAGTTCGATATCGACCCTCGTCAACTCAGCGTATGAGTAACACAGGGGTATGTGCGGTAAAGTAAGGAGCTGGTGGTAGGTGTGGCGCTCCACCTCAGACGTTTAAATAATCTCCTTGGTCTAGCGCTTGTGAAAAGGGGATAGACTCACTCGCTAATTGGCTGATACCGACATTAGGCCCTCCCGACGACAGCGCATAATTAACAACATTCTATTTTATTATGTTTTTATACAATACACTGCTAGTTTTCTTATTTATAAGAACATAACAAAAAATAAGGGTCTGGAACGGATTAATGGCATTTCAGTTTATTTCAATGAGGAAAATTGATTTGAGATACGATCGGAGCGAATTAAAATCAGCTTACGAGTTTTCGAGTCAATCGGGTGATTTTTTGCCTTATGATGCGAGCTAAAATGTGTGAGCTTCAGATACGCTTATGTTAAGTCAACTAAAAACATTCAAATTTCCGAATTTATTATGCCAAAGAAAACTATCATTTATAAAAGATTTAACATTAAAACATATTACAGCACATAATTCATTACATTCTACTTTTTTTTTACATTGTTTTTTTTTTACAATACAGTGCTATTTTTCTTATTAAGAAAATGTAACAAAAAATTAGGCTAGTATATCAAATCAATTCTATTAGGTAAAATTGATTTGTCATACGGGCAAATTGAGATACGAGCGGAACGAATTAAGCTTCTAAGTCAATGTACAATTGTATTATTAATACTAATTAAATGCAGTTAATAACAAAACATGGAGACGTACGAGCCATACATGCAAACATTTCTGGTTCCTATCACATGACTGAAGTTAAGCAACGAAGAACCTGGTCAGTTTTGAGATGGGTGACTTTTTTAGGAACAGCATATGCTGGAAAGAAATGAACTCTGGAATCTAAGTTCGAATCTTGGATGCGACTGCTTGCGTTTCACTTTTCTCTAATGCCCTTGGGAAAGGTATGAATACATCTTTTCTCACCTTCCAGTTATGGGTAACTACTAGGACAGACTTGGGTCTTTATCCTTGATAAAGACAGCCAGTCTAACAGAAGATAAACTTTAAGATTGAAACCAGCTGTACTCGGCTTAGAATTTGATTTTGTGTCGATTTCCTATTCATGGTGGAGGGGTTGGGTAAATAAATACTGTATAAGCAGTCTATCAAAATTCATTAATTTTAAGAAATAGCAAATTCTAAAAATGACTTTATGGAAATTATAAAATACTGGAAGGTAACATTTGCTCGTTAAAACATACTTAATTTAGACATTTTAATTTGTTGTTGAGGCGTCTGGAGTAATGGTTCTCAACTATTTTTTAAAATATATCTATGGACCCTTTTGATTCCTATTTTAATCTGGTGCCCACCATAGCAATCAGACGTATAAAATACCTATTGTATTTTTATAGTTGAATATTTTTTGCTTGCCTTGATCCCAAAACATGTTATATGGTCCATGGGGGAAATAAGACCCCCGGTTGAGAACCACTTGTCTGGAATAAGGCTTTCGAAACTTAATATTAATCTATCTTCATGAATTTATAAAATCTATATAAGTTTTTGATGATTTTTTCCAATCATCTTTATTATAGAAAACTTAGAATTTTAGTCAAAGTTGTGATCATTTAGTTCTTTTTATATTGTATTTTTCTAATATTAAAAAAATTTAAAATCCATTAAATTAAATTGCTAATACATTTTTAATCTTTATACTTTTGTACTGAGCTAATCAATTAGATTTTCTTTCAGTTATGAAATTGATGCTTTAAAAAAAAATAGATTCATATTCGATAGAACCATATGCCCCCCCCCAAAAAAAAAATCTCTTAAAAATAACTACGCAAAAATGATGAAAGGCCAGAGAGCACATCAGCCGAAATGTTGTACAGGTAACAATGAAGATAAGGACAATAGTCCAAATAATACAAATAATTATCAAACCCCATCTCAAAAATTTAGAGAAACAAAAATGAAAGTTTGAATGTACTATGATTCCCTAATTTCTTGGGAATAAAATGACCCCTGACGGGTTAACATGTCGTTAAAATCAGTCACAATTAGTATATGCGGTGTGATGCAGTGTAATGATATTCAGCACCGACTTAGCCAAGAGAAAATGCCAAGCAAAAATTTTTTTTTAACTCTCAAAATTATTAATGAAATTTCTAATTATGGTAAACATTTTAAAAAATATTTCTCCTCAAACTTGAAATGTACTTTCAAGTTTTTTGATTTTTTTTTGCTAATTAAGTAATATGTGTTTGGAATTAATTAAAATCAAATCAAAAACAGCAAAATTTTGAACAATTTTAAGATCAATTGAATCTTAAAATTGTTTACAATTTTGCTGTTTAATAAGGATAAGAACAATGATTCAAGAGTATATTTTATGGAAGTATGGGATGAATTACTTAACAGAATTTGATCTGTATGTAGATATTGCATCAATAGTATATATATTCTGTGCAAAGATTATATTTTAAAAAGGTTGATGTGAAGAGAATAAAAGAAGTGATTCAAGAGCCATAACAAACAAACAAACAAACAAACAGAACAAATAATAATAATAATAATAATAATAATAATAATAATAATAATAATAATAATAAGTAGTAATAGTAGTAGTAGTAGTAGTAGTAGTAGTATTGCTCTTGAGCAAAACTGTTCCGCCCTATCGTCACATATGGTCTAGATGGAGGCGGAAACTCAGTGCGATGTAAATGAATATCTTTTTACACTTTGTGTCTTACAATATGAATTATTGTTAAATTGAAAAGATGCATTGATGATATTCGGTGCAAACAAATCTCACGAAGATTAGTCGCAAAAAAACTAGTGACCCCCAACCCATAATACGATAAGATGAAACAAAATGAATTATTTATCAAGAATTTTCCGTTCCCGCGCATTTTCTTTCTTTTTTTCTTTTTTGTCTATTCATAATTGCCTTTCCTGTTGGTATTACTATTGCATTGTTGTTTGTTTTTTATTGGACTTAAAACATTCGGAAATTAAAAAAATAAATAGAAAAAACAGCAAACAAAAACAATTATTTTATGATGTTTCCTTCAAAGTTGGGTATTTTGTTTTTCGATCGAGAGAGGCAGATTGGGTAAAGATATAAACACTGATATATTATTATAGTAATTTGTCGACTTAGCTTTTTAGTTGAGCGCCGCCCTGAGAAAATTGGGGTTCCCGTTGCTCGTGGTCTGTGAAGACGTTTAACTCTTTAACTGGGGGGTAAAAAAATCAAACCCTGCTCTCACACATGAAAAATGACAGAAAAAAAACCCCAACTTTCTTTTAAAATGATTATTTTTGTTTGATTAAAATCTAGAAGAGGAAATTCAAAACAAGAACAATATGAAGAAAGTGAAAAGTTTAGAGAGAGAGAGAGAGAAGAGAGAGAGAGAGAGAGAGAGAGAGAGAGAGAGAGGGGGGGAGTAAAAAGATTTTGAGTGATAAATATATATATATAACACACCACTCCATAAGTCCCGGGCCCAACTAACAACTCTTAGGCAAAATTCGACTTTATTCCTCAACATAGTCTCCTTCTAGGGTGATACACTGATTCCAATGCTTCTCTAACGATTCGATGTCTTTGTTGTAGAAAGATTTGTCTTTGGCCTCAAAATACGCCTCAGTTTCCGATATCACTTCTTCATTGGAGCCAAATCTCTTTCCCTGGGGCATTCTTTCGAGATCTGCAAACAGCCAGTAGTGAGTGCGGAAGCAATTCGAAGTGAAATTCATATAGTTTTGCCATCGTTGCGATCGACATGGTGCATCGTCTTGATGAAAGAGCAGTTTTTTCTTTTCCTTCATTTGTGGCTGGTCTTTTTTAATGCGATTTCTTCCTTCAAACGCACCAATAATGTTATATAATATTCGCTATTGATAGTTCTTCCTTTCTCAAGGTAATCGATGAACAAAATACCTTGCGCATCCTAAAATACAGAGGCCAAAATCTTGCCTGCTGATGCTTGCGTCTTTAGTCGCTTTGGACGGCTTTCACCTGCTGCTGTTCACTCAGCTGACTGCTGATTTGACTCTGCAATGAAGTGGGGGATCCCATGTTTCATCTATTGACACATATTTACGCAAAAACTCTTTTTTGTTGCGTTGAAACAGTTGCAAACAACGTTCTGAATCGTCGACACGATGTTTTTGATTGACTGTGAGCAAACACGGCACCCACTTTGAACACAGCTTTCTCATTGACAAATGTTCATGCAAAATGGTGAATACACTGCCTTCTGATATCTCCAACTCCTCTGCTATCTTACGCAACTTCAATTTAAGATCGGTCAAAACGAGTTTGTGGAGTTTGTTTTGGTGTTTTACGGAACAACTGCCGAATTTGGTCAACCTGAACGTTCAGCATCATTTGTGTCTGTACAACCGCGTTTAAAGTCAGCATACCACCTCTTAATCGTTGTTTCCGACGGAGCAGAGTCCGAATAACACTTATCAAACCATTGCTTTGCTTGAACAGTATTTTTTCCATCAGAAAGCATCACATTATCAACACACAAAATTCAGAGTTTTCGATTGTTTTGAAAATTTGCAACAGTAGCTTCACTTAGATAACTATAATTTGTAAACTAATAATCCGATTGGGCTCAAATTTTGACACAATGCCATTTGAAGGTTGAATTTTTATAAAAATCATATGGATTTTCTTTATTAGTGGCGCCGTATATGTGTCACCCCCGGGACTTGTTGAATGATGTGTTATATATATATATATAATATATATATATATATATATATATATTATATATATTATATATAAATATATATGAGAGAGAGAGAGAGACAGAGACAGAGAGAGAGAGAGAGAGAGACAAGATTAATTGATAGATATATAGACGGATAATGAACAGGCTGAGATAGAAATAAACAAAAGTAATTAAAAATTAACAGGCTGAGAGAACTAGGTAGATAGATAGATAGATAGATAGGAACAGAGCGAAATTGCTAGCTAGCTAGTTATATCGGTAGCATGATACAAGCATAGATAAATAGATAGATAGATATGGACAGAAAAGAGAAAGAGAGAGAGAGAGAGAAGAGAGAAGGAGGAGAGAGGGGGGAGAGGGAGAGAGAGAGAGAGAGAAGAGAGGGGGGTAAAAGAAGTAAAAGATTGTGAAGTGATAGGTATGAAAGAACTTATAGATAGATAGATAGATAGATAGATAAAATCGATCAAAGCCAAATAACAGATTGAAATAGCTATATAAATATAGATAGAAACAGACTGAAATAGATAGCTGAATAGATAGATAGATATATAGATAGATAGTGACAGTACTAGATAGGCAGGGAGAAAGAGATAGAGATAGTGAGAGAGAAGGGAGGGAGGAAGGAGAGAGAGAGAGGGGAGAGATAGAGAGAAGGAGAGAGTGTGAGAGAGAGAGTGTGAAGAGAGAGAGGGGGTGTCGAAGCTTATATAAATAAAATCAAAAGAGAAAACAAGTAAAATGGTAAGAAAAAAAGAAAGTAAATAAACATGAAATTCAAAAGTGAGTAACAGGTGAGAAATAATCGCCGGCAAAACTGCATGTGTGTATTTATGTAGAGTACGCAACAGGAGACGTGAGGTTTAGGGTAATAAAGAGGAATGTGAAATTGATCTTGGTCATGAGCGTGTTTGCTTTTGCAACTAAGAGACGGTGTGTGTGGGGGGGGGGGGTAATGGCGGCAATGGTTCAGACTTATGTCCATTTCACGACAGAAAAAATGGGTAAGGAAGGTGGGTGGGTAGGAGTGTGGAGAAGTTAGAGATAGTAGAATTAAAGACAGATTTAAACGAGAAGAACAAAATTGAACAGATATTGATTGGGAAAGAGGAGAGTGGAGACCAGGAGAGAGAGAGGAGAGAGGAGAGAAAGAGAGAGAGAGAGAGAGACAGAGAGAGAGAGAGAGAGAGAGAGAGGGGGAAGGGATTAGAGAAATTGGGAATAATCGATTAACAAAAAGGAAAGAGAGAGAGAGAGAGAACGAAAAGACCAGTATAGGAAGAGAGCGAGAGAAGAGAGAAGAGAGAGAGAGAGAGAGGCAAAGGAAAAGAGGAATACTGCAAAGATATCTATTCCAAGATTGTTTACTTTGGCTCCAAACCACCACAGTTAGTTTTGTCTTCTCAACACAAAATAATAAAACGACAAATGCTATAATATAATTCCATTTCAGATACCCGACACAGGGAACATTACAACTCTCTTTCTGAGAAATCAGTTTAAGATTCCGTCCTGTAGGCAGGTATTATATGGGTATTTACTGATTAACTTGTGTCTGACACAAAGATTACGGGTGATGTGCATTCACTGTCAGACGGATCAGAAAATGGTAAATATCTACATTGATTTGACGAAAAATAGCGACAAAAACACGACATCGAAATATCTAAGATGGGCCCGACATTTTTTGACACCGTCACGCTAAAGCATTTGTAAAATAAGGACAGGAGGACTGAACGACAAACAATCAAATATCACAAGAAAATAATCTATTTTGCCATAGTTTTTATGGTAAGCGAATACATCTCTCATGACGCAATTATTTTCTTGAAGTGTAAGCGATACGACGGTAATGTGATCAAAGTCGCAAGTATAGAGCAACGAGCGAGGATCGAACTCGCAATTCACTTGTAATGGATCTGCGAGACTAGCGTGCTGACCATCGCACCAGACGGGAATAATAGATTAAACTAGAAAATAAATGTAAATGAGCGAAAAGCAGTTTCAGATTTTAAGATAATATACAGCTATTAGTTTTAAAGGGAATCATCATCATCATAATAGCTTTACATAAACTTATCTTTAATGTGTCAATCTTTTTTCCAGATGAAACAGGCATGTTGGACACACACACAACAACGCACACACACACACACAAACAAACACATATATAATCTTCTTATTATAATGGAGATTGTGTGTTTTCTGTCTGTAACCGAAACTATATTCCTACTCAAGTCACAATTCTCTTAGTTATTGAACATCACATTCTCCATGATTTTATTTTTTATCTAAACCTCAATTATTAATAAAATTGTCTTACATTATTATACTGTTAACTATGTCTACATACTGACAACATGCAAATTATATTTATATATACAACAAATAGCGGTTTCAGTGTAAACGGGAAGGCTAATTTGCATATTAATATTAAAAAATCGAATTTAATAAAATATGTGCTTAGTATTATTGATTTCTAACTGTTTGGTTTATTTTAATGAATATAAGCAAAAATCTCTTCAATGAATCTTAAATGAATCCATTAACAAGATAAAATAACTGTCATTTTATTCTTTACTTCCTCCTTATAACTAAATACTAAATTAGAAAAAAATAAGCAATGAAAGACGAGAGTGATGGAAGAGTAAGTTTCAGTGGTTCCATTTTTTTATTATACTCCCTCCGTTTCAAATCTTTTTATCTGTATTCTTTTTAGTTTCATTTAGCCTTTCTAATTTAATACAATATTTTTATTACATTAAAACTTAAATACTTGCACCCCGGAGGGTGCATATATTTGCTAGTATATATATATATATATATATATTATCTGATGAATCTATTTATATTGTATATATTATTATATATATATATATATATATATATATTATATATATATATATATATATATATATGTATATATTATATGTATCTATATTATATATTTATGGGAAAATCATTTTTTGGTTGTTGAATGTTCAATCTCTGAATGCGCATTTCGGCCTATTCATTCAGAGATTGATTTTTCTCGATTTGTTTAGCCTTACATTTGAACATATATACCCGCCTAATTCATTAATTATCAACTAATTAAATTTCAAAATTAGGTATGACTTCAATTAAGCACATATTCTCCAAAAATTGTCGGCTAAGGCCATATCAAAAACAATTGCGTGTTGTTTACTTCTCATATATATATATATATATATATATATATATATATATATATATATATATATATATATATAAAGAAAAAAAGAAGTAGAGCAAACAAGTAAACAAAAAGGAGAGAATCAGAGAGGAAAGACGTGAGAAAATAAAAAAAGAAAAAGAGTGAATAATGTATAAAGAACGAGGAGTAAAAAGGTGGTTTGGTTTAGTTTCTTTGTATAATGGCATATCAACCTTCTTAGGTTTTTAATGCCAAACCCATCTTGTAGAAGAACAGTAGTGGTACTATCTAACCCCATTTAATGAAGGAGTTCATACCTTTATCAAAAGTATTTAGTCCGAAAGTGAACGTAATAGCACGACTGGAATTCGAACTCACTCATTGAGAAGTCTTAGTCCAGTACGTTAGCCACCACGCTATGGGGATTTTACGTTGCGTGTTCTGGTTTGTTAGCAAATTATAGTTTTGTGTCATTGCATGAGTCATTTCTATTTTCTAGAAAATTCACTTAGGCGAATGATGTTAACACTAAAAATAATTTCATGATGACCATATTTGCATTATGAAACGAAGAAAAAACATCAATGGATTTAAATAAACCTATCTTTAATGTGTCAAACTGTTTTCCAGCTAAAACGGACAGGTTGAATAGAGAGAGAGAGAGAGAGAGAAAGAGAGAGAGAGAGAGAGAGAGAGAGAGAGAGAGAGAGAGAGAAGAGAGAGAGAGCACCCCAGAAAAGGTATGCTTGATTAATTTGTTAATTTGTTCCACCCGTATCTTAATTACCTCGTATATCAAATCAATTTTCCACATTGAAATAATCTGAAATGCTATTAATCCGTTCCAGCCCTCCAATGTATTCTTATACGTTTTTTTAAAATAAAAAAATAACACTGTATTGTCTAAAAACATAATAGAATAGAACGAAATTAATTATTTTCAGTAATATATTCTAATGATTATTTTTCAATGAATAATATCTTCATTGATGTAATAAATTGGAAAACTTAAATATTTTAAGTGAACTTATTAACGTTGAAGTTGGCTCGTACTTCAATTTTCATCATTGTCATGCTGACATCACAGATTCCTAGAATTTCTCTAACCACCTGTCTCTATCGGTCATTATTCCTGGTAAGTCTTCACTACGGCATACAGCATCCGTACATAGTTGTTGTATGTAATTCTTTCCTGGTCAGCCAGCACTGGTGTGTCAATGGGTAAGTGTCCCAAGAAAACGTTACTTATGTGTTTCTCCTTAGTTCTCTAACGGTGGCATATTGTTAGTCTAACTTGGATGGATTATGTGATAGGAGGTAGTGGCCATAGAGCTGCTGTTTTGTGTGGTGCTGCTTCCAGGATTTGTTCCAAATAGCACGAAGCATCCTTTTGAAGTTCAACACACACAACATCACACACACAACACACACACACACATATATATATATATATATATATATATTATATATAGTCGCATCCACAGACACAGTGATTCGATATTTCACGTCTCATCAGTTGGCCAGACTTAGCGAAACCTGACTGAAGTTTCAAGCAGTCCGACTTCTTATCCCCGTCATGTCATTGAGTTAAGTGCTGATTAAGTAAAATTTGTTGAAATTCCACGGAAATTCGCCACAAAGACGACGACGACGACACGGAATGAGAAGGAAGAAGAAGAAGAAGATAAAGAAAGAGAAGAAGAAGATAAGAGAAGAAGGAGAAGAAGAAGAGAAGAAGAAGAAGAAGAAGAAAATATCAGAAGAAAGAAGGAAGGAAATAGATGAGAAACTTGAGAAATGAAGAAGAAGAGAATAAAAAGAAGAAAGAAGAAGAAGAAGAAGAAGAAAGAAGCAAGAAGAAGAAAATACAGAAAGAAGAAGAAGAAATATTATGAGAAAACTGAGAAAGAGAAAGAAGAAGAAGAAGAAGAAGAAGAAGAAGAAGAAGAAAAAAAAATAATCAGAAGAAGAAGAAGAAATATTATGAGAAAAACTTGAGAAGAAAAGAAGAAGAAGAAGAAGAAGAAGAAGAAGAAGAAGAAGAAGAAGAAGAGAAATATATGAAAACTTGAGAAGAAGAAGAGAAGAAGAAGAATAAGAAGAGAACGAAGAAGAAGAAGAAGAAGAAGAAGAAGAAGAAGAAGAAAAAAAATACAGAAAAGAAAATATTATGAGAAAACTTGAGAAAGAAGAAGAAAAGAAGAAGAAGAAAGAAGAAAAGAAGAAGAAGAAGAGAGAAGAAGAAGAAAATTCAGAAGAAGAAGAAGAAATATATGAGAAAAACTTGAGAAAGGAAGAAGAAGAAGAGAAGAAGAAAAGAGAAGAAGAAGAAGAAGAAACCAACAAAGAAAGGCATGAAAGGAAAAAAGTCTTTTCTACAGAACAACACCGTACCTCACATGATAACGCAACTGATAAAAGAGAGGAGAGGTGGGTAAACAACAAGACATAAATTGATTGAGAGAAACTCATGGAGAAACACAGATAGATATACATAAACGGATAGATAGGGCATATATACAAAACATGGTCACACACACACACACACACACACGAATCACATCACACACACATCACACACAAACAAACAAACCAACAAGACAAACCAACAAACAAACTACGCTCACGGTAAAGAAAGAAGATTATAGGTAGATGAATAATAACACACAAAATACCAAGGCAATAGAGGGATATTATTATACCCTTCTACCTACACCACTAGCAAATATGCCCCCTCCATAGGTCGCAAGTTTTAAGTTTTATGTATACTACTTGTATTAAAATAGAAAACGCTATGACCAAATATCGTAAAAGATTGACGGAGTATAATAAAAGATTTGACCAGAAGGAGTATATAAATGAAACAAACTGACTTATCCTTCATACTCATCAAGTTTTATAGTTAATTTCTTCCCTAAATTTAGTTATTTATTAAGGAATGAATAAATGTATCTTCTTCTTTTGAAATCAATTTAAAGATCAAATTGAAGAGATTTTGCTTACATTTCATAACAGTTAGTAAATCAATAATACTAAACATATTATTAAATCGATTTTTAATATTAATATGCAAAGTAGCCTCCGTTACACTGTAAACCGCTATTTTGTTGTAATACTATAAATATAATTGCTGTTGTCAGTATGTAGACATAGTAAAGTATAATAATGTAGACAGAATTTTATAATAATGAGGTAAAATAAAATAAAATCATGGAGAATGTAATAGTCTAACTAACTAAAGAGAATTGTGAACTTGAGTCAGGAATATAGGTGTTCGGTTACAGACAGAAAACACACATATCTCCATTATAATAAGATAAGCAATTAATGACATTTGCAACCAATTTTCCAATTACGAGCACACTCCAATACACACTCACCCAACAAGTGCCACGCAAACAGCCACAACACCATAACATTATTACCATCACAGCATGCGCACATTATCCTATACACCACTCACAACAGATGGAAGGGAAAAAAGAAAGAAAGAAATAGAAAAAATGGAATAGTGAAGTGCAAAGGATGAGAAAGAAAAAGCAGTTAAAAAGAAAGGTTAAACCGAAAGAAAATGCGGTAAAGAGAAAGGAACAAAGAAAGATTTAAAGAGGAAAAGAAAAAGGGAAGGGAAAAGTATAAGAATGACGAAGGAAGAATTAAGAGAAAGAAGGAAGCATAGCAAGAAAGAAGAAATAACAATGAGAAGAATGAAATAACCCAGGTACACCCCACTGCATCACACATACACTCACACATACACCTCACACATATAATATACTAGGCTTTATGCACACAAAAAACACTATATACACCCACATTAGATATAGGGAGAAATAAGGAAAAAGCAAGAGTGGTGCGAAAGGATGAAGAAGAAAAAAGACAAGTTTAAAAAAGAAGAAAA
>CM042138.1:141015821-141056048 GCA_023376005.1 Doryteuthis pealeii | reverse complement strand
GCTTTTTTGTCTTTCATAATTGCCTTTCCTGTTTGGTATTACATTGCATGTTGTTTGGCTTTTTTATTGGACTTAAAACATTCGGAAATTAAAAAATATAAAATAGAAAAAACAGCAAACAAAAATACATTTATTTTATGATGTTTCCTTCAAAGTTGGGGGGGTAGTTTGTTTTTTCGATCGAGAGAGGGCAGATTGGTAAAGATATATAAACAACTGACTCATATTATTATAAGTAATTTGTCGACTTTAGCTTTTTAAGTTGAGCGCCGCCTAGAAAATTGTGGAGGTTTCCCGTGCTCGGTGGGTCTGTGAAGACGTTTTTAACCTTTTAACTGGGGGGTTTAAAAAAAAAAAAAAAAAATCAAAACCCTGCTCTCACACATGAAAACAATGGACCCAGAAAAAAAAACCCCAATACTTTTTCTTTTATTAAAATGATTATTTTGTTTTGATTTTTAAAAATCTAGAGAGGGGGCGAAAAATTCAAACATAGAACAATATAAGAAAAAGAAAGCTTGGAAAAGTTTAGAGAGAGAGAGAGAAGAGCGAGTCGGAGAGGGAGCTTGAGAGGGGGTGTGGGGGGCGAGGAGAGAGAGAGAGAGAAGATGAGAGGGGGGAAGTAAAAAAGATTTTTGATGTGATAAATATATATTAAAGTTATATACACACCTACATCCATAAAAGTCCCGGGCCCTCACTACTAACAACCAGACCCTCTTTAGGCAAAAATTCCGACTTTATTCCTCAAACAGTTAGGTCTCCTTCTATGAGGGTTGATACACTGATTCCAAGCTTCTTCTCTAACGATTCGATGTCTTTTGTTTGTAGAAAGATTTGTCTTTGCCTCAGAAAATACGCCTCAGTTTCCGAATATATCACTCTTCATTGGAGTTCCAAACTCTTTCCCTGGGCATTCTTCGAGAATCTGCAAACAGCCAGTAGAAGTGAGGTGCGGAAGGGAAGCGAATTCGAAGTGAAATTTCATAATAGTTTTGCCCATTCGTTCTTGCGATCGACTTTTGGTCCTGCATTCGTCCATTGATGAAGAGCAGGATTTTTTCTCCTCTTCATCTTGTGGCCTTGGGTCTTTTTTTTAATGCCACTTTTCTTCCTTCAAACGCCCACCAATAAGTAAGTTATAATATTCGCTATTGATAGTTCTTTCCTTGCTCAAGGTAATCGTAAACTGAATACAAGCTGAACAAAGCTAATACCTTGCGGCATCCCTTAAAATACAGAGGCCAAAACTTGCCATTGCTGATAATGCTTGCGTCTTTTAGTCGCTTTTGGACGCTTTTCACCTGCTGCTGTTCAACTCAGACTGGACTGCTGATTGACTCTGCAATTGAAGTGGGGTCGGGTGGATCCCATGTTCAATCTATTGACACATATTTTACGCAAAAATCTTTTTGTTCGTTTTTTGTATGTTGAAACAGTTGCAACAACGTTCTGAACTCGACACGATGTTTTTGATTGACTGTGAGCAAAAACACGGCACCCACTATTGAACCACAGACTTTCTCCATTGACAAAGTGTTCATGCAAAAATGGTGAATCACACTGCCTTCTGATTGATCTCCAACCTCCTCTGCTATCTACGCAACTTTCAATTCAAGATCGGTCAAAACGGAGATTACTGGGGAGTTTGTTTTGGGTTTTGTTTAGCGACAGACAACTGCCGAAATTTGGTTCCAACCTGAACGGTTTTCAGCAATTTTTTTGTTGTCTTACCAACCGCGTTTTTAATCAGCATACCACCTCTTTAATCGTTGGTTCGAGAGCAGGAGTCCGTGGAAAAGATAAACACTTATCAAACCATTGCTGCATTCGAACAGTATTTTTTTCCATACATGAAAGCCCATCACATATCAACAACACAAATCTCAGGAGTTTTTTTCGATTGTTTTTTTGAAATTTGCAACAGTAGGCGTCACTTAGATAACTATAATTGTAAACTAATAATCCGATGGGCTCAAAAATTTTGAGACCACAATCCATTTGCAAAAGGTTTGAATTTTTTATTAAAAATGATCAATGGATTTTTCTTTACTTAGTGGCCGCCCAGTATAGGTCACCCCCGGGGACTTGTGAATGATGTCTGGATGCTGTGTTGATATATTATATATATATAAATATATATTATATATTATATATATATATATATATATATATATATATAATATATATGAGGAGAGAGAGAGAACAGACTGACCAAGTGGAGAGGCAGAGAAGAGCAGAGAGGACCAGAGATTTAATTGATAGAAATTATTTAGAACGGGGAATATATTAAAATAAATATGAACAGCCGCTGAGATAGAAATAAACAAAAAAGTAGTAAAATTAAAACAATTAACAGGGCCTGACCTGGGAAGAACTAGTGTAGTAGATAGATAGATAGATAGGCAAACAGAGGCGAAATTGCTAGCTAGGCAGTTAATTATCGTAGCATTGATACAGCATATAGATAAATAGATAGATTAGATATGGACAGAAAAGAGAGAGAAAGAGGCAGAGAGAAAGAGAGAAGAGAGAGGAGAGAGAGAGGGGGGAGAGGGAGGAGAGAGAGAGATGGGAGAGAGCAGACGAGGGGCGGGGTTAAAGAAATTAAAAAGATTGTGGAAAGTTTGATAGGTATGAAGAAACTTATAGATAGATAGATAATAGATAGAATAAAATCGATCAAAGCCAAATAACCAGATTGAAATAGCTATATAAATATTATAGATTAGAAACAGACGAAAATTAGATTAGGCTGAAATAGAAGAAGAATATATAGTAGCATAGTGACCAGTACTTAGATAGGCTACGCGGAGAGAAGAAAGAGATAGAAGATAGTGAGAGAGAGGAGGGCAGGGAGGGAAGGAGAAGAGAAGAGAGGGGAGAGATAGAGAGAAGGAGAGAGTGTGAGAGAGAGAATAGTGTTGAGAGAAGAGGGGGGTGTACTCGAAAGCTTTATATAAAATTAAAATCAAAAGAGAAAAACAATTAAAATGGGTAAGAAAAAAAAGAAAGTAAATAAACATTGGAAATTCAAAAGTGCAAGTTAACAGCAGTTGAGAAATAATCGCCGGCAAAATGCCTATGTGTGTAATTTATGTAGAGTATCGCGCAACAGGAGAACGTTGAGGTTTAGGGTTAATTATATAAAGAGGAATCGTGAATTGATTTGGTCAAATGGCGTGTTTTGACTTTGCAAACTAGCAGACGGTTATCTTGTGTGTTCTGTGTGAGGTGGGAGGGGGATAAATGGCGGCAATGGGTCAGACTTATGGTCCATCCATCACGACAGAAAAAAATGGATGCGTGTGGTACAATGGCAGTGGGTGGTGGTAGGAGTGTTGAGAAGTTAGAGGATAAGTAGAATTAAAGACAGAATAAAATTTTATTTTTAAACGAGAGAAAGAACAAAATTGCAACAGATCATGTTGATTGGGAAAGAGGCGAGAGTGGTAGACCAGGAAGAGAGGAGAGAGGAGAGAGAGGAAAAAGAGAGAGAGATGAGAGAGACACAGAGAGAGAGAGATGGGAGAGAAGAGACCAAGAGAGGGGGAGAGAGGCGAGTAGAGAGAAATTGGGAATCAATAGATTATTAAATAAATTAAAATTAAACTAGGAATAAGGATAAGAGACGAGAGAGAGAGCACACCGAAAAGACCACTCTAGAGAGAGAGAGATAAGAGAGAAGAGAGAGAGAGAGAGAGAGAGCAAAAAAGGAAAAGAGGGAATACTGCAAAGAAATCTATTCAAATTGTTTACTTTGGCCCAAACCCACAGTTAGTTTTGTCTTCTCACACACAAATAATAAAACGACAAATGGCTATAATACTAATTCCATTTCAGATACCCCGCACACAGGGAACATTACACTCTCTTTTCTGAGAAATCAGTTTAAGATTCCGTCCTGTAGCAGGTATTAATATGGGTATTTACTGAATTTAACTTTGTCTGACACAAGACTACGTCCGATAGTGCATTCACTGTCAGACGCATCAGAAAATGGTAAGATATCTACATTGATTTGCCGAAAAAAAGCGACAAAAACACGAATCGGAAAATATCTAAGATGGGCCCGACATTTTTTTGACACCGTCACGCTAAAGCATTTGTAAATAAGACAGGAGGACTGAACGACAAACAATCAAAATATCACAGAAAATAATCTATTTTCCATAGTTTTATGGTAAGCGAATAACATCTCTCATGACGCAATTATTTCCTTGAATGTGTACGATACACGGGTAGAGATGTGACTCAAAGTCGCAAGTATAGAGCAACGACGAGCGAGGATCGAACTCGCAATTCACTTGTAATGGACAATCTGCGAGAATAGCGTGCTGACCATCGCACCAGACAGGTGAAAAATAATAGATTAAACTTAGAAAAAAATGAAATGTAAATGAGCGAAAAAGCAGTTTCAGATTTTAAGATAAATACTTACAAGCTATTAGTTTTAAAGGGAATCATCATCATCATAATAGCTTACATAAACTTATCTTAATGTGTCAATCTTTTTTCCAGAAAACAGGCAGTTGGACACACACACACACACGCACACACACACACACAAACAAACACATATATATCTTCTTATTATAATGGAGATTGTGTGTTTTTGTTTTTCTGTCTGTAACCGAAACTAATATTCCTACTCAAGTCACAATTCCTCTTAGTTATTGACCATCACATTCTCCATGATTTTATTTTTTATCTAAACCTCAATTATTAATAAAATTGTCTTACATTATTAATACTGTTAACTATGTCTACATACTGACAACATGCAATTGTATTATTAAATATACAACAAAAATAGCGGGTACAGTTTGGTGTAAACGGGAAGGCTAATTTGCATATTAAATAATTAAAAAATCGAATTTTAATAATATGTGCTAGTATTATTGATTTCTAACTGTTTGGTTTATTTTAATGAATATAAGCAAAAATCTCTTCAATGAAATCTTAAATGAAATCCCATTAACAAGATAAAATAACTGTCATTTTATTCTTTACTTCCTCTATAACTAAATACTTAAATTAGAAAAAAATAACAATAAAAAGACGAGAGAGGATGGAAGAGTAAGTTTCAGTGGTTCCATTTTTTATTATACTCCCTCCGTTTCAAATCTTTTATCTGTATTCTTATTTAGTTTCATTAGCCTTTCTAATTTAATACAATTATTTTATTACATTAAAACTTAAAATACTTGCCACCCGAGGGTGCATATATTTGCTAGTATATATATATATATATATATTATATCTGTATATATATATTATATATATATATATATATATAATATATATATATATATATATATATATATATATATGTATATATTATATGTATCTATATTATATATTTATGGAAAATCATTTTTTTGGTTGTTGAATGTTCAATCTCTGAATGCGCATTTCGGCCTATTCATTCAGAGATTGATTTTTTCTCGATTTGTTTAGCCTTACATTTGAACATATATACCCGCCTAATTCATTAATTATCAACTAATTAAATTTCAAAATTAGGTATGACTTCAATTAAGCACATATTTCTCCCAAAAATTGTCGGCTAAGGCCATATCAAAAACACATTGCGTGTTGTTTACTTCTCATATATATATATAATATATATATAATATATATATATATATATATATATATATATATATAAAGAAAAAGAAAGTAGAGCAAACAAGTAACAAAAAGGAGAGAATCAGAGAGGAAAGACGTGAGAAAATAAAAAAAGAAAAAGAGTGAATAATGTATAAAGAACGAGGAGTAAAAAGGAAATGAAAGAAAAATGGTTTGGTTTAGTTTCTTTGTATAATGGCATATCAACCTTCTTAGGTTATTTAATGCCAAACCCATCTTGTAGAAGAACAGTAGTGGTACTATTTAACCCCATTTAATGAGGGAGTTCATACCTTTATCAAAAGTATTTAGTCCGAAAGTGAACGTAATAGCACGACTGGAATTCGAACTCACTCATTGAGAAGTCTTAGTCCAGTACGTTAGCCACTACGCTATGGGGATTTTACGTTGCGTGTTCTGGTTTGTTAGCAAATTATAGTTTTGTGTCATTGCATGAGTCATTTCTATTTTCTAGAAAATTCACTTAGGCGAATGATGTTAACACTAAAAATAATTTCATGATGACCATATTTGCATTATGAAACGAAGAAAAAACATCAATGGATTTAAATAAACCTATCTTTAATGTGTCAACTGTTTTCCAGCTAAAACGGACAGGTTGAATAGAGAGAGAGAGAGAGAGAGAGAGAGAGAGAGAGAGAGAGAGAGAGAGAGAGAGAGAGAGAGAGAGAGAGAGAGAGAGAGCACCCCCAGAAAAGGTATGCTTGATTAATTTGTTAATTTGTTCCACCGTATCTTTAATTACCTCGTATATCAATCAATTTCCACATTGAAATAATCTGAAATGCTATTAATAATCCGTTCCAGCCCTCCATGTATTCTTAACGTTTTTTAAAATAAAAAAAAAACACTGTATTGTCTAAAAACATAATAGAATAGAACGAATTAATTATTTTCAGTAATATATTCTAATGATTATTTTTCAATGAATAATATCTTCATTGATGTAATAAATTGGAAAACTTAAATATTTTAAGTGAACTTATTAACGTTGAAGTTGGCTCGTACTTCAATTTTCATCATTGTCATGCTGACATCACAGATTCCTAGAATTTCTCTAACCACCTGTCTCTATCGGTCATTATTCCTGGTAAGTCTTCACTACGGCATACAGCATCCGTACATAGTTGTTGTATGTAATTCTTTCCTGGTCAGCCAGCACTGGTGTGTCAATGGGTAAGTGTCCACAGAAGAACGTTACTTATGTGTTTCTCCTTAGTTCTCTAACGGTGCCATATTGTTAGTCTAACTTGGATGGATTATGTGATAGGAGGTAAGTGGCCATAGAGCTGCTGTTTTGTGTGGTGCTGCTTCCAGGATTTGTTCCAAATAGCACGAAGCATCCTTTTGAAGTTCACACACACACACACACACCACACACACACACACACACACACATATATATAATATATATATATATATATATATATATATAGTCATCCACAGACACAGTGATTCGATATTTCACGTCTCATCAGTTGGCCAGACTTAGCGAAACCTGACTGAATTTTCATCAGTCCGACTTCTTACCCCTCGTCATGTCATTGAGTTAAGTGCTGATTAGTAAAATTTGTTGAAATTCCACGGAAATTCGCCAAAGACGACGACGACGACGAAGAAGAAGAAGAAGAAGAAGAAGAAGAAGAAGAAAGAAGGAAAAGAAGAAGAAGAAGAAGAAGAAGAAGAAATATCAGAAGAAAGAAGAAGAATATTATGAGAAAACTTGAGAAAGAAGAAGAAAGAAGAAGAAAGAAGAAAGAAGAAGAAGAAGAAGAAGAAGAAGAAGAAGAAGAAAATATCAGAAGAAGAAGAAGAAAATATAGAAAACTTGAGGAAGAAGAAGAAGGAAGAAGAAGAAGAAGAAGAAGAAGAAAAAAAAAAAATCAGAAGAAGAAGAAGAAATATTATGAGAAAACTTGAGAGAAGATAAGAAGAAGAAGAAGAAGAAGAAGAAGAAGAAGAAGAAGAAGAAGAAAGAAGAAGAAAATATTATGAGAAAACTTGAGAAGAAGAAGAAAAGAAGAAGAAGAAGAAGAAGAAGAAGAAGAAGAAGAAGAAGAGAAGAAGAAGAGAAGAAAAAAATATCAGAAGAAGAAGAAATATTATGAGAAACTTGAGAAAGAAGAAGAAGAAGAAGAAGAAGAAGAGAAGAAGAAGAAGAAGAAGAAGAAGAAGAAGAAGAAGAAAATATCAGAAGAAGAAGAAGAAATATTATGAGAAAACTTGAGAAAGAAGAAGAAGAAGAAGAAGAAGAAGAAGAAGAAGAAGAAGAAGAAGAAACCAACAAAAGAAAGGCATGAAGGAAAAAAGTCTTATTTCTACAGACACAACACCGTACCTCACATGATAACCGCAACTGATAAAAGAGAGGAGAGGTGGGTAAACAACAAGACATAAATTGATTGAGAGAAACTCATGGAGAAACACAGATAGATATACATACGGATAGATAGGCATATACAAACATGGTCACACACACACACACACACACACACACAACACACACACACACACACAAACAAACAAACAAACAGAAAACAAACAACAAACATACGCTCACGGAATAAGAAAAAGAAAGATATAGGTAGATGAATAAAAATAAACACAAAAATACCAAGGCAATAGAATAGATATTATTATACCTACTAGCAAATATATGCACCCTCCATAGGGTGCAAGTATTTAAGTTTTAATGTAATAAAATATTGTATTAAATTAGAAAAGCTAATGAAACTAAATAAGAATACAGATAAAAAGATTTGAAACAGAGGGAGTATAATAAAAGATTTGAAACAGAGGGAGTATAATAACAAATGAAACAACTGAAACTTACTCTTCCATCACTCTCGTCTTTCATAGTTATTTTTTCTAATTTAAGTATTTAGTTATAAAAGGAAGAATAAAATGAGTTATTTTATCTTGTTAATGAATTTCATTTAAGATTCATTGAAGAGATTTTTGCTTATATTCATTAAAATAAAAACCAAACAGTTAGAAATCAATAATACTAAGCACATATTTATTAAATTCGATTTTTAAATATTAATATGCAAATTAGCCTTCCCGTTTACACTGTAAACCGCTATTTTGTTGTATATATAAATATAATTGCTTGTTGTCAGTATGTAGACATAGTTAACAGTATTAATAATGTATGACAATTTTATTAATAACTGAGGTTAAATAAAAATAAAATCATGGAGAATGTAATGTCTATAACTAAGAGAATTGTGACTTGAGTAGGAATATAGTTTCGGTTACAGACAGAAAAACACACAATCTCCATTATAATAAGATAAGCAATTATGGACATTTGTCAACACAATTTTCCTAATTACACACACTCACACACACTCACACACACAAAACACACACACACACACATAAAATATATTTACACATACATGCGCACATTAAATCCTATACACACTCACACACAGATGAAGGGAAAGAAAGAAAGAAATAGAAAAAATGGAATAGTGAAGTGCAAAGGATGAAGAAGAAAAAGAGTTAAAAAAGAAAGGTTAAAAACCGAAAGAAAATGACGGTAAAGAAAAGGAAAAAGAAAGATTTAAAAGAGGAAGAAAAGAGGGAAAGGGAAAAGTATAAGAAAACGAAAGGAAGAAAACATTTAGAAGAGAAAGAAAGGAAGCATAGCAAGAAAGAAGAAAATAAGCAATGAGAAAAGAATGAAATACCCAGGTACACCCCACCACACACATACACTCACAACACACACTCACACATATATATATATATATGCGCTTATGCACACAATAAACACTATATACACTCACACATAGATATAGGGGGAGAAATAGGAAAAAGCAAGAGTGAAGTGGAAAGGATGAAGAAGAAAAAAAGAAAAGTTAAAAAAGAAAGAAAAAGAGAGAAAGATTTAAAAGAGGAAGAAAAGAAGGAGAAGAAGAAAGAAGAAAATAAGCAATGAGAAAAGAACGAAATACCCCAGGAGACACACACACACACACACACACACACACACACACACACACATCACACACACACACACACACACACACACACACACACACACTCACACACACACACACACACACACACACACACACACACACACACACACACACACACACACACCACACACACACACAACACACACACACACACACACACACTCACACACACACACACACACACACACACACACACTCACACACTCACACACACACACATCACACACACACACACACACACACACACACACACACAAACACACACACACACACACACACACACACACACACACACACACACACATCACACACACACACACACACACATCACACACACACACTCACACACACACACACACACTCACACACACACACACACACACACACACACACACACACACACACACACACACACACACACACACACACACACACACACACACACACACACTCACACACACACACACACACTCACACACACACACACACACACACACACACACACACACACACACACATCACACACTCACACACACCACACACACACACACACACACACACACACACACACACACACACACACACACACATCTCACACACACACATACACATACACACACACACACACACACACACACACACCACACACACACACACACACACACACACACACACATCACACACATCACACGCACACACACACATCACACATCACACACATCACACACACACACACACACACACACACAAAGAGCGTTAAGTCATGTAACACATTTTGTTAGCAATTTACACAGCAACGTGATTGAAAAGTGAGAAAACAAGAAAGAAAAAAAAGAAAAGACAGATGGATAGAGAGAGAGGGGAAAAGTGAGACAGATGGGAATAGAGAATGCGAAAAAAGGGTTTTTTCTTTCTCCCCTGGCGCAGGTGCTAAGGTCATCAATGTCTTCTCACTCACCACTTGGGCCTCGTTTTCGACCTTACAACGTTCTTTCCCGCACAAATTATGATGACCGTGGACACCTTGTCAACGACCAGTTGAAAGGGAAACAGACTCATCTCAAGGAATTCTTCACCCGTTCTTGCCTCTTTCATGAACCTCAACCAGGGGTCAACGACTAATCATGGGATGAATGCTGGGGGTGTTTTTACAAAAAATACACCCTAACTATATACATATTTACGAACTTTAACTAAGTCGAACACATTGCTACAAGGAATTAAGGTAATCTGAACACTAGCTACATAAATGAGAGTAATCTCCCCTTGTTTGTTTCACTTTGAGGAAATCTACACTGAAAATACGAATTTGTTCGAACCAATACAACTGCATGTTTTATCACGAAAATATCATAAAATGTGTTCTTAATAACAATTAAGTTCATTTCAAATAATGCGCAAGCACAATTAAGAACATATTTTATGATATTTTTGTGTTAAAACATGCAGTTGTTTTGATTCGAACAAATTCGTATTTTCAGTGTAGATTTACGGTGAAATGAAAATGGCCAACCAAAACATAACGGCTTCCTCAAAGTGAAACAAACACGGGGAGATTACTCTCATTTTATGTAGCTAATGTTCAGATTACAAAAATTAAATCGACATAGAGTGTTACGCCAATATTTCGAGTCGCCTTGAAAATCTGTATTCGAAATACTTTTCTTCACTTGATCTCGAACTCTGACCTCTGGCATGGTAGGAAATTTGTAACAATTTCGTCAACCAAGAAGGCCCTACATAGGAGAGGGTGTTAGTTGTGTAATGGTCATCGTTTTAGAAAACGTCGAATTCAAATCCTGGATGAGGCTGTTTGCATTTCACATAGCGTTAATAACTTTGGGAAAGGTTGGGCGTCCCATCGTGGTCGAATGGTTACTGGATAGCTAGTTCCATCCTTGATGGATGCTCCATACTTGTGACCTTGTATCATGTCCTATCCGTGACGAACGGGTTGAGTCAATACCTGCCCTTAGAAAAGGTATGAATCCAACTATATTTTCTCCAGCTACGGATAATTAGTAGGGCATTCTGTGCTCTTTAACCTTGGTATGGTAACCGGTCTTGGAGAAGGAAAACTCTGAATTCAAACCTGTTAAGACCTTGAATCACATCCAGCTTGTGTGGAGAGTTTGGGTAAATGAATACATATAGACTAGGCATTGCCAATTTTACGTCTGCTTTTCATTTTAAAAAACGAACTAAAATTAATTAAATCGATTATTTAAGGTCAAATTTTTGTCTACGTCGAAAAGAAGTGACAATGAGCATCAGTAAAAAAGCAAAATACACATGTAATTTATTCCTAATACATTTCAAACTATTTTTTCGATCAATTTTGCTCAAATATGGCCGTACACACTGTCTAAAGATTACGTAAAATTCGTATTTTATAAAATAAATCACCCCTCCCCCAATTAAAAAATAATTTACCAAAAATCAGGGAATTATCTGATTTTAATGAAATTTTCAGTGTTCCTTTTCAATAAATGAATTTTATAATGCATTTGTTATTTCATTTCAAAACTTTCGGATTTAATTAGGTATTTCTGCTATGGTAAATTAATACATAAAATTCATTTAAAATATGAAACATCTAATTTTAAGTTTCAAGTTTCATATTTTTAGATTCTAAAACATATTTATAACTACTTTAGTTTATTATCATTTTCTAATAATTTTTGTTGACAAACTCTATTGAAAATTTAGCCCCCCTTTTAAACAGAACAAATATCGATGTATATGTTTTTCTTTTATAAGATAATAGCCAATTAAATAATTATTGAAAAGAGTAAAAAAAAAAAAAAAAGATCTCCAACAATTATTTTTTAGTTTTTATTTTAAATTCATTTTCCGATTTCTGGTACTTATTTTCTACCAGGATAGCCCCCTTAATTTTTTTCCTTCTATTCACACCTTCGGTCTTTTCTCTTTTTATTTATACTGTAATTAGTTTCTATTTTACATTTCCCCACCGATATTTTACGTCCCAAAAATAAAGGAAGTGGGTCAAAGTTAATTGACCTGAAAAAAATCAGAAAGTTTTGAAATAAAATAAATCATGCATTATAAAATTCATTCATTGGTAAATCAAGAATAAAATTTTCATTAAAATCAGATAATTCCCTGATTTTTGATAATTTTATTTCAATCGGGGGGGGGGGGGAGTTGTTTTGTAAAAAACAGATTTTTCAGCAACTTCAGCAATACCTAATATAGACGAATATACACCGAAATGCTTGTGTGAATATCGGCTTTGAAACGCTTGTTAGGATGAATAATCGTTTAAACCGACTGACACTTGTTGGCAAGAAGCGTGGAAAATTGATTAGAATTTTAGACACAGACGATGATTCATAGTAAAAAGAAAAAAAGCATCAATACGTCTTTCAGACTTACATCCTCATCGTTGCTATTTTTATCACATAATTTCGTTGTTTTAAAAATATATAAAAACCCAATAAGACCTCGTAAAGAATATTGTACTCAGGCCAGAGCTCCAGTGTCTAGACATAGAAATTAGAGTGTAATATTGAGATCGTTGGACATACAAAGAAAAGTGACAAAAATAATAAAAATAATAAAAGATTACAATTACAAGAAGTGATTAGAGAAATTAGGATTAACTACTTTACTAGAGTGAGACGGACAAGGCATGCGGGACACTGCTGCAGAAGCAAGGACGAACTCATAAGCGACGTTCTTCTGTGGAAGCCAACACATGGACATACAGGTGTGAGGCGCCCGGCAAGGACCTACATTGACCAGCTATGCGAGGATGCTGGTTGCTCCGCAGAGGACCTCCCAGGTGCAATGAATGATAGGGGAGATTGGCGAGAGATTGTCATGGATATCCGTACTGCAAACGCGACATGACTTTACTGGAAAGAAAAATGAGAGATGGTCTAATTGAAACTTTCAATATAATTAATCGAATTTCGAATCATTGGATGATTTCAGAAATAATGTCCAGAAAAATAATTTAAGAGGACATTTTTGGGAGTTATGGGATGGATCACTTAAACAGAATGTGATATGCATATAGATATTGTATTAATATTGTACATGTTCTGTTAAAAGATTCACTTTCTGTATAGTTGTTGTAAGAACATAATAAAAAGAAGAGATATTCAAAGAATAATAACAAAACAAATAATATTTTTCAAAGTATAAAGTAAAATTGACGGAGTGACCTATTGTCGAAATCAACCGGAGGGCAAGCGTGTCTATCTCCTTTGCACTAGACCAGGTAGATCGTTTTTGCTGAGGTGGAGAGCAACACCTACCGTCAGTTCCCCACTTTATCGCACAGATCAGATTACCCAATCTGTGTTACTCATACGCTGAGTTTGCGTGGACCGGTATCGAACCCGGAACCTTACGATTTCTAAGCGGGTGCTCTACCGACTGAGCTAAGCCAGCTCTCTAGTTTTTTCTCACATGTATGGAAATCTATTAACTATCGGATAATTTTAAAGAAAGCAGTGAATTCAACCATCAGAACATTGTAATAAAAAGTCTAAGTCGTTTATATTATTCCATAGTTACAATACCTGCTTTTATAAATTCAAACATGGGGTTCATCTTAAACAAATATAATTCATTTGGTCTTTTGCCATTCCTGCAGTTTATTAGATCCTTTATCACACTTGAAGTTTATAAGGCCTTTCTGCACATCTACAGTTCATTAGGTCTTTCTGAAAACCTACACTTTATTAGTTCTTTCTGAACACCTACAGTTTATTAGGTCTTTTAACACACCTGTAATTACATACATTAAAAACCCCAAAGAATTCAAAAATAAAAACCAATGTAAAATGTTTTGAACGATGGCTGGTTGGTCGGATTTTACGGCACGTCAATCCTAGGGCTATTTTATCCCGAAAACATTTGTTTTGTTCATTTTTGTTTGGTATGCAATATTTCTTTTAAAACTCCTTTTTAAAATCTATTTAACCCTAACAGGTACTACCACTCTGGATCAGAGTGGACCCGGGAGTAATGGCAATGAAGGAGTACTCCAAACACCCCAGAGCTCCAGAATTGGAATCTTACCACTAGATGCAGTTTAACATCATAGGTAGAACACGTTTTGAACTTGTGACCAAAAAATCACTACAAAATCTCGAACTACGAAATGTTGCATTATGTTTCGTATAACGATATCAAATACAAATGTGGTGAGTTTAAGTTTTTGAGCGTATGACAGAGAACGAGAAAGGAAAAAGAGCAAGACATTGTTTTGCCTGCCGAGATCGAACCCGGGTCCGCCCGCATGCAAAAACAAATGCGATTTAGGCACTGGACGGACGCGAGGTTCGACTGATGTGCCCGGATGTTTGGGTAATGTGCCCATAAGTAACCAAAGCGAGTAGAGAGTGACAAGCAGACAAGCTTTCGGCTTACGTGAGACGGATTTTCAGCTGCTGGTCGAAGACTGTTGACTCAAATATCTATCCCCCCCTTCTATTCCCCCTCCCCTTCTATAGAGCGAGGATTAAGTTAGAGCATTGATTATTTCTGAAAGACGTATAGAAAATCTGTTTGGAAAATGAAACGTACATTCGAAAAGAATCTTTCTTTTTTATTATTATAAACTCATTGCACACTTGGTTTTCCGGTTAGCGCCGGGGGTTCAGCGAGCTTCGGCCGCTGGACTTGCCGAGAGTTTAATAATAACGTCGATCCCAGGGGGCTGTTCCCCCAGACAACGACGCAATTTTTGTTCTTTCCCACCCATGAGCTTCGGCTTGTGGGTGGGCCCACATTAAAACGAGGCCTTGTGCCCAGCCCATGCAAGTCGGGTATGAGGCAAATAACCAAATGACACATACATTCGAAAAGACTTGTATCAATATTCTCAGATGCTTATTTTGAACGAAACAAAATTTGCAGAGAAGATAAAACTCGATGACATGCAGCAAAAAATAAACTGCAGCCATACAGTCGCTATGTTCTTTGATTAGATTTCAATTTGCTTCTCTTATATATCTTTTTGAAGGATCAATCAAAAGATAAAAACTATAAAAATATATACAAAAGACAACTAATAATATATATAATATATATAAATATATATATTATATAATATATATATATATATATATATATATATATATAAGTAAAGAAATAACAAAAGAGAGATTTAGCATTATAGTCTATTTCAGGGAACTTAGACAAAGCTTCTTTTGTTATTTCTATAATGCTAAATCTCTAAGTCTTTTGTTATTACTTTACTTATATATTTACTCTGTGACTCTAAGCACACATTGAACTCTCAAACTGCGACAGATTTTTTAAAATATAACTCTTGTGTCGTAAGGAAGATTTCTTCTCTGTACTTCTAGATTATATATATATATATATATATATATATATATATAGTTGATTGTGTATAAACTTCGTTCTTGTGAACGTTGATTTTTGGTATTATGATTCATGGAAATGAACAAGTGAACAAAAATAAAAGACAGAACCCCCCACCCCAACCTCCCACAAAAAACAAAAAAAAAACAAACAAAAAAACAATTCAATTCAGTTTCAATATCCAGCTGTTGTTCTGCCCCTGGTTTGATTTATTCCGATATTTCGGCTGAACCGTCACCCTTTATCAAGGTATGATGACTGTGTGTGGAAAAGTGAAATCCAGCAAATGTATATATATATATATATATATATATATTATATATAATATATAATATATATATATATATATGAGGAAATAACAGATTGGGTCAAATTCAACAAAATTCATTAACTTTAATCACACACACACACACAACACACACACACACATATATTTATATATATATGTCTGTGTGTGTGTGTGTGTACCTGTCAAGTAATAATAGTCTTCTGTTACTGTTGCCTTTGCAAGTAAAACATTTATGTAAATGTGTTTTATTTACTCACCTATTCCTTTCTTTTTAAACCGTTATAGATACCAATGACGAGACATTAGCCAGGAAGACTGGTGACAGCACAGGGGGAGTTGGATTCATGCCTTTCCAGTTGCCGTGAAATCTCTTACAATCAACCACTAGTCAGACTTCAAACCAGTTTTTTTTTCAGTGAAAAATCTCTCACCTCCAGATAAACTGACAAAACATCCAGAGAAATAACGTATGCGAGATCCACATTGAATATATTGCAATGGCTGCCATTTTTGGAATAGAATGGTCGCCATATTTTGTTTTGAGGACCACCGGCGTTTGAATTTTTAACACTACCACGAGATCTGAAAATTCGCATAGAGAAATGATATCATACGGTCGATTTACCAAAATAAAAACAAAACAAAAACAAAAAAACTTTCATCACGTCATCGACACGGCTAGCATGAACCCGTTCTGGCATGGATTCGAATAGGGTCAGATCTTAAAGTTAGGCGTGTCTTTTTCTTCGTAGCAACCATATCCGAGCAATGAAAGAACTAACACAGCGTGCCGAAAAGTTGTCAACACGTACGACTGAGGCTTTTTCTGAATCAGACAAACATTTTCTTTGTCTCATCCTTTTATTAATTTTTTTTAATTCTTTGCGAGATTTTTACACCAGTTGTAACTGGTGGTTTTTCGCTCAAGTGACAGCAAGTCTCCTAGGTTCTCTTGGCCTCTTTCCAGTAGCCGCCCTGTCAGCTGCGGCTGTAGAATACGCCAACAGCACCTATTCAGAGGGGTAAGACATCTACCCCCAATGGAGCCACCTGTTGACCGTGAGTAGCGACCCGTGATACTTAAGGACGGAATCCTAGTTAAGCAGTAGGGTAGGTTGATTTTTCCCCTTTTTAAAAAATATCAAATTCTCAAAAACAGCGAAAGTTGTGTTTTAGTATAGTAAATACTGATACCAAAAGCTAGATCCTTTACTTTCACTATTGTTTGAGGAAATAGCATCAAATATCGTCTACTAAAATGCACCAAAAATTCTCGTTTTCGCAAAAATTAGCCTAGAAATTGGTAAGAAAATTTAGCAATTTCAGTATTCAAAACAGAAAGGTTGTCATTTTAAACGAAACGAATAAAATATTATTATTACTAGAATTCCAATTTAAAATACGCCACAATCATCTCCGACACCTCAGATGCTTTTTACCTTATAATTAAGCTGTAACAGTTTCTGATATTGCATTGATTTTGATTATCTTAGTCTGTAGAGCACCCGCCAAGGAATCGCAAGGTTCCTGGTTCGATACCGACCCCCGCCAACTCAACGTATGAGCAGCACAGATTGATAATCTGATCTGTGCGGTAAAGTGAGGAGCTGGTGGTAGGAATAGGATACCACCTCTGTAAAATAAAAAATAAAAATCGCCCTGGTCTAGCGCTAGTGAAAAGAGGATAGATTCTCTCGCTGTTCGGTTGATACCGACAATAGGCCACTCCGCCTACTTTACTTTTACCTTCAGTATTTTGAATGTATAAATAATGTTTGAATATTTTTTCTTTAAATCATTGGATGTTGAAGAAATATTTTCCGGTTAGCGTTGCCAAAATGTAGGTATTATATGATAAAATTATCAATATATAATAATAAAACATCCTCTTGTAGCTAAATTAAGGACCATTTGTTACACAAAGTTCTTTGTATTATTTTGGATTATTCGGACTATTGTCCTCATCTTTATTGTTATCTGTACAACGCTTCGGTCGATGTGCCCTCCGGCCTTCTTTAGGTATTTCTTGTCGCACTCTGGAGCCTTCTCGAACGCGGGAACCTTCTATTCGAACTCGGGAATCTTCTTGTCGTAATCGGGAGCCATCACGAGACTTTGAATCCATTCAATCCACAGGGATATCCTGTTCTCATTCCACTTGTACAGATAACAATAAAGAGGTTGACAATAGTCCGTATTATCCTAATAATACAAATTATCAAGCCTCATCTAAACAAATTAAAAGAAATGATGTGACGATAAAATGATTAAGTACTTCAAATTTTGAGAATCTTTTCTACTGTGTGTGGTGTTATAATTTACATTTTAGTTTATAATCTCTCTCTCTCTCTCTCTCTCTCTCTCTCTCTATATATATATATATAATATATATATATATATATATTATATATATATATATATATATAAGATTTTGGATGTTTTTTTAGAAGCATTGTTGGATAAAGTATATATTTATATTTTTGCTTGAAGGCAATTATAATGCATGTATCGCATAAAATTCGATACTTTTTTTTTTTTATAGAAAATGAACTTGACAAGTGTAATCCCGGCAAAGGATCGCTCGGTGTGTAGAACATCGTACAGACTGTTTCGACTTTATTAAGTCTCATCAGCGATGTATACTAATGACTTCCCTCCGACAGAAATCGAAATTTATGCGATACATGCATTGTAATTGCCTTCATTCAACAATGCTTCTAAAAAACAAACATCCAAAAATCTTATTCACTTCGCCGAAGAGCATAAGGCCTGGTTTATTGCTACTATTCACTCAACGTCCCCTTACCTATTATGGTAGAGGCGTGAAAAGTATCATTGACAAGGTTAATTTCGCAGGGATTGTTCGCTGTGTACTGTGGCCGAGGCAATATGGTCTTTGACTATGCCTGCTGAGGTCCCGGTTTCGATTTCTGTCGGAGGGAAATCGTTAGTATACATCGCTGATGAGACTTAATAAAGTCGAAACAATCTGTACGATGTTCTACACACCGAGCGATCCTTTGCCGGGATTACACTTGTCAAGTTCATTTTCTATAAAAAAAAGTATCGAATTTTATGCGATACATGCATTGTAATTGTTTTCATGCAAAAATATAATATATACTTTATTCAACAATGCGTCTAAAAAACAAACATCCAAAAATCCTATTCACTTTGCCGAAGTGAATACGATTATATATCATAAGAATATATATATTATATATTATAAGAATATATTATAAGAATATATATATTCTGTAAGTCTGTCTGTGTTTCTGTATATTTGTTTGTACGCCCTTTCATACTGTGCTGCTTGAGAAATATATTGTAGCAACTTGACTCACGAGTTTAATCCGTTTCACTCGTAACTCAGTTTCCTCGTATATCAAATCAATTTTCCCATTGAAATAAATTGAAATACTATTAATCCATTCCACCCCTCTACCCCAAAAAACATTAACTTTTCTGTTACGTTTTTAGTGAACTTATTAACATAAGCGTACATGAAGCTTTCTTGTACTTCAAATTTTAGTTCGCAACACAAAGCCAAAGATTGACCGAGTGATTGCTCGTAACTCGGAAAACTCGCAAGTTGGGGGCACTCGTAACACTATGTTAAATTCAACATTTAAATTGATAACTCTGTATGTTAAATTTATCTAATCAGGAACATAAGTAATCTCTGGGGGTCACAGTCAAGTCCGACGCAATGTTCTTCCAATTGACAGTCTTCAGTCTAAACACTCTCCCAACAGTATCAGGCTTGTCTCAACAACAAAATGCTACTACAGTTGTTCTCCCCTGGTCTGGGAGGGCAAGTCCTTAAATATATATCAATCCTCACCACATCCGGGCTCCTCACTCTGAATTGTCCGTGCAGCACGTGCGACACTCGTCAGCTCTGCAAGTACGCGTCAATCCTCAGGGGCGACTGTTTACATCCGGGTTACTCTGCACTGCTCGTCCACAACCCTTTTGCATTCTGAAGGACGCGGGTTCGACTCTAGGTCAGTCATACACGCCAGGCAAAGCTTAGCCCGCTTCCTTCGGGAATACGACAAGTCTTCACACTCCTGCCACTCTCTCTGTCACACCGTGTTGCACGAGGTAGGTCTCTTCTCTCACTACAATTTAACTCTGTTTTTTATTTTTTTATTTGCCAGCTTCTCCAAAGACAGATGCAAATGTTTGAAGTCAAAAGAGAGTAAAAGGGAATAAATGAGAAAATTGAAAAAGAAAAAAGAGAAAACGAAGATGAAAAGCGAAAAAAGAAATGAAAAAGTGAGAAAGAAGAAAGAAAGAAAGAGAAAAGAAGAAATTATAGAGAAACAAGAAGAAAAAAAAAGAATGAGAAAAAGAATTAAATGCAATAGAAAGAAGGGTAAATGACATCGCTAAAAAAAAAAATTACGGGTAAAAATTCCTGAAAACCTTTGAAAAGATGTCGGTGGTGTGAAGAGCAAGAGAGCGACAAAATGCCGCACAGATCGACAAAAATCCCCACCTAACCCACAGAAAATAAACAAAAAATCGCATGGTTTACCAACTGTAAAAGTTGATTTAAAAAGATGAATGAATGAAAGGAAGAAAATAAAAATAGAAATAGAATAAAAGTGAAAATATAAAAGTTTAAAATTAAATAGATGTATTTCCTTAAAGTAAACATAAAAGTCAACAACAAAGTGGAAACAAAAGAAAAAAAAAACGACAAAGAAGATTAAAGAAAAAGAAATTGAAAATGAAAAAGAAAATGAAAAAGAAAATGAAAAAAAAAGGGGTAAAAAACAAAAAGATTAAAGTCTGTAAAAGAATAAACTCACAAACAAAATAAGAAATTTCTTAGTTCTTTTTCTTTTCTTTTTTCCTCCGAAAACTGAAACGGAATCCATATATGTGTAATGGTTGAGAAGCTTCTGCAAATTATCCAAGACAAACATCTATCATTTCCAGACTAACACACACACACACACACACACACACACACACACACACACACACACACACACACATTCGGAATGGTTGGAATATGGAGAAAATATGTTTGTATGTGTTGTGTTGTGTAGTGCTGTGTGTGTGTGCATGTAAGTGTGTGTGGAAGAGACGGAGAAAAGAGAGATAATAAGATGAAGATGAAATCAAATAAAATTAGAAAGACAAGAGAGGGGAGAAGGAGAGAATAAGGAGAAGGCGAGAAGAGAAGAGAGAGAGAGAGAGAGAGAGAGAGAGAGAGAGAGAGAGAGAGAGAGAGGGGGGAGGGGGAGTAGAGAATAAGAGAAAAGTTGATATTAATTATGAAAGAGAAACAGGAACAAGGAAGTAAAGAATAAAGAGAAAAGAAAAAGACCTGTTAAAATAGATAGATAGGTAGAAAGATAGATAGATAGATAGAGAAGGGAAGGGATATATATATATTTCGAAATACATCTATAAGATATATATATATATATATATATATATATATAGGGAGGGGATAAAGAGAGAGAGAGAGAGAGAGAGAGAGACAGACAGACAGACAGACAGACAGACAGACAGACAGAGACACAGACAGAGACACAGAGATAGACGGACAGACAGATTGATAAACACACACACACACGCACGCACAGCGAAGAGAGAGAGAGAGAGAGAGAGAGAGAGAGAGAAAGAAAGATAGAAAGAGGGGAGGGAGGAGGAGGGGAAGAGAGAGAGACAGAGAGAGAGAGAGAGAGAGAGAGAGAGAGAGAGAGAGAGAGAGAGAGGGGGGAGACAGACAAGACAAGAGATACAGAGACCCAGACAGACAGAGACAGAGACAGACAGACAGACGGTTAGACAGATTGGCAAACACAGAGATTTAAATAAACCTATCTTTAATGTGTCAAACTGTTTTCCAGCTAGAGAGAGAGAGAGAGAGAGAGGGGGGGAGGAATCTTAGCGAAGCAAAAAGTAAGTTTATATGTAGAAAAATTAAAAGATAAAAGAGTTTAGACGAGAATTGCAGAAACGGATGTTAGAAGGTTGGAAAAGATTTGTAAAAAAATAATGAAATGATGTTAATTTTTTCTTATCGACTGATGCGTGTGTTTTCTTTGAGGGTGGTTTTCTTCTTTTCTTTCTTTCTTTTCTTTCTTTCTTTCTTTCTATCTTTCTTTTTGTAATTTGATGAAGAAAAACCGATTCGAATCAAGAAAATTCCCGTATAGAATCGAAAAAAAAAAAAAAACCCCAAAAACCCAGAAACAATTCTAAGTGAGATATGAAAACTAAAACAGGAAACAAAATTTACATTTCTGGGAATGTGGAGAAAGGTAGACAAACACGGGATGTTATGGAAAATGGATGTTTATTGTTGGTAGTGATGTCGACGATGCAACGATTCGGTCTGTTAGACCTTCTTCAGGACTTGGATATAGTTCTTGCTTCAATGATGGACATTTTCAAAAGATTTTTTTTTTTTGTAAATGTTCATCATTGAAGCAAAAACTATATCCAAGTCCTGAAGAAAGTCTAACAGACCGAAACGTTGCATCGTCGACATCATTACCAACAATAAACATCCATTTTACATAACATCCCGTGTTTGTCTGCCTTTCTCTACATATTGTCGGATGGTTAATCTCCCATTTCTCCCATTTCTGGTAAAAAATATCGGCTAATAGAATTAATGTTTGTTTGTTTGTTTGGTTGGTTGGATTTTGCGGCATGTCAACCCTTGGGTTATTTTATGCCGAAAACGTTTGTTTTATTCACTCTGTTTGGGTATTCATTTTTTTTTTCGAATTCAAATAAAAAAATAAACACATTTTTAAAACTCATTTCTTTCAAATTATTTAATCTCAAATGGGACTCTAACAAGGGTAATTTATGAGGAAGTGCGTCCCGGTCTCCTGCTCCCAGTGACTATTAAAATAACGACCCAGCTCAGTCTATTCAAAACTATCCATCTTCATATCTATCTATCTATCTATCTATCTATCTATCTATCTCAATTTGTTCATATTTATCTATATTACTTTAAATACTAAGATTTTTTTTATTCATATTTGTCTTGTTTTTAGTTTAAATAAACAAGAATTACGACAAAAAAAGAAGCGACCCCCCCCAATACATTTACTTGTCAAAAATATATATTTATCTCCATTTGTTCACATCTATCTATATTATTTTGTTTGTTTATCTATCTATCTATCACAGTCTATTTCAAACTATATGTCCATTTTCATATCTAAACAAGAATTACGACAAATTACGATAAATAAACAAGAATTAAGACGAGCTGGGGTTGTTATTTTGATAGTCACCGGGTAGAAATTTTTGAGGCAGGAGACCGGGACGCACTTCCTCATAAATTACCAAATTGATTTCATTTTTTAAACACCCTTTTTAAACTCATTTAAATAAAAATCTATTTACCCTAACAGGTACTACCAAACCAGGTCAAAGTGGACCTAGAAGTAATGGCGATGAAGGGGTATTTCACACTCCCCAGAGCTCAAGGATCAGAACTCATCACTAGATGAAGTTTAACGTCATACCCAGGATACTAAGGTCCTCATCCACAGCCTTCTAGTACATGTAGGATAAAAAGGGTTGTGGGTTTGCCAGAAGAGCAATAGGATCGGGACAATCTTATAGGCTAGATCTTGATATGACCAGCCAACTGATCAAAGGAGGCCTCTCCGACCGCCTGTCTAGCCCGAGTAAGGGCAAATATTATATATATATATATATATATATATATATATATATATATATATATATATATATATATGAATTTAACATTTTTGAAAAAACAAATGATGTTTATAATTGTTGACAGAAATTTGTTTCGACCACTTTAATAGATCGGTCCTCATCAAGAGCAACATATGAGAGAAAGATGGGATGAACAACCGTTAGAAGAAAGGGTACAAACAAAACGCTATTATTCAATGCTGGAATTTTTTAAAAAATGCGGGTTCTGTGTTAAACTAATGAAAAAACAAAATATCTGGATTTTTACACCTCTGAAGGCTTTTATCTACAACACTACGGATTTATCAACACCGCAAGTGATTTGAAACTTTACATCTTTCTTCAATTATGCTGTAGACTTGTAAATTACTTTTTTAATATCTGGAATATATCATGAACAATTTTGATACTCATTATACACTTTTATATAATTTCACATCAAACTCTTTTGAGTTTTATTATGAACTATAATGCTTCTGATTTTTAAAAATAAAATTTATTTTATTTTTAACACAGAACACGCATTTTTAAAAATTCCAGCATTGAATAATAGCGTTTTGTTTGTACCCTTTCTTCTAACGGTTATTCGTCCCGTCTTTCTCTCATAGGTTGCTCCTGATGATGACCGATCTATTAAAGCGGTCGAAACAGATTTCTGTCAGCAATTATAAACATCATTTGTTTTTTCAAAAATGTTAAATTCATACTGTCGGATTAATTTCCATCTATTTTCATATATACATATATGTATATATATATATGTGTGTGTGTAAACTTTTTTAGGAATACAAAATTTTATTAGAGTTTTAAAAAGTCCAAATATTTTGCTCATTAACAATTAAAGGAAGAGTAAAAATAAATAAATAAAATAAATAAAAATAACAATAGAGATGGGGGAAGAGATGAGGGAGAGAAAAATTAGAACTAAGTCAGCTAGTATTTCTCTGAAGTTTTTAGATGAGGCTTGATAATTAGTATTATTTGTATTATTCGGACTATTGTCTTCATCTTCATTGTTAGCTGTACAACGTTTCGGTCGATGTGCCCTCCGGCCTTTTTCAGGTATTTCTAAGTATTTATGGTTAGCTGAATGACAACGATACCTCCATGGACTGAATAAAAGGTTAGGTTCAAAGTTCCGTGATGGCTCCCGATTATGACAAGAAGGTTCCCGAGTCCGAGAAGATTCTCGAGTCCGTCAAGAAATACCTGAAGAAGGCCGGAGGGCACATTGGCCGAAACGTTGTACAGATAACAATGAAGATGAGGACAATAGTCCGAATAATACAAATAATAGTAAGTCAGCTAGCTCTCTCGTTTCTTTTATTTTCCCTCTCTCATCTCTTTCTGCCTCTACTGTTATTTTTAAAACTCTTCTTTTAATCGATGATGAACAAAATTTTAAAGCTCTAATATATATATAATATATATATATATATATATATATTAATATATATATATATTATAATAGAAATAAATTGATAAAAAAATAAATAAATAAAATAAAAAGTCTGTTTTCAAATGCCTTAAAAATAATAAAGAATTCATCATTCGCATCTGATGATTTGGAAGAGTTAGACACTTTGTCTAAGCTTCCTGAAATAGACTATAATGCAAAATGTCTAAGTCTTTTGTAATATTTTTACTTATAAATTTGCTCTGTGACTCTAACAATAAGAGCACACATTGAGCTCTGCAAACTGCGACAGGTTTTTTTATTTAATAAGGAAGATTTCTTCTCTGGACTTTGGATTAAGATATATATATATATATATAATATATATATATATATATATATATATATATATATATAATATGTGTGTGTGTGTGTGTGTGTGTGTGTGTAGTTTTTCCGATGATTACATAGGCGAGAAACTTATAGTTACAAACTCTGGCATCGATGACAATTATAATGGTAGTCTCGCATTGCTGAAAGCGAGTTCAATCCTCGCTGGATGCACCATATAGAGAATTAAAAAACAAAAGACACGTAAGAAAACGTGTGTTCATCCGGCCTTCATGTAAATAATCTATCTAAGCTAAGAAAAGTACAATCAAGTAAATAGACACTAAGTTTAGTTTAACTCAGCACCCGGTGGGAATCGAAATCGCAGTGCTAGGTGAAAGTGAAATATCTCTTTTAAGAAAGGCAACCATTATAGTTATGTTTTAAGGAAATCGGTAAATAACAAAAGTAGATTAGTATTATCTGCGTTATTCGGACTATTGCCCTCATCTTCATTGTTATTTGTATAACGTTTCGGTCGATATGCCCTCCGGACTTTTTCAGGTATTTCTTGTCGGACTCGGGACACATAGCCTAGTGGATAAGGTAGTTAGGTTAAGACAGTTCTAAGTGACAGTTACCTCTGGATTACGGGTTCAATCCTGAGTAGAGGCAGTAACATAGAAAAATAATTTACACAACTCCCACCCTAGCTATGGTTAGCGGAATGAGAACAGGATACCCCCGTGGACTAAATTAAGGGTTAGGTTCAAAGTTCCGTGATGGCTCTCGATTACGACAAGAAAGTTCCCGAGTTCGAAAAGAAGGTTCCCGAGTCCGACAAGAAATACCTGAAGAAGGCCGGAGGGCATATCGGCCGAAACGTTGTACAAATAACAATGAAGATGAGGACAATAGTCCGAATAACGCAGATAATACAAACAAAAGTAGAATTCTACAAATAATAACTTGGATAAACACAACAAAGAAAAGAACTGGTTACAACAATAGGAATCATTGATAGGTATTTAGCTAAAGAAGATGTTGATTTCGAGTTAATAAAAACGAAATTGAATATTCAAGAATAATGAAAATGAAGTGAGAGTGGATGTGAATTCAATCAATGTCTTTTCAACAGATTCTAGGAGTTCCAGATTAAGGATTACAATAAAAGGATTTACAAATCAAAACAGGAAGTTACAGTGAAAATAAAGATACAATAAATGAGAGAGAGAGAGAGAGAGAGAGAGAGAGAGAGAGAGAGAGAAGAGAGAGAGAGAGAGAGAGAGATGACAAAATAAAGAGAGAAGGGATAATGAATAGAAAAAGATAACAGAAAAAAGGCGGGTAAACAATAATGAGAGCTAGGGAGAAAAGTGAGAGAAGTAGAGAGGAATATGTAGTATATATAAGGAAGGATATATATATATATATATATATATATATAATATAGAGAGAGAGAGAGAGAGAGAGAGAGGGAGGGGGAGGGGACACGTTTGTGAGAGCAAGCGAAAGAGCGAATAATATATATATATATATAGTTATATATAGTCATATATATACAGATAGATCGATAGATAGATAGATAGACACAGAGAGAGAGAGAGAGAGAGAGAGAGAGAGAGAGAGAGAGAGAGAGAGAGAGAGGGAGAGAGGGGGTGGACATGTTTGTGAGAGCAAGCTAAAGAGCGAGTGATTGATATATAAATATATATATATATATATATATATATAGTTATATATAGTTATATATATACAGATAGATCGATCGATAGATAGATAGGTAGAGAGAGAGAGAGAGAGAGAGGGAGGGAGGGAGGGCGGGGTGGAGTGTGGAATAGAAAAGAGTATGCATAAAAATGAGAGGCAAAGAGACAAACAAGCAATACAATTATATATACCTTGCGAATAACTCAGAAAAATAACCTATTGGAAAAGGCTTGGCCACAATGGAATCCCCCATTGTAAAGGTCAATACATGAAAGGTTAGTGCCACAATTTTGTGAATACCTGATTGAAACGAGAATCTCTGAATGGAATCATAAAAGACAAGACACACCTGATTAACAAAGAAAAAAAAATTAAGAGCAGTCGATTTAGCTCAGTCGGTAGAGCATTCACCAAGAAATCGCAAGGTTCTAGAAGAAGGAAAACTCTGAATTCAAATCTGTTAAGCTCCGCTTAAACAATAGAGGGTTAATAAATAAATAAATAAGTAATAAATATATATTTTAGTATCTGCTACCTTTGGTTTCATTCTATACAAACTTAATTGCATCAGACTTTTTATATTACACAAGCAAACACATAAATAAACAAGTGACACGCGGAAACAGTTAGACAAACGCACAATATATTTGACCATATTTCGAAAACTTTTCGCTGCCCGACGATTGCTCTGTTTAATCAATTAAGCTTGTATAGCATAAAACCAATGGTAGCAGACTTGTTTCTGAACAAATAAATATATACTAAAATACATATTTATTATTTTGTTGATTTATATATATATGTGTATAAGTGTATGTATATGTGTGTATATATATATATATATATATATATATATATATATATATATATATATGTGGTGTGTGTGGTGTATGTATGTGTGTGTTGTATATGTATGTATATGTATAAGTTTGTATATGTATGTATGTGTGTGTATATTTGAGCGACATGGAAAGAAAATAAAATAAATTAAGGTAAACAAAAGCTACTAAATAAGTGAACAGGAATTCTGAAATTGATTGATTAAACAGCAACCCCTAACAAATTACCGACAAGCGGTCAGATATCTTTGGTTTTATTATTATTGTTTATTATTATTTTTTATTTTTATTCCTATTTTTTTATTCACATCTTTTATTACTCTACAGCTGAGCAGGGCAGGACAATTCTAAAGGAAGGGAGAAAAAAATCTGTTTTCAAATACCTTAAAAGTAATAAAGAATTCACCATTCGCATCTGATGAGTCGGGAGAATTAGACATTTTGTCTAAGCTCCCCGAAATAGTCTATAATGCAAGATCTCTAAGTCTTTTGTTATTTCTTTAATGATATATATATATATATATATATATATATATATATATATATATATATATTTGTGTGTGTGTGTGTGTGTGTGTGGTAAGGATAAAGGAAAAATGGACAAAAAGGAATAACTCAAACAAATAGATGTAGGAGATATATTCGTTCCGTGTATATATATATATATATTATATATATATATATATATATATATGGGGTTGGATTGGGTATGTACATAAAAGGTTTAGCAAAACTTTAGGCATTTTACTTTCAGTTCAAATGCACCAGAAAATATATCAGTGAGGCAAAAATCTTGTTTCTGCAATGCTTCACTCAATAGAATGTCACATTCTGTAATAGAACGTCAGTTTTGTTAAACATCTGCTCTATATTCTCCTTGAAGATATATAGAAAAAACCATGAGGGGTTTGATAAGTTCTATAGATTTAAAAAAAAATCTAATGCTACACGTAATAGTGCATTAAATTTAGTTTTTGGTTACTTGCCGTAAAATCCAACTGTTGCATAGCCCTTCTTTACCGGCACTAAATCAGCATATGTTGCATACTGATGTTTTCACCGTACCAAATCGATATAATGTTGTATACCCTTTCTTACTTCTTTACTTCTTTACTTCTAGTCGTCTTTTCTTCTGGCCGGCTTTGCTATTCTGATCGTCTATCTTGGTCTGGTCTAGCGTCTGGTGTTGACTTGGTATATCTTCTAAGGTCTGGTCTTCTATGGGGATTTCGGGTCTGGTTTCTGTTAGGGATTTCTCCTTATCAGAAGCCCTGTGTCATTGTTAGTTTTTAGTAAACACAAGACTTCGATTTTCTTTTAATGTTCTTTATTCGGTAAATCCCCAACCCAAACATAACATAGCGCGCGTATGCAGAGTTACAGTTTTAGACAGAGCGTCATGGCCGACAGCTCTGTCTGACGTCTAACTGCAAACTGGGGACTGAAAAAGGTCCCACGTGACTTCACATATTTGGCGGGCTTCTGTAATTTTCCATAGAAGGACCCGGCCATGGTATGAAAGAGGTCATCCCCTCAGAATTACAGGGGATTGACAATAATATTATGCAACCGCATAGATTATGTAACACAACCAACCAAACAAACAAACATTTATTTGAGGGGGACAAAACTAAGTTTCCATTTCAAATTGTTTTATTCTTTTTATTGTTTTTTTTAAAAAATTTTCTTTAATAAATTTGATGATTTTACTTACTTATGATATATTGAATTTTTGATTGCCACCCTCTGAGACAATATCTTTAAAAAATTCATTTTTACACTGCCCGGAGGAAGTTTTTTTTTTGCTAGTATATAATAATTGTTACTTATAAGTGGGAGGGTTATTCAGTCGTTTTTAGGTTTCCATTGGATTATTGTTTCTGATGGTGAAGTTTCAATTCTGGGGCTCTGGGGAATATGGAGTACCCCTACATCACCATTACTCCAAGGACCACTCTGACTTGGAGTGGTAGTATCTGTCAAGGTCTCGTCTATGGGTTATATAGAAAAAAAGAGTTAAAATATGTTTTAAAAATTGAGTACATTCAAGAATGAATAAAACAACGTCTTCGGCAATAAATATTTAAAAGTATACTTTCCGTGATACTAAATCGACATCGGAAAACCCTTTTACTGAAGACAGTTAAAAAGTCTCGTAACAGTCTCATTACTACAATGTAAGGAGTTCGTGCCTCACTGGGTGTTCAACTACTGTGATTCTGTGCAATACCACAATATTTCTAATATGTATCTGAGTTGGCATCTGCTATAGAGCAGTTCTAAAACAAGTTTATTTAGTGAAACATTGACTGTGTACTTAGTTCTATTTTATCCGAATCCCCAAACTATTGTTGCCTTGTGTCAGACTAAATTAAGTTTAGAGATTATATATTCTTTTCACTTTTTTTAACTTATTTTAACTTTTAAAGGAAATTAAAATTACTAAGCAGTTTTCTTTACAAAAAATAAATTAACATAGCAGCTCCAATATGAAGTTATGCATAATTATACAACACACACACACACACACACACACACACACACACACGCATATATAATATATTATATTGCACACCACACACGCACGCACACACACACCACCACACAACCACACACACATTTATATTAACACTCTTTCCTGATTGTTGGCAAGAAAAAGAAACAGACGCTATTTATTTATTTTCCTAATTAATTCATTTCCCGTTTTGTGTTCATTTCCAGTTTAAATTCAAAATAAATATTTCTGTTAATTAAAACATTTTCATCTGAAAAAAATTGCCCAGGCAGCAATTAAAGACAACTGGCTTTGAATTCATTCAATTTAGATTTTTAGATTCTTTCTTGAATTCTCTTTATGTAGTTCTTTCTATTTGCATGTCCGTTTCTTAATTAATCTATACAGGGTTATCTATCTATCTATCTATCCATCCATCCATCTATCTATCTACTTATCTATCTATTTATCTATCTATCCATCTATCTGCATATGTATTAGATGATATGCACATTTGCCACATTTGATTTTATACATTTAGATCAGATGGTACTGTAGATAAACAAAAAAGTTTATGCTTAAAGGGTGAGCCAGACCTAAAATGATAATCAGACACTGTTGAACAGGCACACACACATAAGCTCTCTCTCTCTCTCTCTCTCTCTCACACACACACACACACACACATAAACACCCCCTACATACACAGAGAATTTGGAAGACATGAGACACAAACCAAATTGATCTTCTGTAGAGAGATTTTTATCTCGAAATATTAAGAATCATTAAAAAAAATTACAGGTTCACAAACACCATAGTTACCTTATTTTTCTGTACACTTGCATTGTGATAGCCTTCAAAACCAACCACCAAACCAATATTAACACAATGCTTCAAGCAAATTATAAAACCCTTTTAAGCAGATAGATATTTAGATACGTAGATATATAGATAATGAACGGATTTATATGGATAGATAGATAGACAGACAGATAGATAGATAGATACTAAAAAGAAAAATGGGAGTCGTTAACAGAGATTAATATTCTTCTGTTCTAATTTTAGTGAAGAAGATCGACCAACATTTAAAATCAATTCTATTTGAATTCTAGACAACCAGCAACAATGGAAAACATAAGTATGTTAGCCACTGCAAAAAAACAAAACAAAAAAACAAACAGAAAAAACCAAAAAACCAAAAACCAAAAACCACAAAACCAAACCCCCTCCAAAAAAAAAACAACACAAAAAACAACACTATATAGTACAACCTAATGGAATAAAAACTGTATTTCTGTAAATTTACAAATATGAAAAGGTCTGACCAATATCCATTAAAAGCATTGGCTTTTAGATTAATTTCGAACCCAACCACTGCTGGTGGTTGAATATTCTTTTCCGTAGACTTTCGTGCAAAAGTGAAAGTACGTGATCTGCGATGAAGGAAAAAGCAGAAAAAAAGAAAGAAAAGAAAACAAAAGAAAAGAAAAAAGAAAGATCAGTGGGAAGTGGCACAACTCGACAAATAAGTCAAGAAAGTAGAATAATTCAACCAAAGCAAGACCATCTGCTGTTGCCCGGAATCCACATTCAACTCTCGTAAAGCCTAATGACACGAATATCGTACTTATCGAAATTGCAACACAAGTATTTCTTATAAAATACGAATAAATTTTGAACAGATCTATTTGACCCATAGACAGGACCTAACAGATACTATCACTCCGGTTAGAGTGGACCTGGGATAATGGTAAATCAAAGGGGTACTCCACACTCCCAGGAACCTTTAGAACTGGAGGCCTCACCATTCAAGATGCTGTTATGTCAAATCCAGTACACCTCCTTTTGGTGGGTGTCATACCCCTATATAGGGATATACTCAGGCATATTCTAAGCCACGTCGTCAGAGGTGTACGCATTTAGGATTATGAATATATTTGTCTGATAATTTTTTTAAGATGATATTGAAAACACAATTTTGCAATAATACAGCGAAATCTTGCAACGGAATCATTAAAAAAATTCAATCTTAATATTTTCTTTTTTTCCCGACTTTTAGAGGCTGCATTTTAAATATAAAATTGAAAAAAATGAATTCAAGGTTTCGGGTCGATACTGCCCCTGCCAACTCAACGTATGAGTAGCACAGGGATCTGTGCGGTAAAGTGAGGAGGCTGATGTTAGGTGTAGCGCTCCGTCTCCAGACGTCAAAAACAATCTCCTTGGTCTCGCGCTAGTTGAAAAGGGGATAGACCCCCTCGCTGTCTGGCTGATACCAAACTTTGGACACCCCGATGACTATACTTTTTTATACCGGAAAAAAAGGGCTTTCTTATTCTATAGTGAAGCTTCGGCCGCTTGGACCCACAATACATCGTTGATCCCAGGGGGCCATCCCCCCAGGCAAACAGCCTTTCCCCCTCGATTAAAGGAGCAGGGCTGGGTTTATTACCGTGCCTGAAAAGCCGCTCCCTGAGGCGGGTGTAATGCCGATGGGATCAACACATTTTTTGCACAAGGCCCTATTAAATGTGGACCACCCACGAACCAAAGCTCTGGGTGTGGCAGGTGCAAAAAAATGTGTTGATCCATCGGCATTCCCGCCTCAAGGGACGCCTCAAGGCACCGGGTAATAAACCCAGCCTGCTTCCTTTAAATCGAGGGGAAGTGTTGCCTGGGGGGGATTGGCCCCCCTGGGAATCAACGATGTTAATGTGGTCCAGCGGCCGAAGCTCACTATAATAAGAAAGCTTTTTCCGGTATAAAAAGTAAATCATCGGGGTGTCCTAAAGTTGGTATCAGCCCAGACAAGCGAGGGGTCTTCCCCTTTTCCACTAGCGCGAGACCAAAGGAGATTGTTTTTTTGACGTCGTGAGACGGAGCGACTACACCTAACTATCAGCTCCTCACTTTACCGACAGATCCCTGTGCTACTCATACGTTGAGTTGGCAATGGGCCAAGTATCGAACCCGAAACCCTTGAGAATTCATTTTTTTCAATTTTATATTTAAATGCAGCCTTCTAAAAGTCGAGAAAAAAAGAAAATTTAAGATTTGAATTTTTAATTGATTCCGTTGCAAGAATCCGCTGTATTATTGCAAAATGTGTTTCTAATATCATTCTTAAAAATTCAGACAAATATATTCATGAATTCCTAAATGCGTACACCACTTCTTGACGACGTGCTTAGAATTGCTGGAGTATATCCCCTATATAGGGTATGAACCCACCAAAGGAGTTGTACTGGATTTGACACTAAACATCATTCTGATGGTGAGGCTCCATTCTAAAGGTCTGGAGAGTGTTGGAGTACCCTTGATACCAATTAATCCAGGTCCCACTCACCGGAGTGATTAGTATCTGTTAGGGTTCCTGTCTTATGGTCAAATAGGTCTGTTTTCAAAAAATTATTCGTATTTATAGGAATACTTGTGTTGCAATTTTCGATAAGTACGATATTCGTGTCATTAGGGCTTTACGAGAGTTGAATTGATTTCCGGGCAACAGCAGATGTCTTTGCTTGGTTGAATTATTCTTACTTTCTTGACGTATTTGTCGAGTTTGTGCCACTTCCCACTGATCTTTCTTTTTCTTTCTTTTGTTTTCTTTTCTTTCTTTTGTTTCTGCTTTTTCCTTTCATCGCAGATCACGACTTTCACTATTGCACGAAAGGTCTACAGGAAAAGATATATTCAACCACCAGCAGTGGTTGGGGATCGAAATTAATCTAAAAGCCAATGCTTTTAATGGATATTGGGTCAGACCTTTTCATTATTTGTAAATTTACAGGAAATACAGTTTTATTCCATTAGGTTGTACTATATAGTGTTGTTTTTGTGTTGTTTTTTTTTGGGAGGGGGTGGTTTTGGGTTTTTGGTTTTGGTTTTTGGGTTTTCTGTTTGTTTTTTTGTTTTGTTTTTGTTGCAGTGGCTAACATATTATGTTTTCCATTGTTGCTGCGTTGTCTAGATTAAATGAATTTGATTTTGAAATGTTGGTCGATCTTCTTCACTAAAATGTAAACAGAAGAATATTAAATCTCTGTTAACGACTCCCAAATTTTTCTTTTTAGTATCTATCCTATCTATCTGTCTGTCTAATCTATCTTATCCATATAAATCCCGTCATTAATTATATATCTAACGTATCTAAATATCTATCTGCTTAAAAGGTTTTATAATTGCTTGAAGCATTGTGTTAATATTGGTGTTTTGGTGGTTGGTTTGAAGGCTATCACAATGCAAGTGTACAGAAAAATAAGGTAACTATGGTGTTTTTGAACCTGCTAATTTTTTTAATGTTCTTAATATTTCGAGATAAAAAAATCTCATTACAGGAAGATCAATTTGTCTGTGTCTCATGTCTTCCAAATTCTCTGTGTTGTAGGGGTGTTTAGTTTGGTGTGTGTGTGGTGAGAGAGAGAGAGAGAGAGAGAGAGCTATGGTGTGTGCCTGTTCAACAGGTCTGATTATCATTTTAGGTCATGCTCACCTTTTAAGCATAAACTTTTTTGTTTATCTACAGTACCATCTGATCTAAATGTAAAATCAAAGTGGCAAATTGCATATCATCTTAATACATATGCAGATAGATGGATAAGATAGATAAATAGATTAGATTAAGTAGTAATAGATGGGATGGATGGATAGATAGGATAGGAGTAGATAACGCTGTATAGACTTAATTAAGAACGGACATTGCAAATAGAAAGAACTACATTAAAGAAGAATTCAAGAAAGAATCTAAAAAATCTAAATTGAATAATTCAAAGCCAGTTGTCTTTAATTGCTGCCTGGGCAATTTTTCAGATTGAAAATGTTTTTAATTAAACAGAAATATTTATTTTGAATGTTTAAACTGGAATGAACACCCAAAACGGGAAATGAATTAATTAGGAAAATAAATAAATAGCGTCTGTTTTCTTTTTTCTTGCCAACAATTCAGGAAAGAGTGTTATATAAATGTGTGTGTGATGTGTGTGTGTGTGTGTGTGCGATGGTGTGTGTGTGTCAATATAAACATATATATATATGCGTGTGGTGTGTGATGTGTGTGTGTTGTTGTGTGTGTGGTGTGTGTTATAATTATGCATAACTTCATATTGGAAGCTGCTATGTTAATTTTATTGTTTTGTAAAGAAAAACTGCCTTAGGTAATTTTAATGTCCCTTTAAAAGTTTAAAAATAATGTTAAAAAAAGTTGGAAAAAGAAATTATAATCTCTAAAACTTAATTTAGTCTGAACAAGGCAAACAATAGTTTGGGGATGGATAAAAAATAGACTAAGTACACAGTCAATGTTTCACTAAATAAACTGTTTTAGAACTGCTCTATAGCAGATGCCAACTCAGGATACATATTAGAAAATATATGTGGTATTGCAACAGATCACAGTAGTTGAACACCCAGTGGAGGCACGAACTCCTACATTGTAGTAAATGAGACTGTTACAGACTTTTAACTGTCTTCAGTAAAAGGGGGTTTCCGATGTCGATTAGTATCACGGAAAGTATACTTTTAAAATATTTATGCCGGAAGGACGTTTGTTTTATTCATTCTTGAATGTACTCAATTTTTAAAACATATTTTACTCTTTTTTTTTCTATGATAACCATAGGACGAGGACCTTTACAGTACTTACCACTCCAAGTCAGAGTGGGTCCTTGGGTAATGGTGATGTAGGGGTACTCATATTCCCCAGAGCCCCAGATTGAAAACATTCCCATCAGAAACAATAAATCCAATGGAAACTAAAACGACTGAATTAACCCTTTTCCCACTTATAAGTAAACAATTATTATATACTAGCAAAAAAAAACTCCTCCGGGCAGTTTGTAAAAAATGAATTTTTTTAAAGATATTGTCTCAGAGGGTGGCAATCAAAATTCAAATATATCATAAGTAAGTAAAATCATCAAATTTATTAAAGAAAATTTTTAAAAAAACAATAAAAGAATAAAACAATTTGAAATTGGAAACTTAGTTGTTGTCCCCTCAAAAAATGTTTGTTTGTTGGTTGGTTGTGTTACATTAATCTATGCGGTGCATAATATTATTGTCAATCCCCTGTAATTCTGAGGGGATGACCTTCTTTCATACCATGCCGGGTCCTTTCTATGGGGAAATTACAGAAGCCCGCCAAATATGTGAAGTCCACGCGTGGGACCTTTCAGTCCCCAGTTTGCAGTTAGACGTCAGGACAGAGCTCTGTGGCCATTGGACGCTCTGTTAAAAACTGAACTCTGCATACGCCGCTATGTTATTTGGGTTGGGATTACGAAATAAAAGAACATTAAAAGAAAAATCGAAGTCTTGTTGTTTACTAAAAACTCAATACCACAGAGCTTCTGGATAAGGAGAAATCCCTAACAGAACAGACCCGGAAATCCCCATAGAAGACCAGACCTTAAAGATATACCAATCAACACCAGACGCTAGACCAGACCAGATAGACGATCAGAATAGCAAAGCCGGCCAGAAGAAAAAGACGACTAAGAAGTAAAAAGAAGTAAAGAAGTAAGAAAGGGTATACAACATTATATCGATTCGGTACGGTGAAACATCAGTATGCAAATATGCTGATTTAGTGCGGGTATAAAGAAGGGCTATTGCAACAGTGGATTTTACGGCAGTAACCAAAAAACAAATTAATGCACTATTACGTGTAGCATTTAGATTTTTTTTTAAATCTATAGAACTTATCAAACCCCTCATGGTTTTTTCTATATATCTTCAAGGAGAATATTTAGAGCAGATGTTTAAACAAAAACTGACGTTCTATTACAGAATGTTGACATTCTATTGAGTAAGCATTGCAGAACAAGCATTTTTGCCTCACTGATATATTTTCTGGTGCATTTGAATGATAAGTAAAAATGCCAAAGTTTGTGCCTAAACCTTTTATGTACATACCCAATCCAACCCCCATTATATATATATATATATATATATATATATATATAATATTTAATACACGGGAAACCGAAAATATATCTCCACATCTATTTGTCTTGAGTTATTCCTTTTTTCATTTTTTCCTTTTATCCTTACCACACCACACACACACACCCAACACACAATATATATATATATATATATGATATATATATATATTAATATAAATTATCATTAAAGAATAACAAAGACTTAGAGGATCTGGCATTATAGACTATTTCGGGGAGCTTAGACAAAATGTTCTAATTTCTCCCGACTCATCAGATGGCGAATGGTGAATTCTTTATACTTTTAAGGTATTTTGGAAAACCAGATTTTTTTGCTCCCTTCCTTTAGAATTGTTCCTGCCCTCTCAGCTGTAGAGTTATAAAAAGATGTGGAATAAAAAATAGGGAATAAAAATAAAAAATAATTAATAACAATAATAATAAAAACCAAAGATATCTGACCGCTTTCGGTAATTTGTTAGGGGTTGCTGTTTAATCAAATCAATTTCAGAATTCCGGTTCACTTATTAGTAGCTTTTGTTTACCTAATTTATTTTTATTTTCTTCTCCATGTCGCTCAAATATACAACAACATACTACATATACAACTTATACATTACATACATATAATACACAACATGACATACACCACCACACACCACACAATATATAATATGATATATTATATACTATATATAGTATATATATATAATATACACACATATTACACACTTATACACATATATATATATAATTCAAACAAATAATAAATATGTATTTAGTTATTTATTTATTTGTTCAGAAAACAAAGTCTGCTACCATTGTGCTTTTATGCTAACAAGCTTAATTATTAAACAGAGCAATCTTCGGGCAGCGAAAGTTTTCGAAATTGGTCAAATATATTGTGCCGTTGTCTAACTGGTTTCCGCGTGTCACTTGTTTATTTATGTGTTTGCTTGTGTAATATTAAAAAGGTCCTGATGCAATTTAAGGTGTATTAGAATGAAACCAAAGGTAGAGATTACTAAAATATATATTATTTAACTTATTTATTTTATTTATAACCCTCTATTGTTTAAGCGGAGCTTAACAGATGTGAATTCAGAGTTTTCTTCTTCTAGAACCTTTGCGATTTCTTGGTAATGCTCTAACCGACTTGAGCGTGAAATCGACTTGCTCTTTATTTTTTTTTCTTTGTTAAATCAGGTGTGGGTGTCTGTATGATTCCATGGCAGAGATGTTCTCGTTTCAATCAGGTATGTCACAAAATTGTGCACTTAACCTTTCATGTATTGACCTTTACAATTGGGGGATTCCATTTGGCCAACTTTTCCAATAGGTTAATTTCTGAGTATTCGCAAGTATATATAATATGGTATTGCTGTTTGTCTCCTTGCCTCTCATTTTTATGCATACTCTATTTTCTATTCCACACCTCCACCCGCCCTCCCTCCTCCCTCTCTCTCTCTCTCTCTCTAACCATCTATCTATCTGATTCTCTATCTGTATATATATAACTATATAAAATAATATATATATAATATATATATTTATATATCAATCAACTCGCTCTTTAGCTTGCTCTCACAAACATGTCCACCCCTCTCTCCTCTCTCTCTCTCTCTCGCTCTCTCTCTCTCTCTCTCTCTCTCTCTCTCGCTTCTGTGTTCCTATCTAATCTATCCCTATCGATCTATCTATATAAGTATGTACTATATATAAATATATTTTATTATATAATTATTTTCCCTCTTTCGCTTGCTCTCACCAAACTGTCCCCCTCCCCCTCCCCTCTCTCCTCTTCTCTTCTCTCTCTCTATATATAATATAATATATATATATATATATTATCCTCTTCCGTTATATATACTTACAATTCCTCTGTCTACTTCTCTCACTTACTCTCCCTTAGCTCTCATTAATTGTTTACCCGCCTTTTTTCTGTTATTCTTTTTCTATTCATTATCCCTTCTCTCTTTATTTGTCATCTCTCTCTCTCTCTCTCTCTCTCTCTCTCTCTCTCTCTCTTTCTCATCTCTCGGCTTCTCTCTCTCTCTCTCATTTTATTGTAATCTTTATTTTTCACTGTAACTTCCTGTTTTTGTAGATTTGGTTAAATCCTTTTTATTGTAATCTTAATCTGGACTCCTAGATCTGTGGAAAAGGACATTGATGAATTCACATCCACTCTCACTTCATTTCATTTATTCTTTGAATATTCAATTTCGTTTTTTTAACTCGAAATCAACATCTTCTTTAGCTAAACATTCAATGATTTTCTATTGTTGTAACCAGTTCTTTTCTTTGTTTGTTTATCCAAGTTATTATTGTAGAATTCTACTTTTGTTTGTATTATCTGCGTTATTCGGACTATTGTCCTCATTCTTCATTGTTATTTGTAAACCGTTTCCGGCCGATATTGCCCTCCGGGCCTTCTTCAGGTATTTCTTTGTCGGGCTCGGGAACCTTCTTTTCAACTCGGGGAACTTTCTTTCCGTAATCGAG
>CM042138.1:141010252-141015721 GCA_023376005.1 Doryteuthis pealeii | reverse complement strand
TCATTTTTTTTAAACACTCTTTTTAAACTCATTTAAATAAAAATCTATTTACCCTAACAGGTACTACCAATCCAGGTCAAAGTGGACCTAGAAGTAATGGCGATGAAGGGGTACTTCACACTCCCCAGAGCTCAAGGATCAGAACTCATCACTAGATGAAGTTTAACGTCATACCCAGGATACTAAGGTCCTCATCCACAGCCTTCTAGTACATATAGGATAAAAAGGGTTGTGGGTTTGCCAGAAGAGCAATAGGATCGGGACAATCTTATAGATGCTAGATCTTGATATGACCAGCCAACTGATCAAAGGAGGCCTCTCCGACCGCCTGTCTAGCCCGAGTAAGGGGCAAATATGTGCAAAATTTTATTATATATATATATATATATATATATATATATATATATATATATATTATATATATGAATTTAACATTTTTGAAAAAACAAATGATGTTTATAATTGCTGACAGAAATTTGTTTCGACCACTTTAATAGATCGGTCCTCATCAAGAGCAACATATGAGAGAAAGATGGGATGAACAACCGTTAGAAGAAAGGGTACAAACAAAACGCTATTATTCAATGCTGGAATTTAAAAAAATGTGTGTTCTGTGTTAAACTAATGAAAAAACAAAATATCTAGATTTTTACACCTCTGAAGGCTTTTATCTACAACACTACGGATTTATCAACACCACAAGTGATTTGAAACTTTACATCTTTCTTCAATTATGGCGTGGACTTGTAAATTACTTTTTTAATAGCTGGAATATATCATGAACAATTTTGATACTCATTATACACTTTTATATAATTTCACATCAAACTCTTTTGAGTTTTATTATGAACTATAATGCTTCTGATTTTTAAAAATAAAATTTATTTTATTTTTAACACAGAACACGCATTTTAAAAAATTCCAGCATTGAATAATAGCGTTTTGTTTGTACCCTTTCTTCTAACGGTAATTTGTCCTGTCTTTCTCTCATATGTTGCTCTTGATGATGACCGATCTATCAAAGCGGTCGAAAGAGATTTCTGTCAGCAATTATAAACATCATTTGTTTTTTCAAAAATGTTAAATTCATACTGTCGGATTAATTTCCATCTATTTTCATATATACATATATGTATATATATATATATGTGTGTGTGTGCAAACTTTTTTAGGAATACAACATTTTATTAGAGTTTTAAAAAGTCCAAATATTTTGCTCATTAACAATTGAAGGAAGAGTAAAAATAAATAAATAAAATAAATAAAAATAACAATAGAGATGGGAGAAGAGATGAGGGAGAGAAAAATTAGAACTAAGTGAGCTAGTATTTCTCTGAAGTTTTTAGATGAGGCTTGATAATTAGTATTATTTGTATTATTCGGACTATTGTCCTCATCTTCATTGTTATCTGTACAACGTTTCGGTCGATGTGCCCTCCGGCCTTTTTCAGTTATTTCTAGGTATTTATGGTTAGCTTAATGAGAACACGATACATCCATGGACTGAATAAAAGGTTAGGTTCAAAGTTCCGTGATGGCTCCCGATTACGACAAGAAGGTTCCCGAGTCCGAGAAGATTCTCGAGTCCGATAAGAAATACCTGAAGAAGGCCGGAGGGCACAGTGGCTGAAACGTTGTACAGATAACAATGAAGATGAGGGCAATAGTCCGAATAATCTAAATGATACTAAGTCAGCTAGCTCTCTCGTTTCTTTTATTTTCTCTCCCTCTCACATCTCTCTGCCTCTACTGTTATTTTTAAAACTCTTCTTTTAATCGATGATGAACAAAATATTTGGTCTTTTTAAAGCTCTGATATATATTATATATATATATATATATATTATATATTAATATATATGAAGATAAATCTAATGAGTCAGATAAACCTACTAAGAGTTTCGCTTAATGCTCTTCAGGGCTAAGATCTGACTAAGATATATATATATATATATATGTGTGTGTGTGTGTGTGTGTGTGTGTGTGTAGTTTTCCCGATGATAACATAGGCGAGAAACTCTGGCATGATAACTATAATGGTTAACAAGCTAGTCTCGCATTGCTGAAAGCGAGTTCAATTCTCGTTGGATGCACCATATAGAAAATTAAAAAACAAAGACACGTAAAAAAAATCGGTAAATAATCTATCTAAGCTAAGAAAAGTATAATCAAGTAGATAGGTACTAAGTTTATTCTAACTCAGCACCCGGTGGGAATCGAAATCGCAGTGCTTGGTGAAAGTGAAATATCTCTTTAAGAAAGGCAACCATTATAGTTATTTTTAATGAAATCGGTAAATAACAAAAGTAGAAATCTACAAAGAAAAGAACTGGTTACAACAATACGAATCATTGATAGGTTTTTAGCTAAGGAAGATATTGATTTTGAGTTAATAAAAACGAAATTGAATATTCAAGAATAATGAAAATGAAGTGAGAGTGGATGTGAATTCAATCAATGTCTTTCCCAACAGATTCTAGGAGTTCCAGATTAAGGATTACAATAAAAAGGATTTACAAATCTACAAAACAGGAAGTTACAGTGAAAATGAAAGATACAATAAATGAGAGAGAGAGAGGAGAGAGAGAGAGGAGAGAGAGAGAGAGGAGGAGAGAGAGAGAGAGAGAGAGAGATGACAAAAATAAAGAGAGAAGGGATAATGAATAGAAAAAGATAAAAGAAAAAAAGGCGGGTAAACAATAATGAGAGCTAGAAGGAGGGTAAATGAGAAAACTAGAGAGGAATATGTAGTATATATAAAGAAGAGGAGACAATAGATAGATAGATAGAGAAAGAAGAGAGAGAGAGAGAGGAGAGAGAGAGAGAGTGGGGGGGGGGAACATGTTTATGAGAGCAAGCGAACGAGTGAGTGATATATATATATATATATATAGTCATATATATACAGATAGATAGATAGATAGATAGAGAGAGAGAGAGAGAGAGGAGAGAGGGGAATGAAAGAGAGAGAGAGAGTGGGGAGGGGAACATGTTTATGAGAGCAAGCGAACGAGTGAGTGATATATATATATATATATATATATATATATAGTTATATATAGTCATATATATACAGATAGATCGATCGATAGATAGATAGAGAGAAGAGAGAGAGGAGAGAGAGAGAGAGAGAGAGAGAGAGAGAGAGAGGGAGAGGAGGAGGGCGGGGGTGGAGTGTGGAATAGAAAAGAGTATGCATAAAAATGAGAGGCAAAGAGACAAGCAAGTAATACAATTATATATACCTTGCGAATAACTCTCAGAAAAATAACCTATTGGAAAAGGCTTGGCCACAATGCAATCCCCCATTGTAAAGGTCAATACATAAAAGGTTAGTGCCACAATTTTCTGAATACCTGATTGAAACGAGAATCTCTGAATGGAATCATAAAAGACAAGACACACCTGATTAACAAAGAAAAAAAATTCAAGAGCAGTCGATTTAGCTCAGTCGGTAGAGCATTCACCAAGAAATCGCAAGGTTCTAGAAGAAGGAAAACTCTGAATTCAAATCTGTTAAGCTCCGCTTAAAAAAATAAAGGGTTAATAAATAAATAAATAAATAAATATATATTTTAGTATCTGCTACCTTTGGTTTCATTCTATACAAACTTAATTGCATCAGACTTTTTATATTACACAAGCAAACACATAAATAAACAAGTGACACGCGGAAACAGTTAGACAAACGCACAATATATTTGACCATATTTCGAAAACTTTTCGCTGCCCGACGATTGCTCTGTTTAATCAATTAAGCTTGTATAGCATGAAACCAATGGTAGCAGACTTGTTTCTGAACAAATAAATATATACTAAAATACATATTTATTATTTGTTTGATTATATATATATGTGTGTATAAGTGTATGTATATATATATATATATATAATATATATATATATATATATGTATATGTGTGTGTGTATGTATGTGTGTGTATGTATATGTATGTATATGTATAAGTTTGTATATGTATGTATGTGTGTGTATATTTGAGCGATATGGAAAGAAAATAAAATAAATTAAGGTAAACAAAAGCTACTAAATAAGTGAACAGGAATTCTGGAATTGATTGATTAAACAGTATCTCCTAACAAATTACCGACAAGCGGTCAGATATCTTTGGTTTTATTATTATTGTTTATTATTATTTTTTATTTTTATTCCTATTTTTTATTCACATCTTTTATTACTCTACAGCTGAGCAAGGCAGGACAATTCTAAAGGAAGGGAGAAAAGAGATCTGTTTTCAAATGCCTTAAAAGTAATAAAGAATTCACCATTCGCATCTGATGAGTCGGGAGAATTATACATTTTGTCTAAGCTCCCCGAAATAGTCTATAATGCAAGATCTTTAAGTCTTTTGTTATTTCTTTAATGATATATATATATATATATATAATATATATATATATATATATATATATATATATGTATGTGTGTGTGTGTGTGTGTGTGCGTGTGCGTGGTAAGGATAAAGGAAAATGGACAAAAAGGAATAACTCAAACAAATAGATGTAGGAGATATATTTCGTTCCGTGTATATTATATATATATATATATATATATATATATATATATATATATATATGGGGTTGGATTGGGTATGTACATAAAAGGTTTAGCAAAACTTTAGGCATTTTACTTTCAGTCCAAATGCACCAGAAAATATATCAGTGAGGCAAAAATCTTGTTTCTGCAATGCTTCACTCAATAGAATGTCACATTCTGTAATAGAACGTCAGTTTTGTTAAACATCTGCTCTATATTCTCCTTGAAGATATGTAGAAAAAAACATGAGGGGTTTGATAAGTTCTATAGATTTAAAAAAAAATCTAATTCTCCACGTAATAGTGCATTAGATTTAGTTTTTGGTTACTTGCCGTAAAATCCAACTGTTGTATAGCCCTTCTTTACCGGCACTAAATCAGCATATGTTGCATACTGATGTTTTCACCGTACCAAATCGATATAATGTTGTATACCCTTTCTTACATCTTACTTCTAGTCGTCTTTTCTTCTGGCCGACTTTGCTATTCTGATCGTCTATCATCTTGGTCTGGTCTAGCGTCTGATGTTGACTTGGTATATCTTCTAAGGTCTGGTCTTCTATGGGGATTTCGGGTCTGGTTTCTGTTAGGGATTTCTCCTTATCATAAGCCCTGTGTAATTGTTAGTTTTTAGTAAACACAAGACTTCGATTTTCTTTTAATGTTCTTTATTCGGTAAATTCTCAACCCAGACATAACATAGCGCGCGTATGCAGAGTTACAGTTTTAGACAGAGCGTCATGGTCTGACGTCTAACTGCAAACTGGGGAAAAAGGTCCCACGTGACTTCACATATTTAGCGGGCTTCTGTAATTTTCCATAGAAGGACCCGGCCATGGTATGAAAGGGGTCATCCCCTCAGAATTACAGGGGATTGACAATAATCTTATGCAACCGCATAGATTATGTAACACA
>CM042138.1:141002752-141005252 GCA_023376005.1 Doryteuthis pealeii | reverse complement strand
CACACACACGCATACCACACACACACATACACACAACACACACACACACACACATATATATATATATATATATATATATATTAAAAATGTTAAGTTGGCAAAATTAAGCGAATACATATTTATCTAAAATATGAAAGGTAATGTAAGTTTAGAGTATTCAGACACAAGGCCAAAAGAATTCGTTGCTGCAGACTAAGAAATTCGTTTTGTACGCAATACGGAATTGAGTTTTATTAAAAGCTATTTATTTCGAAAACTAACACTTCACCTGAAAGGTTGAAGAATAAATCGGTTGAAAGCAGAAAAAAAGTTTAAAATTTCGTCAAAAATGAAAATTCGTCTACAAATGAAAAATATATTCATCGCAAAACAACAACTATTTTATAGAAAGAATAAATAAAAAATGTCTTTCTTTTTATCTGGCTTAAGATGTTAGCTTTCATTTTCATTGTGCCATACATAAGCATAAGAAAGGTTTATATATATATATATATATATATATATATATATATATATATATATATATATATATATTATACTATTGAATTGTTTATTTTAACTAGCCTTTCTGATGTCACATCCGCTGACCTCCCACCGGCGCCTTAAACGACAAAAGCTGCAGCACTTCCGTTATAGATTTTCAGTGTTAGTTAAGAAAAAGGAAATAGGAAATAAATAAACAAAAATAAAATAACAGACAAAAACAAACAAAACAGACAAAAAAGCTAAAAATTGAACAAAGAAAACAAAAGTAAAAATAAGAAATAAAAGACCTAGCTTTCTTTTCGTTTATTTGTTTTACTTTCACATGCACAAAATTAATTTCTTGATTTTGTTTTAGTTTAAATCAATGTCTATTCCAGTTTCTGCTCAATTGTCTTTCCTATTGTAATCCGCTTGATTTTCTCTGTAAGCGGCAAAAAGGGAGCAAATATATATATATAATATATATATATATATATATATATATATATATATATATTGATGTTGAAAGGATAAATATATATATATATATATATATTATATATATATATATATATATATATTATATATGTTGAAAGGATAAATAAATAAAGGAAGGAAAATGTTGAATGGATAAAAATGGTTTAATGAAATGCCAACACGTGTTTTGGTCGATAGTTTGTCCATGTACACATTTTATTCTGTTTATTACTATTTTAAATATTGAATAAAATAATAATAATAGAAAATAGAAAATATTTAAGTATAGAAAGAAAACAACCTTCTTCAGGGCAAGATGTTTGATATTTGAAATTAATACGGTCAAAATACGGAGAATTTTGAAGTGTTAGAAAAATTTCTGAGACGCTTACGGTTGGAAAATAAAGTAATATTTGGTGACACTTACGATTTGAGAATAAAGAACATTCAGTGATGAGAGACATTTGAAAAAAAGGGGAATTTTTTATTTTCGTAAAAAATATTATTGATTAGTACAAGAAAGTTGAAGTACAAAGTTGAGTTAATGTTGTTATTATATACTTAAATTTGTTTATTAATTTAATGAATCTTTGAATAAGTATTGTTAGTTTTGATAAGATGAGCATACGTGTATTCATCTTGGTATTTTATTTATCTATTTTTAATATAATCTTTGTGATCATTGTTGTTTATCTATTTATTATATAATTATATTTGTTTATTAATTTGATCTTTGAATAAGTATTGTTAGCTTTGATAAGATGAGCATACTTGTATTGATTTTGGTAATTTATTTATTCATTTGTATTTAATATAATCTTAGTGATCATTGTTAAAATTTACTGTATCTTAATAAATTAAGTGAATTCTTCCGTTAGTGGGTAAGAAAAAATCTGGTAATATAAAAAGACTTGCTGTCACATGTTCTTCAGTGAGCCAATAGCTTAGGCAGGTGTAGAACATTTTAGTGAGGTGAAGTTGATGATAATGATGGTAATGGTAAAACCATAAAAATAAAATAAGAGTAATCAAATTTACTTTAATATAAGTTGGAGATGTTTATAGTTATAGAGAAAAGGAAATTAGAGGTATAAACTCATGTGAAAATGTTTTGTTTTAATGTTGCTAAGAGGTGATTTGGATTTTAAATTTTAGTTTAAATTTCTTTAAATTTTAATATTGTATGTTGAAGTCTTTTAATATAATTTTAGCAAGAAAATGTGATATTTTATAAAATCCTGGTCTTTGAATAATTGTATTAAGGAGAGAAATGGTAGATGATTCGACTATACGACATTTGTTTCGATCATGGACAAAAGCGATCATCGAAGAATTTTGCTGATTAAAATTGTGATTTGTTAATAAGTTGTGTGTTACTAGAGAGTTAGATTTATTTCCAAATATTAGGTCTTTAAAATGTTCATACATACGATTTTTAAAATGTTTGGAAGTTTCACTGATGTAAACCATGTCACATTGTTGACAACATATTTTGTAAACGCCGGCGTCGGAAATGACTTCGCGTTTTGTTGTGGTATGTCTTAATAAATGTCTAATT
>CM042138.1:140987752-140997752 GCA_023376005.1 Doryteuthis pealeii | reverse complement strand
TTTTATCCATTTTTTTTTTTTGCCTTTGATGATAATTTATATAATCAATGTAGTTTTTTCCATTTTTTTTAAATTTTTTTCTTTTTCTTTCCCTTTTTCTTTTTTTTTTTTTTTTTTTTTCCTTCAATTACTTTTTAAAAATCTTTTTTCCCTTTTGAATTCAACTTCATTTTTTTATTCACATTTTTCATTCATTTTTATTTTATTTTTTCTTTATTTTTTTTCTTTTTCTTTTATTTTTTTATTTTTTCATTCAATTAGTTTAAAAAAATCTTTTATCCCTTTTGAATTCAAGCCCTTGCAACCCCGCCAAAAAACAAAAAACAGAAAAAACACCCTAATTTTTGTTACGCTTTTTAAATAAGAAAAATAGAACTGTATTATATAAAAACATAGTAAAATAAAATATTGGTTGGTTGATTGTTTTACGGCATATCAAGCCTTTTCGGGTCATCAAATGCCGAATCAAGTAATTTTGATATCAGGTTGCTTACAGTACCTGCTGTTGCTTAAATGGTCACCCATCTAAGTATTGAACAGGCTCATTGCTGCTTAAATTCGGTAATCGGTGCTTTCAACGGGATTTGACCGTAAGCGAAAATAGAATGTAATAAATTATGTTTTAATATGTTTGAATGTTTATTTTTTCATGAATAATATTTTTCCTTGTCATAATAAATTTGGAAACTTAAATGTTTTAAGTGAACTTATTAGCATTAGCGTATCTGAAGCTCGCTCGTACCTCAAATTCTAGCTCACAGCCCAAAGCAAAAAATCAACCGTGTGACAGCTCGTAACTTAAAAAAAACTCGTAAGTTGGGACACTCGTAAGTCAAGGTACCATTATATTCTTTAAAAGTCGAATAGTAAGTTAAAAATAAAAAGTAAAAAGTCGTTGGGGTGGCCTAAAATCGGTATCAGCCAGACAGCGAGGGAGTCTATCCCTTTTCACTTGCGCTAGACCAAGGAGATTATTTTTGGCGTCTGAGGCGGTGCGCCACAACTATTATCCGCTCCTCGCTTTACCCCACAGATCCTGTGCTACTCATACGCTAAGTGAGGGCCGGTATCGAACCCGGAACCATGTGGTTCCTAGTCTGACGCTCTACTGGCTTGTCTAGCTCAAAGGGTCAGTTTGATCAAACTACATTGATTATATAAATTATCATCAAACGCAAAAAAAAAAAAATGGATAAAAACTTTGTGAAAAATAACCATCAGAGATCATAACGTACTTTTAAGGAACACGAGTATTAATATATATATGTATTTACCAACCCCTCCGCACGAGCAGGATGTGACACAAGGTCAATTTCTTTAGCGGAGTTCAACAGGTTTGAATTCAGAGTTTTCTTTCTCCTAGACCGGTTGCCTAACCAAGGTTAAAGAGCCCAGTCTGCCCTACTATTTATCCGTAGCTGGAGGAAGAGTATTGTCCATACCTTTCCCAGTGGTATTAGCGTTAAGTGAAATGCAATTATCACATCCAAGATTTGAACTCGGGGCGACGAGTCCATTTCCCATGACTCTAACCATTACACCACGCGCTTCCACGAGTATTAACATCTATTAATAATGGAGATTCGCTTCCGGTTTTTGTCTGTTACAAAAATTACGACACTGATTACGTCACATTAACCAAAATCGTCATAACATAGAATAAATACACTCAAAATTTGAACATGCAACATTAGACAGTCCTCGTTGTTTTTTAGAACAAGTTTTAATAAATACATGACTGGTATTATATATCTATATATAGCTTGTTTTATTTTAATACATATTTAAAGTTTATATTTCAAATTGTTTTATTTTTTAATCCTTTAATGAATTTGATGATTTTACTTACTTAGGGTACAAACTCGCTGACATTGAATTTTTTCTCCCACCCCTCGGCCAATATGTATCAAAAATCTATTTTTACATCACCCGGAGGGTGTTTTTTTTAATTTTGTACTAGTATAGATTATTAATTTTGATGAAATTACATTGATTATATAATCATGAAATAATCGTCACTTTGTTAGCGAAAGAAAAAAGAAATAGGTAAAAACTTTGGGGAAAAATAACATCTGTTAAATAATGTCTGTAAAAGACATAACTAAAATGAAAGTCGAAGAATGCGACGAATTTATCTCTGTTCTCATGGGGAGATCAATAGAAAAATTAAAAAATTAATTGACTTGTGGTCTGTCTCGGGATTAACAAAGTTATATATTTCTCGCCGTTGCCAAAGTTATTATTAGAGCACAGGGAATTCAGAGCCAGTATTTCAAATGCTATTTCTTTTTCTCAGGTAGACATGCCTTCTTCAAATTAAAAGACTCCAGTAACAAAATACAATGCAAGGAAGAACTCATAAGCGACGTTCTCCTATGGACAGACCTTCAAAAACTTACATTGGTAAGTCCTGTACGGATACTGGATGCCGTACGGAGGAGTTGCCAGGACTGGTTGAGAGAGAGAGAGAGAGAGAGAGAGAGAGAGAGAGAGAGAGAGAGAGAGAGAGAGAGAGTGTGTGTGTGTGTGTGTGTGGCTATTGTTGTTTGTACATATCAGGTTATGTCATCTTTATGTGTTTCAAGAGAGAGAGAGAGAGAGAGAGAGAGAGAGAGAGAGAGAGAGAGAGAGAGAGAGAGAGAGAGAGAGCAGCACCACCCAAAAGGTATGCTTGATTAATTTGTTAATTTGTTCCACCCGTATCTTAATTACCTCGTATATCAAATCAATTTTCCACATTGAAATAATCTGAAATGCTATTAATCCGTTCCAGTCCTCCAATGTATTCTTATACGTCTTTTTTAAATAAAAAAATAGCACTATATTGTCTAAAAACAATAGAATAGAATGTAATGAATTATTTTCAGTAATATATTTTAATGATTATTTTTTAATGAATAATATTTTTCATTGATGTAATAACTTGGAAAACTCAAATATTTTAATTGAAATTAACGTAAATGAATCTAAAGTTGACTTGTACTTGAAATTTTAACTCAAACGAAACAATAAATCGACCAAGTGACTGGTAACTTGGAAAACCTTCTGGGGACTTGTATTTCAATGTACTTTTTCTGTGTATCATGTCCTTTTTCTCGCCTTTCTTTATTTATGATAAAAATGGAAAGGTCCATTATTTATCTGAGGTGATGACACTCCAAAGAAATAAGAAATCCTCAGTACCCCAGGTCAATTTTTCAGCGGAGTTTTCTTTCAGAGTTTTTCTTCTCCTAGATTGGATGCATAACAAAGGCTTGAGAAAACACTCTCTTCTACTATTTACCCATAGCTGTAGGGGTGGATATAAGTTGGATTCATGCTTTTTTTTCTAGCACGGTGTGAAATGCAAATAACCTGATCCAGCATTTGAACTCTAGTCGTCAGTTCCATTTCCTATTGTAGTCTTTTAGGCTGTAATATCGTTCGGGCGGGAAGAATGAATTTATCATGGTTTAATGATCTTATTCTGTGTTTGTAGCGATTTATTCTGAAGCCCTGTTGATTATGGCTTTAGAATTCACCGACTGCACCTCTGCAGAGGGATAAGACCACCTCAATTGGGTCACCCGGCGGCGGCGACCCATGATGTTTAAGGGTGGAACCCTGGTGGCTGAGCAGTCAATGACATGCAACTTTGGCCCTTACTTAGGCTAGATGGGCGGTCACGTCAAGCCTTAGCACCTATATGATAGACCCAACCCTTTTTATCATATATATGCTAGAAGGCGGTGGATAAGGATCTTAGTATCCTGGGTTTGACGTTAAACTCTATATGGTGAAGTTCCAATTCTGGAGCATTGGAGAATGTGGAGCAACCCTTCAATACCATCACTCCCAGGTCCAGTCTGACCCATAGTGGTAGTACCTGTTAGGGTCCCATCTATGGGTTGAATAGAACCAATGAATTAAAAAAAGAGTACCCATCAAGAATAAATAAAACAAAATGCCCTCGGCATAAAATAACCCAGCACATGTGGACATGCTGTTAAATCCAACCAATTAATCTGAATTTATGCCTTACTAAAAGAACCTTAGCGTGAGGGTTCGTAAGCTCGTATCGCATATCAATAGTGAGTTCGATCTCAGTGGGTTTCTCTCCGTGAAATATGGACACAAAACTTCATATGCTTGCCAAGTGGCTGGGGTTGTTGTTGTGGCTTTCCCACTAGTTCAAAGATCAGTCTTCGATAATAAGAAAAATCCACTCAGTTGGTAGAGCATCCGACTGAAAACCACAAGGTTCCTAGTTCGATACCGACCCTCGCCAACTCAGCGTATGAGTAGCACAGGGATCTGTGCGGTAAAGTGAGGAGCTGATGGTAGGTGTGGCGCGCCGCCTCAGATGCCTAAACAATCTCTTTGGTCTAGCGCTATTGAAAAGGGGATAGACTCCCTCGCAGTCCGGCTGATACCGACTTTAGGTCACCCCGACGACTTTACTTAATTCCAAAAACAAGCGGGTCATCCTCATTTGGAAAATCGATGCAACTAAGTAGTAAAGACGGAGGAGTGGCCCATTGTCGTTATCAGCCGGTCAGTGAGGGAGTCTATCCCCTTTTCGCTAGCGCTAGACTATGGAGATTGTTTTTGCTGGGGTAGAGCGCCACACCTACCACCCGCTCTCTGATGCTTTATCGTAAGGATCAAGTTAGCCAAGTTGTGCCAGTCATACGCTGAGTTGGCGGGACTCGTATCAAACCCGGAACTTTGCGATTTCTAGGCTGATGCTACATAATCTTAATCATAATTTTAATCTTTTGTCGTTACTTGGACCCCCCCCCCAAAAAAAAACAGAAGAAAAGAAAAGATGAGTGAAAAAAAAACAGAAACCCTACATGTAGTACTAGAAGCAGCTACCCGGCGTCACCTGGGTAGAGGTTTTTTTTAAAGTTAGTCCCGCAGATCCATTATTACTGAATCGTGAGTTGGATCCTCGTAGAATGCCCAATTAAAATCCATATGTAAAAAATAGACCTTGCATTGATCCAGCTACTCTGAAAAAAAATGTTAATGTCTACTATCTAAAATATTAAATGAAAAAAAAAATCCATACTGTTATCAGTTAAATTTTATTCTTTAATTATCTTCACTAATATAAATCAAATCTTTATTATTTTTGCTAAAAAACCAAGCCCTGGTGATATTTATTGTGTATATATATTTACTTTGTCGTTAATTGTTTCATTTTTGAAATTTCATCCGGACATACACATACACACAACTGCCCTTTATATATGTATGGATTTGACACAAGGTCAGAAGTATGGGGCATCTATTTAGGATGAAACTCGCTTTTCAGTAGTAACGGATTTGCGAAACTAACTTGCTAACCAATTCACCGCGACTGGACACCCTAAAATATTTTCCTGACCTCCCACCAGGCCGGATTAACACAAGTTCTTTTTATGCGTGGGGATTGTTTGTGGAGCATCCGGCTAGGATCGAACTCGCTATTTCAGTTCTAATGGATCTTGCGAGACCAGCTTGCAAACCTGTACACAACGGCGATACGCCTAACTAAGCTGAGTAAATATTCTTATACGTGAAGCTGATAGTCACCTCATTGTATTACTGTAATATGTAACGAACGGACCCGGTTTGTCCAAGTAAATAGGATCTCATTATTGGAACTTGTTATACGAGCCTTTGGAGCAGCCGCCAACAACGCCGGAGCGGTTTCGGGAATTTCCCGCCCTCTGACACATGGTAAACACGTGTGATTCACGCTGTGGAGTCACGTGCAGTTCAAGCATGTGCACACGAACATCTTTTTACTGTCAGTCATATGGTGGTGGTGGTGACGGTGTGGGGACGGAGGGGAGGATACGTGAATATTGTTTGTGTATATAATTTGTACACTTGTTTCTTTCTACCTGTTTTTTTTTCTTGTTTTTTTTTTTTACTCGGAAAACGACTGCTCGTTCGTTCATTTCAGTTTTATGAATTTGAAACAGGAGAGAGGAAAAATAAGAATCATTTTATGTAAAGCGGTAAAAATGTCTGAAATTGTATCACAAAGCCTTTTATTATTATTATTATTATTATTATTATTATTATTATTATTATTATTATTCACTCCTCTTGAGTTTTTCACATCAGCGTTAGCTGATGGTCTTTCACTGGAGTCTGAGTGACAGCAAGTCTCCTCAGGTCTCCAGGACTCTTCTGAATATTCTGGCAGATTGCAGCAGTGCAGTGTTCTGAATGGTTTCAATCCTTCCTCTGATATCCATACTTTCCAAACCCTTTTCCAATCCCTTTGGGACCGTTCCAAGTGCACCAACTACAATTGGTATCACTTTCACTTTCATATTCCATAACTTTTTCAGTTCTCTGGCAAGGTCCAGATATTAGTCCATTTTTTTCATTTTCCTTTAGTTTCACTCTGTGATCTGCTGGAACTGCAAAATCCACCAGTTGAAAAGTTCTTTCTTTTTTGTTAATCAACACTAGGTCTGGTCTTCTTGCTGGGATAAGGTGATCCGTTTTTATTTCAAAGTCCCAGAGAATGTTATGCGTTTCGTTCTCAAGAACAGATTCTGGTTTATGCATATACCATTTTGTTGTATGGTCAAAATTTAATTTTTTTCATAATTCCCAGTGGATCACCTTCCCAACCCAGTCGTGTCTAGTTTTGTAGTCTCTTTGTGCTAGTTTGCTACATTCGCATAGTACATGGTTTCATTATTTATAATTATTATTATTATTATTATTATTATTATTATTATTATTATTATTATTATTATTATTTCAGTGAGTTTTTCACATCAGCGTTAGCTGTTGGTCTTTCGCTGGAGTCTGAGGGACAACAAGTCTTCTCAGGTCTCTAGGACTCTTCTGAGTATTCTAGCCGACTTCAGCAATGCTGTTTTCTGGATGGTCTCAATTCCTCCTCTGATTTCCAGTCTTTCAGTCTTTTTCCCCCAAGCTTTTTGGGGCTGTTCCTAGAGTACCAACTACAATACTTTCACTCTCATATTCCACAAAAAAGCTTTTTCAATTCTCTGGCAAGGTCCAGGTATTTGTCTTTTTGTTTTCCCTCATCTTCAGTCTGTGATCTGCTGGGACTGCAAAATCTACCAGTTGACAAGTTCACCCTTTCTTGTTAATCAGTACTTAGTCTGGTCTTCTGGCTGGGATAAGGTGACCCGTCTTTATCTCAAAGTTACAGAGAATTCTATGTGTTTCATTCTCAAGAACAGATTCTAGTTTATGCATATACATTTTTGTTGTGTGGTCAAAATTTAGTTTTTGTCCTATTTCTAGTGGATCATCTTTCCAACCCAGTCGTGTCTAGCTTTGTATTTCCGTTGAGCGAGTTTGCTGCATTTGCTTAATGCATGGTTGGTTGTCTAATCTCTGTCTCCACACATTCTACATTTACTGTTCAGTTGTCTCTTATCTATTTTTGCTTTGATATAATTTGTTCTTATGTCATTGTTTTGTGTTGCAATTGTGAACGATTCGGTTTCTCCCTTGAGGTTTCTTTTTCTTAACCATGTTCAGGTTTTTTTCATGTGCAATCTCCCCAATTTGTCGCTTATACCTACTGGACATTTCCCCTTTTTAGTAACTTCTCACAATAGCCTTTAAAAAATGAGAATATTTGCTCAGAAAATATACAATATTAATATCATTCTGTTACGTGATTAATTCCATAGTTTCAAAAATGCTTTCTTAATTTATTTTCTTGTCATAATTTCAATTCATCCAATTCAATTTTTATAAAAATTACACAATTACTAAGTTTGATCTGATTAAACAGTTGGTTAAAAAATATTGTTATATACTCCTTTACTCGTGTATATAATGGTAAGAGAGAGAGAGAGAGAGAGAGAGAGAGAGACAGACAGACAGACAGACAGACAGACAGAGAGACAGACAGACTAAGAGAGATGAGGGGTTCTTACTTGCTAACTCTTTTGATTGTTTCTGGGATTTTATCTGAGCTTCTTCTGAGGGCTATTTCTCCGGGTTGATTTCTTCGGGCTGGTCATCTCTTGTTTTAATGAATTAACAAGACTTTGTAGTTTTTCTTTTAAATATTTATTGAGAAAAAAACCAGCCCACAAAACCACGCGGTGAGAAGCGACTCTTGAGAGGATATCCTCTCTTAGCAAATAACTAGTCGCAACTGATCTAAAAACTAAAACCTCTCCTCCACGCCTCTACTGGCGCGCTTTTCGAAAGGGCCAAGAGGAATGCCACCACACACACACACACACACACATATATATATATTATATATATATATATATAATATATATATTATATATATATATATATATTTGGGCACTGGACGGATGCGAGGTTCGACTGATGTGCCCGGATGTTTGGGTAAATATGTCAATAAATGACAAGTGAGTCGAGCGCCAGGCAGTGAACAACAGCAGAAGCAGTCGATATATATATATATATATATATATATATATATACGAAACCTTCTGCACGAGCAGGATGTGATACAAGGTCAATTTATCAAGCGGAGTTCAACAGGTTTGAATTCAGTTATCCTTCTCCTAGACCGATTGTCATGCCATGGTTGAAGAGCACAGTCTGCCCTACTATTTACCCATAGATGGAGGGAGATCATTTGTATTCATACCTTTCCCAAGAGTATTAGCGCTATGTGAAATTAAAAAAGCGTCGTCCAGGATATAAACTCGTCTCGTTGTGCCCACTTCCTACGACGATAACCATTACACCACGCTTCAAGGTCCCATATACAGATCTAAAGAACGAAATAAAAAAATTTATCTAGCAAAAATGACAACAATATTGGAATAGAAGTGCACTGAACAAATCATGATCGATTAAGCCAACAGTAAGATAATGGAAGCCGGGATACAGAAAATCCCGAGAGGAAGAGGTAATACTGGCTCGGCTGCGTATTGGCCATAAAATACTTACGCACTCTTTTATATTCAAACAAGAGGATCAAACAACGGTGCAAAACTTTGTCAAAACACCCTTCACTGTCAAACATTTCCTCATAATGTGGATCCTTCGCACCAATCAGAAAATAAAATTTTTCAACGCAAATAATATGCGGAGTCTTTTTCAGAATATTAGCATGGATAGCATTTTGTCCTCGAGAGAAATAAAGGGTAATTTATGAGGAAGTGCGTTCCCGGTCTCCTGCCTCAAAAATTGCTACTCGGTGACTATTAAAATAACGACCCAGCTCAGTCTATTCAAAACTATCCATCTTCATATCTATCTATCTATCTATCAATCTATCTATCTCAATTTGTTCATATTTATCTATATTACTCTAAATACTAAGGTTTTTTTCTATTCATGTTTGTTTAATGTCTTGTTTTTAGTTTAAATAAACAAGAATTACGACAAAAAAAGAAGCGACCCCCACCCCAATACATTTACTTGTCGGAAATATCTATCTATCTCCATTTGTTCGTATCTATCTATATTATTTTGTTTGTTTATCTATCTATCTATCTATCTATCTATCTCAGTCTATTCAAGACTATATATCCATCTTCATATCTAAACAAGAATTACGACAAATTACGATAAATAAACAAGAATTACGACGAGCTGGGGTTGTTATTTTGATAGTCACCGGTAGCAATTTTTGAGGCAGGAGACCGGGACGCGCTTCCTCATAAATTACCAAAATAAAGATATACTGAAAATTAAGAATCATTTATAAAAATACATCCACGAAACTTTCTACAAAAATACAACTGTATAGGAAACTTGAGTACAGACTTTTGTCTCACAATCTAACAATTATTTTTGTATTAGATAACCAACTGGGTCGATATGCCATTAAACAAACCAAACGAACAACAGCTATTTCGGCGGGGGCTTTAGAATATCCGACTATACTTCTGCTGAGGGGTAAGACCTCCCAATGGGTACACCTGTTGTCCGTGAGTGGTGACCTGCGATGCTTAAGGACAGAATTCTGGTGGATGAGCAGTCCATGACATGCAACACTCCACTTAGGCCTTTGCTTAGACTAGACGGTTGGTCT
>CM042138.1:140952752-140982752 GCA_023376005.1 Doryteuthis pealeii | reverse complement strand
CACAACATCCACTGGAATGATCGTCACCTTGTTGAACCAAACATAACATCCACTGGAATGATCGTCCCTTTGTTGAACCAAACATAACATCCACTGGAATGATCGCCCACTTGTTGAACCAAACACAACATCCACTGGAATGATCGTCACCTTATTGAACCAAACACAACATCCACTGGAATGAGCATCACCTTGTTGAACCAAACACAACATCCACTGGAATGATCGTCACCTTGTTGAACCAAGCACAACATCCACTGGAATGATCGTCACGTTATTGAACAGAACACAACATCCACCGAAATTACAGGCGTCTTGTTCAAGCAAACACAACATCCACTGGAATGATCGTCCCCTTGTTGAACCAAGCACAACATCCACTGGAATGATCGTCACCTTGTTGAACCAACACAAAACATCCACTGGAATGATCGTCACGTTATTGAACAGAACACAAACATCCACTGAAATTACAGGCGTCTTGTTGAACCAAAACACAACATCCACTGGAATGATCGTCCCCTTGTTTGAACCAAACACAACATCCACTGGAATGATCGTCACGTTATTGAACAGAACACAACATCCACTGAAATTACAGGCGTCTTGTTGAAGCAAACACAACATCCACTGGAATGATTGTCACCTTGTTGAACCAAACGCAACATCCAATGGAATGATCGTTCCCTTGTTGAACCAAACACAACATCCACTGAAATTATAAACGTCTTTTTGAACCAAACACAACATACATCTAAAAGCAATAAAATTCTAAACACAATTTGCTACAAGAAACAAAAAAATTGTCACCTTCAGAAATATTTTTCTATTCCCGTTTTCAATGTGATTTAAGAAAAACAGGAAAAGAAGGACACTAGTCATTTGTGTGTTTTTTCTTCGATTTAACCAAATCTGCCTTTCCAGCTTTTGCCTGATAAAAATTCTTGCTGAATGACTCTCTGTTGATCGTATCTTTTATTGACTTGGGTGGGTGGGACTGAAAAAAATGTGTAATTACTCGACTGTATAAGATTCTTTTTCCTTTTGGACACGCAGACAGATAGCTACGAAAAGATTTACAAATATAGATACGAACCCACCGAGATAGAAAGCTAAATAAATATGAACAGAGGGAGATAGATAAGAGAGAAAAGAAATAGATATTAGTCATGTAGGCATAAACACGTACTATAAAGCTTGCAGTTTGTCAGATGTATGCCACGTGTTACCAAATAGAATGGAACAGATAATAGACGCAGCTTGTTCTTTTAAACACACACACACACACACACACACACAAACACACACACACACACATATATATATATATATATATATATATATATATATATTATAATCCAAAAGTCCAGAGAAGAAATCTTCCTTACGACACAAGAGTTTTATTTAAAAAAAAAACCTGTCGCAGTTTGAGAGCTCAATGTGTGCTCTTAATGTTAGAGTCACAGAGCAAATATATAAATAAAGAAATAACAAAAGACTTAGAGATTTAGCATTATAATCTAAAGCTCCCTGAAATAGACTCTCTAAGTCTTTTGTTTTTTCTTTACTTATATATATATATATATATATATCAAACCCCTCCGCACGAGTAGGATGCGACACAAGGTCAATTTCTTCAGCGGGGTTTAACAGGTTTGAATTCAGTGTTTTCCTTCTCCTAGACTGGTCACCAATACAAGGTTAAAGAGCCCAGTCTGCCCTACTATTTACCCATAGCTGGAGGGATAATATATGGATTCATACTTTTCCCAAGGGTATTAGCGCTATGTGAAATGCAAACAGCCTTGTCTTTGAGCTCAGGTCGACGAGTCCATTTCCTACGACTCTAACAATTACACCACGCACCACCACACACACACACACACACACACACATATATATATATATATATATATATATATATATATATATATTCCTGTGGAGGACTGGGAGAAACTAGCTTGTAATAGACCTGGTTGGAGAGCCACCATCTACCTGTCTTTGGAAGAATTTGAGTCCAACCGAATTAAACACCAAAAATTGAAGCGGACTATTAGGAAGGTAATTTTCAGCCCAGCAACATTCAAAGTGGAGAAGTTCCAACATGTAAGTTATGTGGAAGAGTATGTCTCTCCAGGACTGGCCTGGTGAGTCATCTGAGAAAACACAAAGATAGAGCATCAAATGCTACTGGCACCCAACTATGATGATAAAAAAACAACAGGGAATGGTCTTACTCGAACACGAGTTGACAGCCATTATATATATATATATATATATATATATATATATATATATGTGTGTGTGTGTGTGTGTGTGTGTGTCTGTGTGTGTGGACTGACATAAGTAAGAGTTGAACATTTACCTGAAATATTCACTGAAATGTTTAAGTTATACGATTAATAGAGAAGCGTTGTATTAAGTGCATTGACAAGGAAATGTATTCTGTTGAAATGTTAATATTAGCTATGTAAGATAATACATAAATCATATTTTCGTCATTAAACTATAGACCTGTTGAATAATCTACGCCCCCCTCTCTCTCTCTCTCTCTCTCTCTCTCTATATATATATATATATATATATATATTGTCACTCACATACATTTGAAAATGTTTGATATTATCAAATATCAAACATTTTATCCTGAAGGAGGCCGTTTTTCTTTGTATACTTAAATATTTTATAATTTTCTATTATTATTGTTTTATTTTATATTTAAAATAATAATAAATAGAATACAATGTGTACATGAACAAACTCCTGGCCGAAACATATATTTGTAAAATCCATTTTATCCATTCAACATTTTCCTTCCTTTATTCATTTATCCTTTCAACATATTGTCAGATTCATTTCCATTTTCACCTCACACACACACACACACACACACACACACACACACACACATACACACACACACACACACACACACATATATATATATATATATATATAATTCTCTTTATTTGTTTGCTTGCTTGTTTGTTACTTATATCTTCTGAGGCTAATGGGAACACACCTATGATATTTGGTTGGCATTGATATTTGGCAAGTGAACTTCAACTATTATATCAAAAGAAAAGAAGAATGAATGATACGTTTTACAAATATCCTCCTGGACATTCAACTCTTATTAAAAATGACTTTTCCACAGGTAGAAACAATGCTGATATTTTGCTTTTGGCTTATCAATTCCTTGTGGGTTAATCAATGCCGAAATTTGATTAGTTTGTAAATGTTATATACCATTTATAACACATAGGGTATATATAATAGAGAGAGAGAGAGAGAGAGAGAGAGAGAGAGAGAGAGAGAGAGAGAGAGAGAGAGAGAGGAGATGGGATAAGGGGTTCTTACTTGTTAACTCCGACGTTTACTGTCTGCTGTTAATTCGGCCGCCATCTTCTCTTGGGCTTATTTCTCTTCAGGGCTTTTTGCTGGGGGGTTGATATCTGCTTTCTTCTTAGGGCTGGGTGTCTGTGTATTATGTTACTTAATCAATAAAGCAAGGTCTGATTGAGAGTGACATCTCAAGAATCGACGACAGCATCCGCTCTCGACCAAAATCTTGTCTCATCTGCCTAAAACTTCTCAAGCCTATAATGGCGCCTTCCGGAGGGGTCAAGTCGAGGCTATGATCACTCAATCATAACTATCGGTTATGGAAATTCCCCACTTAACTCCCTCCGATTTTAAATCTAACGAATCTTACTCAAAAATATTCTTACTGCAGGTACGTACACAATTCATGGACTATCCATGAATTATGTAACATAAATATTTTATTGTAATCAGTACAATATTTTTCTGAGATTTTTAAGGCATGTCCATATAAGAAAAAATTCTTCCTAAATGCATGGATAAGCGAAACCCAACATCCACCCTGAAAGATAAATTTACAGATTTTTACAGGACTTTACCATCAGAAAGTTTGAATATAAATAGACTTCTTCAAATGTGATTTTGGATATATAATTCCATAAAAGAATGGATTTTCGATAAATGAAACTCACCATCCACCCTGAAAAATTAAATTACGAAATTTACAGGACTTTACCATCAGAAAATTTGAAAAGACATACGTCATTTAACATATGAAGTTGATTACAAAAATTCCAATTAAGAACGTAATTTTATAAGATTAAAGGGAGATAACTTTGTGAGCATTTAAAAAAAAAATGCAGAAATTGAAAAATTGAAAAATAAAATCCAAAGCATAAAGAGCGTCCACAATAATCAACCAACATAATTTGCGGTTCAAAAACATAACAGCAAGAAATGTCTTCGCATAAACACCAGAAGAATCATTAAAAACCTGATGATGGCAAAATAGCCTGAAACCTGGTTAGTTGCGTATGGAAAACAATTATATTTAAAAAATTCAACAAATATATATATATATATATATATATATAATATATATATATATATATATATGTGTGTGTGTGTGTGTGTGTGTGTGTGGAGAGAAAGACAGACAGAGGCAGAGGGAGAAAGAGAAAGAGAGAGAGAGAGAGAGAGAGAGAGAGAGAGAGCGAGAGGGAGAGAGAAAAAGAGAGAGAGGGAGAGAGAAAAGAGAAAGAAAGAGTTAAGGTAGTGTGTACATGAAGTCAACGGCACTTGGTAATTGATATTTTCTCGTCAATGCGATTTTCAAACCAGGAAAACAAAACCAAAAGCAAAAACTACCACTTGAAAATCGCATATGTGAAAAACTGTCAGTACCAAGTGCTGTTGACTTCATGTCTATGCTACCTTAACAAAAAAAAAACAAAAAAAACAACAGTTTTTATGGTCAACTTGTTGAATTTCACGGCATGTCAACCCTCGCTGGTTTATTTTATGCCGAATACGTTTTGTTTTATTCATTCTTGATGGGTATTCTTTTTTGATACTCAATTTTTAAACACGTTTTTTCAAACTAATTCTTTTCTTTTTAACCCATAGATGGGATCCTAACAGGTACTACAACTCGGGATCAAAGGGGACATGGGAGTTATGTCGATGTAGGGGTTCTCTACACTCACCAGAGCTCCAAAATTGGAAATTCGCAATTAGTTTAACGTTTTACTGAGGACACTAAGACCTCCAGCCACCGCCTTCTAGCACCTATATGATAAAAGGTCAGGACAATTAAATGTGTGCTAGGGCTTCACGTGGCCAGGTGATTGATCGGGGGTCTCTCCGACCACCCGTTAACCTAAGTACGGACTAAAGTCACATCCACCAGGATTCCGTGGTTAAGCATCACGGGTAACCACCCACAGTCAACAAGTTGGGGGGATTTTAATCTTCTGCAGAGGTACAATCGGCGTATTCTACAGACTCAGCCGACAGCGCAGAGTACGTTTTAATCACTCTCTAATCGAACAGATAGAGATAGTGTTATATACCCGTTCATCTTGGGTATATGAATGGCGAGATGACAGAGAGAGAGAGAGAGAGAGAGAGAGAGAGAGAGAGAGAGAGAGAGAGAGAGAGAGAGAGAGAGAGAGAGTGTCTGTGTGTGTGTGTAGACAGGAGAGGAGATGGGTTCTTGCTTGTCTTCTTGGTCTTACTTCGTCGCTGCCATCTCCTTCATCTGGACTGCTATCTCCTTCTGTTGAGCTGGGTCGTCTGAGCTCATTTCTTATTTGTAATAAGCAAGACTTTGTTGTTTTTAAGACGTCTATTCTTTATTCAAAATCCACAGCCAAAAGGTTTTTTATTACCGCGGAGAGAAGCCGGCATCTTGGGAGCAACGATCCTTACGTCTGCTTCCCTCAGCTAACGACCAGCATCTGCCTAACTAGACCAGTTCCCTTTCACACGCCTCTTCTTCAGCCAATCAGAAAACGGCGTACAGGTCAGCAAAAGTTTAACTGTCGTCAATAACTTTCTCTCAACGGTTAATGGTGATTTATCATTTAGCAAACCGTTATTCGAATTGTAATTACCCTTACATACATAATTTGTCGGCTACTCACGAATCATGTAACAATAGCTCTTTGAAGTTTGTATCATTTTGGTGACTGATAACTGAGAAATCAAAGTTTTTGATACAGTGTGTGAACAGAATGAAATAGGAAAACTAACGACTTGGAATCACGGATCTGCGCTGATTGATTGGTTGAAGGAAAGCATATGTCCAGAGGAATAACAGGAAAAAGTATGATAGAAGAAGAAGAAGAAGAAGAAGAAGAAGGAGAAGAAGAAGAAGAAGAACAACAACAACAACAAGAACAAGAACAAGAACAAGGAGAACAAGAACAAGAAAAAGGAGAAATGCAATGAAGAAGAAGTAATTTAATGAAGAAGTAATTCAATGAAGAAGAAGAAGAAGAAGAAGAAGAAGAAGAAGAAGAAGAAGAAGAAGAAGAAGAAGAAGAAGAAGAATGATATTTTTAGTTTGTGTTTTTGAGAACCACAAAAAAAGTCGGGCTTTGTTTTTGAGTGTCTTAAAATTTAGAAGCCCGTTTGGGATCCTCAAAGCGGAAATAAAGAAAATGGAGAAAATTACCCTATAAAAGACCAAGACTCAGAAAAGATCGATCTAATCTAATTGGTGGGAGTTAGAATTTACTGACGGTATCCCCTTCAAACGGGTAAGACAACCCCTTAGACCTCCTTACCTTGACATCTGAGCTTTTACCTGGGATCGAATGATAATCACTTTGAATAAGTAACATTTATTGTACAGGGTTGTCATATCAATAAGAAGAATTGGCAAGAATGATGGAGGCCAGAGGTTAGAATTTACAAGATATAGACAAATTCACAAGCATAACGCCGTCAGATACAAGACTACAATACTGCTGCATATGAGTAAGGGATTTAATTAAGAAGAAGGGCGTTATCTTGATTAACCCGAATTGCGTTAGATATTCAGGGGTCGGGCCGAGTTAAGTGTGCAGCCGTTAAAATCATCAACGCGTTTTCTCCAAGTAATCGGATCCGTTGTGAAAGAAGTTGTGAAACGTAAATTTTATCTGCGCAAACATGCGTTTATAAAAACCATCTCTGGGAAAACTGGAATTGTTCTGTTTCTGAAGATGGACAGAAAGAAGGAAAGAAGAGACGTCAAATGGAATGCGAGTAGAGAGAGAAAGAGTAGAAAAGTAGAGAATATTAAAAAAGAAGAAGAAAAGAAAGCAACAAGGTTGGTTAAAAGTGAAAAAAAAATGAAAGGAAGAGGAATGAAAAAAGAAAGAAAAATGAAGAATGAAAAGAGAAGAAAAAAGAAAGCAACAAGAAAAATAAAGAAAAGGAAATGGAATGAAAAAAGAAAGAAGGATGAAAAAAAAATGAAAGAAGAAGGAAAGAAAGAAAGCAAAAAGATTTGCTAAAATGGAAAAAGGAAGAAAAATCATTAGAATGAAAAAATGAAAATGATAAAGAATGAAAGATGAAGAAAAAAGTAAGCAACAATGTTGGTTAAAAGAGAAAAATAAAGAAAAATAAAAAGAATGAAAAAAGAAAGAAGGATGAAGAATAAAAGAAGAAAAAGGTCATACATCCTCAATATTTATCAAGCATAAACAATATATGTAATTATTCCCGTTTCATATATTGTTGCCTCTACTCTTTTTGTTCATATACTGATTCTACTTTTAAAGTTTACCTAGACATCATCTTGTGTTATTTCTTGCATTATATCTTAACACATTTCAAATAAGTCCTCTAATCATCTTAGATAACATTTAACTTCTCATTTGAGGATTTCTGTTGAATTCTTTAAAAAAAGAGAAAAATAAAAAAAAGGAAATGGAATGAAAAAAAAAGAAGTATGAAAAAGAAAAGAAAAAGAAAAAAAGAAAGCAACAAGATTGGCTAAAAGAGAAAAATAAAGAAAAGGAAGAGGAATTAAAAAAGAAAGAAGTTATTTCTACCAATTTATTAAAACACATGGAATCAATAAGAATTACTTCTACCAATTTATTAATATACATTAAATTAAGGAAAATTGTTTCGATTAATCTATTACTACAAGTGAAGTTAATTAAATCGTATATTATATATATATATATATATATATATATATATATATATAATATATATATATATATATATATATATAGAGAGAGAGAGAGAGAGAGAGAGAGAGAGAGAGAGGAGGGGAGAAAGGATTTGGTATTAAATAATTCACAATGGTTGGTGTGCCGTTAAACTTACCAACAACCAACAGGCTGCTTCTGGATTCAGAAATCAGTTTTGTGTAAAAGTAATTATTTGTGTATCTCTCCAATTTCAACCCAAGGATTGTTGAATAGAACACCCAGTGAGGATGAATCTCGCTAGCAAGGGATCAGGAATATCATACCATACAACACATATCTGCGCCGCTCTACTATACAAAGTTCACTAAATATCAACGTTAGTTGTTTATTATCCTCACTTCAGAAGAATGGGGCACCTAGAGACAACTGAACACATCGACGATGGTCTGATATTCGTGCTCGTCAACCATTACACTACGCGAGCAACAAGTGTGGGGATCCTATTGAGAATTGAAATTAGAATAAATTTTTTTATCTCGATTTTATTGACATCCAAATGTATGTGAACGGATTTTTTGCCATGCTCTTTCGTAAAAAATGTAAACAGATCTTTGAAATTTCCTGTCAAAATTCAAATAAATATGTTTGATTTCTAATACAATCCAGTTTCTGGCAGTTAAAATCGAATTAATTCAAATAAGGTTGTTCTTTATTCTATTCGATTTTGGGTAATGTGGCGTAAGCAGTGACATAGTTTCGGTTACAGACAAATTGAGACCAAATCCCCATTATTAATAAATATAAGAGGTGTGATAAAAAAAGAATGGAAACAGAAATTTTAAAATTTAAAATTTAAATGAAGATGTGATCAACAGTTTTTTTTTTTTCAAAACACAGGATTGTGCAAGTGCGGTACTTTTTGAACTCACCAGATCTAGCTTTGCTTCCTTAACTGAAAATTCATCCTATACTCCTTTGTCAAAGCAATCATGCATTTTAAAATGTGTTTAATTGTGACAAAGAATTTTAAAACAAATTAATTAAAAGATCTATTAAACTTTTAATGGTCTGATTAACTCGACAATTTATTGCTTAGAGTTTAACATGCTAAATTGTCGAGTTAATTGGACCATTAAAAGTTTAATAGATCTTTTAATTAATTCGCTTTAAAATTCTTTGTCACAATTAAACACATTTTAAAGATGGGTAAATAAATACAGCTAATATTTGAACCTATCACACAAATTTAACTTTGTGGTGAGATACATGTTAAATTTGTGTGAGAGGTTCAAATATTAGCTGTATGTATTTGCCCAACTCCTCCGCACGAGTAGGATGCTACATGAGGTCAATTTTTAATCTGCAATTTAAGCAGATTTTTATTCACAGTTTTCCTTCTCGTAGTATGGTTGTCTAACCAGGGTTATAGATCCCAGTCCACCCTACTATTTATCCATAGCTGGAGAGAGAATAGTTGGATGCATACTTTTCTTAAGCGTATCAGCGCTATGTGAAATGCAAACAGCCTTGTCAAGGATTTGAACTCAAGTCACCGTACCTATTACACATCAGCTACCACTACTAAATATTAACTGTAAAATGAAAGAAGGAATTGGAAAGGATTAGTTTTGGTTTGGTTTAGTTTGTTTTGTTTTACGGCATATCAATCCCAGTGGGTCATGTAATGCCGACAAAGTTTTGAAATAAATTCATTCTTAATGGATACTCAATTTTTTTATAAACGCATATTTTTATTTAACCCATAGATGGGACTCCAACAGGTACTACCACTCTTGGTCAGAGTGGACCAGAAAGCAATTGTAATGAAGGGGTGCTCCACATTCCCCAAACCTCCAAAACTGTAACCTCACTATGAGATAGAGTTTAACGTCATTCTCAGGACATGAAGACCCTCAGCCACCGCCTTTTAGCACATATAAAAAGGTTTGGGGCTTACTATAAAGGCAATTAGGTTGGGGAATAATATAAGTGCTAGGACTTGACGTGACCAGCCGATTGATCGGAGAGGGCCACCCCGACCTCCCGTTTAGCCCAAGTAAGGAGCAAAGTGGAGTGTTGCGTGTCATGGACTGCTCAGCAACCTGTGTCCTTTAGCATCACGGGTCGCCACCTATGGCTAACAGGTGGGCCCCATTGGGTGATTCTTACCCCTCTGCAGAGCGGGAATAGTTTTGGTGTTTTGGCAAAAGGTATTTGGGTGATTGTTCATTAGGGTAGGTTGATTTTTCACTTTTTAAAAATATCAAATTGTCCATCTATGCGAAAGTTGTGTGATAGTATACTGAATACTGATACCGAAAATTATATATTTTACTTGTACCATTGTTTGAGGAAATAGCATCAAAGATCGTCTCCTAAAATGCACTAAAATTTAGCCTTAAGAAAACGAGGATTTTATTGCATTTTAGTAGACGATTTTGGTGCTATTTCCTCAAACAATGGTACAAGTAAAAGATCTAATTTTTGGTATCAGTATTCAGTACACTAACACAACTTTCGCATAGATGGACAATTTGATATTTTTTTTAAAGTGAAAAATCGACCTACCCTATTGTTCGTTTCTTTTGCGGATAAGGATCGGCAAAAAGTCATAGATCATTGGTCAAGTGATGATAAGTCGGGCCATTAAAATGACCTAACGTACAATTTTATCTCCGTGTCCTATTTGTCTGTCTTACATAAATATACATAGATAGACGAGGGGGGCTATTATAGATGATACAAGAGTACGAATCATGTTGGGAGTGTGGAGTGGAGAAGTACCGGTAAATAGTGAGAGATTACGAAGAGGCCGGTGTGATATACAAGAAAACAAAAGAAATGAAAAGAAAAGAAAAAAACTCTGGTGTTGATCTGACGAGACGAATTTGGCACAAGGCCGCATGAGTAGCGTAGCAAGAATCGAGCACGCTTTAAACGGTTTGTAGAATTAAGTTACCGTGTATCTAATGAAATTAACAATTTAGAATAGAAAAAAAAAGAAAGAAGAAAAATTAAAACGAAGAGAAAAAAGTAGAGAAAGATGAAAGAAAGAAAATAGAAGAGAAACAAAAACATGTTTTAAGAAATTGCAGAAACGGGAAGAAATAAACGTTGGTGAAAAAAAAAAAGAAAAGAAAAAAAAAATGAAAAAAAAAGAAAAAAAAAAAGAAAAAAAAAAGAAAAAAAGAAAAAAAGAAAGAAAAGGAAATGACAAGATAAATGAATAATTTGGTATTGTAGTTATTTACAAACCTTAGTCTGACATAATATAGGTAACTGTCATAACCTAACACCTTTATCCACTAGGCTATGTTCCATTGGACACATAGCCTAGTGGATAAGGAGTTAGGTTAAGACAGTTCTAAGTGACAGTTATCTCTAGACTGCACGCTCAATCCTGGTCAGGAACAGCAGTAACATAGAATAAGAATTAACACAGCTTAAACACCTGTACTCCAGCTATGGTTAGCGGAATGAGAACAGGATAGAAATAGAAATAGAAATAGAAATATTTATTTACAGATAGTAGAATTACAACCAAATTCATGAATATTAGTATATTACATCCATAAAAATTAGTATTACATTCATGAAAAAATTGTATATTACATTCACGAAAAGGTAGTGTAATTACATTCATGAAAATTAGTATATTACATTTGTTAGGTGGAGCTCTCTAAGCTACCCCCATGGACTGAATAAAGGGTTAGGTTCAAAATTCCGTGATGGCTTCCGATTACGACAAGAAGGTTCCCGAGTTCGAAAAGAAGGTTCCCGAGTTCGAAAAGAAGGTTCCCGAGTCCTACAAGAAATACCTGAAGAAAGCCGGGGGGCACATCGACCGAAACGTAGTACAGATAACAATAAAAATGATGACAATAGACCGAATAATACAAATAATACTAATTATCAAGCCTCATCTTAAAAAATTCAGAGAAAAAGATCGTAATTATGGGGCATCTAGTGAGGTTTGAATTCGCTATTCAGTAGTAATGGATCTGCGAGACTATCTTGCTGACTATTTTACCACGATGGGATGCCCCATAACTCAAATTAGGTATTTACCCAACCCGACCGGTTTCGGTTTTAGGGCATCACCAGAAAATGTTTACCTCAAGACTGTTTATATTTCAAGACTTATAATCTTATGGATGCCAGGGGATTGGCGTTTATGTGTTAATGAGAGTTAGACTTTATCTTAACGACATATTTTCATGGAGATATCGTAAAGTAGGAAAATCAGTCTATAAAGTTTATGAATTTTAAAATAAGGATTTTTTAAACATTTCCATATTTGTAATATGGAACATAATGAATAATGATACTGTAAATATTTGGTGGTTAAAATGTAGTGCTTTCGAGTGGCTTAATTTACTGTTTGGTACTTTTGGGATGAGGGCTCCGAGACGTAATATACGTCTACCTTACTAAGTTGCTGTAAATTGTGTATATATATTTGGTATATGGGTTTATGTTTTGGTTTGTTTTGTTTTACGGCATATCAACCTCAGTGGGTCATTTAATGCCGATAAAGTTTTGAAATAAATCAATTCTTAATTGATAATACAATTTTTTATAAAATACATTTTTTCTATTTAACCCATAGATGGACCCTAACAGGTACTACCACTCCGGGTCAGAGTGGACCAGGGAGCAATGGTGATGAAGGGTGCTCCACATTCCCCAAACCTCCAAAAACTGGAAACTCACCATCAGATAGAGTTTAACGTCATTCCCGGGACATGCAGACCCGCAGCCACCGCTTCTAGCACCCATATGATAAAAAGGGGTTGGGGCTGCCATAAGGGCAATAGGGTTGGGAAATCATATAGGTGCTAGGGCTTGACATGACCAGCCGATTGATCGGAGGGGCCTCTCTGACCCCCGTCTAGCCCAAGATAGGGCCAAAGTGGAGTATTGCAAGTCATGAACTGCTCATCCACCTGGGCTCTATCATTAAAAATCACGGGTTTGCCACCCACGGCCAACAGGAAGCCCCATTGGGGGAGTCTTACCCCTCTGCAGAGGTGCAGTCGGTGCATTCTAACGCCGCAGCCGACAGGGCGGTGGTTTATGTATATATTATGTATATACGGGTTATGTATATGTATATGTATTTGGTATATGGGTTATGTAAATGTATATGTATTTGTTATATGTATTGTAATAGGTTTATGTAGGTATTTATGCAACTTGGGTAAATACCTACATAAACCAATATACCAAATACAAATGTGACAAAAGGTCACAAGTATGGGGCATCCAGCGAGCCATAAATAATAGGGCAACCAACAAAGCCGAAACTTATTTAAAAAAAACAGCTTCTGATAATTTCCTTACAAGAAGAATTCTATTTATCAAGTTTGATTTAAACTGGTACAGAGACAAAAATGAAAATGAGGCACTCAGTGAGAACCAAACTCACTTGAAAATCATCATTCTTGGGCAGATTTCTTCGAAGAATTATATAAAAGGATGCTTACATTTACAATGAGTTCAATGAATATGATTTTCTAATTCATTTTTTAAAGATTATTTATTCCTGCTTGATTCTTTCTTTCTTATCTTAACACATTTATTAAAAAACCTTTAAATGTAGATATTTACCTAACCCATTCGCCACGGGTCGCAAGTGTGGGGCAAGTGTGGGGCATCCAGCGATGACTGAACTCACTTTTCAGTAGTATTGGATCTACGAGACTTGCTAACCATTAAATCACGAGGAGGCACCTTTTACTCAATCCGTTCGCCACAGGTGGGATGCGACACAAGGTCACAAATATAGGGCGTCCAGTGAGGAATGAACTTGCCATTCAGTAGTAATGGATCTGCTAGACTAGCTTACTAACCATTACACCACGATGGGACGCAAATACTGTTAAAGGTATATAAATATTATTTCTTTCTTTTTTTTCTTTCTTTCTCGCTGCTATGAGATTGTCAAAAACTGAATCTATAAGAAAAATGAGTCCTCACGTTAACATTACTAACAAATATATGCACCCTCCGGGTGCAAGTATTCAAGTTTTAATGTAATAGAATATTATATTAAAATAGAAAGACTAATGAAACTAAATAAGAATGCAGATTTGAAACAGAGGGAGGTATAATCGAAAAAATATAACAATTGAAATTTACTCTTCCACCACCCCCGTCTTTCATTGCTAAATTTTCCTAATTTTTCTAATTTAATTATTTAATTAAAATAGGAAGTAAAGAATAACATTATATTTCTTTCTTTTTGTTAATAGATTTCTTTCAAGATTTATTCCGGAAATCTTTGCTCATATTCATTAAGATAAAACCAAACAATTAGAAATCAATAATACCGAGCACATATTTATTAGAATCAAATTTTATAATATCAATATGCAAATTAGCCGTCCCGTTCACACTGTAAAACGCTATTGTTGTATATATAAATACATGTAGATATGACCAACAGTATTAATAATGTAAAACAATTTTATTAATAATTGAAGTTTAAATATTAATAAAATCATTGAGAATGTGACGTAAATAACTAAGGGAATTATGACTTGAGTAGTGATATAGTTTCGGTTACAGACAGACAAACACAAATCTCAATTATTATAAATTTACACGAGTGTTTGACGATTGTTTGGTAGATACAGAGATGACATTTCTTTATGCTACTTATTTCTAAATTGTTCACAACTAGATTCGACCTTAGTTCATCGACAGGAGTAAAATTTATTTAAATAATCTTTTTAGAAAGTTAAAAAAAAAAAGGTTTTTAAAGTGCTTGACAAGCTAAAAAATATATCGCGAGAAAATTATTGGTATACTTGTTCAGTGAAAACCATCTTCTGCTTAAATTTCGCATGTCCTTTATATACATGATGAGCTTTTGAAATTTTGAAGCTATAATATATATATATATATATATATTGTGTGTGTGTGTGTGTGTGTGTGTGTGTGTGTGGTGTGTGTGTGATACACAGACAGATGGATAAATAAATTTTAATGAATTGAAAGGATAGTGAAATAGATCAAGAAATCTGAGACAAAGAATAATGCACTGAAATAATCGCAGGGGATAAACTGGAGACAGGAAGAATAATCAAGACCAAGGAGCGGCAACTTTTTTTGGGGGGGGGGGGTGAGGGGGCCAATTGGTTTGCAGTTTCTCCGTGAAGGGCCAGGGTATTAGATTTAATGCAAATAAACTTTCACAGACTCAAACCGCTTTGTCCAAAAAGGTTTTTAAAATGTTTAATATAAATAAAAATTTGACTCTGGTTTTTAATGGGTTAACCTGAACTACTGTGTTATACTAAATTGGATGGTGAGAGTCTAGCTGTTAGTTGGAGATTTGAAGAGACTTGCATTCGATCAGACTCAAGTCAGCCAAAAAAAAAACAAAAAAACAAACAAACAAAGAAACAAAAAACAAACCAAACAAAAACAGACCCGATTTGAAAATCCGCAACAAGTAATTTAATAAGATTTTAAAAAGAAAATACTACTGTTGTGCATTTGTGTGTGTGTCTCTGTCCGTCTGTGCGTGTGTATAATGTGTGTGTATGGTGTTTTTATGCAGCTGTGTGTGTGTGTGTGTGTGTGTTGTGTGTGTGTCTGTCTGTCTGTCTCTGACTGGCTATATATGTGAGTGTATGTGTGTGTAATCTGTCCATCTCTCTGTGCTCTTGTGCATCTGTGTCTGTAATCTGTCTGGTTAAATGTGTTAATTCTGTGTGTGTGTCTCTGGGTCTCTGTGTGTATGTGTTGGGGTGTGTGTGTCTCTGTCGCCTGTGTCTGTGTCTGCGTATATGTTTGTGTGTGTGTCTGTGTGTGTGTGTGTGTGTGTGTGTGTCTGCGTGTGTGTGTGCCTACGTGTGTGTGTCTTTGTCGTCTGTCTATCTGTGTATACTGGGCTGTGTGTGATTTCACGTGGATGAGTATGCGTGTGTCTCTTAGTGTCTAAAACAGCAATTACCGTTCCCATATGACATCGATAACTGCCAAATTATTCTTCGGTCATCACCTAAGTAAGGCAACTTCCGGTCTCAGCTATTTTCGTTCGCAGTTCGCCCCCAACCATCCAACCGATTGCACCTTTTGTGACACTTAGCTTTACTCAACATTCTTTTCTTTTTCCTGGATGACGTTTGGCTCCAATGCTGACAAAAACCTTTCAGGACATTCGAATGAAGTCGATGACAGAGAAATACGAAAAAGTAACTTTTAAATTAGACATAAACTAGAAAAACATGTTTATACATACATACTCCTCCCTCCCACACACACTTACAAAGATATACGTAGTCCAGTGATACTGATAGCTTTTAATTCAGGTGCGTCCTGGGACGCAACGGATTTGATTTGAAAGTGTCCCCAGGAAATTTGATGGATCCCAAATAAAGTTCTTAATAAATTGCAGAATTTTTATCTATGAGCAATTAAAGCCATCTGACCCCTTACCTTGTACGCCATACAGTGTAATTCGTTTCCAAGAAAATATTGAAATGTATTAAAAGTTGGCTGGAAATGTGGGGGAAGAAAAATACACTGGGACGCATGGATACAATTTTTCTGCGTCCCTTTTAGTGACGCAGGACGCTAACCTATCAGTATCTCTGGTAGTCATGTATGAGAGGATTGACTGAGTTAAGAAGCTTGCAGATTATTGTTAAAACCACGAGTTTAATCTAATTTATCCTTTTTAGTTATAGCTTTATGTTTTTTAATGGCTATCAACCTTCGAGGTTATTTAATGCCAAACCCACCCTTGTAGTACTATTTAACCCACATCTGGATTGAGGGAGTTCATGCCTTTCCAAAGGGTATTATCTGAAATGAACATAGTAGTGCGACTAGAGTTCGAACTCGCTTGCTACAATATCGCAGTTCATTCATTAGCTAGAACTCCTATTTTGGTTGGTTTCTTTGTTTAATGCATATCAACCTTCATGTATTATTTAATGCCTAAGCCATCCTTGTAAAGAACAGTATGAACTATTAAAAACCAATACTGGATCATGGTCAGCACCGGTTCCCACAAGATCACCGAAGTTAGTAGCAATAAGCATGTTCAGTGATTAATTGGGTGACCAATTCTTCTATCTATCTACCTATCTATCTACCTCTATCTCTGTCTGTCTGTCTGTATATATATATATATATATATATATATATATATAGTGATTATAGTCGTGGAAAATGGACTCGTCGATTCGAGTTCAATTCCTTGACGAAGCTGTTGGCATTTCCCATAGCGCTAATACCCTTGGGAAAGGTATGAATCCATATATTCTCCCTCCAGCTATGGGTTAAATAGTAGGGCAGACTAGGCCCTTCAGCCTAGGTTAGGTAACCAGACTATATATATATATATATGTGTGTGTGTGTGTGTGTGTGTTGGTAAACTTTTTGGTTGTATTGGAAGCATAGAAAAATATAAGATAAGGAATAAGAACCAAAATTCAAAGTGATGAATAGTGTGTTATTTTTAATCTTCTTTCTTTAACCTAATATTTCACGTGGCCTCATTAGGAGGGCATATCTACTCTTACATGTGTCCGGAGTATGACGTTAAACCGCCTCTATGTTGAAAGTTCAAATTCTGTAGCCCTAGCATTTTGGAATACACCTTCACCACCACTACTCCCATGTCCGCCCGAACGTGGAGTGGTAGTACCTGTTAGGGTTCCATCTATGGCTTAAATAGAAAAAAATGTTTTTTTTTAAATGAGTTTGAAAAATCTGAATACCCATCAAGAATAAATAAAAGAAACGTCTTGACATAAAATAACCCAACAAGAGTTGACATGCCGTAAATCTAACCAACGAACAAACCTACTTTTAAAATCAATATTACAAAATCTGGTCTTTACTAAGACACGGAGACGGTGGGAAATATATAATCACTCTGCCACTAAAATTCTCTTCCACTTTTAAAATCAACATTACGAAATCTTAGCCTTTACCAAGGCTCGAACACAGATCATTAGAACCACTGGGAATATATAGTTACTTTCTGCCACCAAAAGAATTCTCCCCCCACATCCAGATATGTAACATCTACACAGATGTTGTCAACGATGAATCGCCAAAAAGTTCATCGGGATCTCGCGCAGTTATCAATCTCGAACCTGTTATCAAGAAACGTATAAGTCCGCGTTCCGAAATCTCTTTACGTCTGACCTCAGTAAACGGATTTTATGTCCAAACGAAGGTAACACGAATTGTTTAAACAGGGCATTGGGGACTAAAGCCGCTTATTTTCACCTCGGTATTGGCTTTTCTTATTTTTCTTTCTTTCGAAACATCACCAGTTTTATTATCTAAACAACGACCACGAAGACAACGATGACCGGTACGAACGAGTCACAATAATTTACGCTTGTTCCATAACTGATAAGGAATCAGGTCTGGCTTCGATAAATACAATCTGACATGGGTGGAAGGTGTGAAATGTACGAGAGAAAGTTGGTATTGATAACAGTGATTAACTTTCCCTTTCGTTGTGATGAAAAATCCCTTGTATAGCCTCGACTAACCTTCGCAAAAAAAAGAAAAAAGGAGAAATTGCTAATCCTGTTATTCAATACCAACTTTCTCTCGTACATTTCACACCTTCCACCCATGTCAGATTATATTTATCGAAGCCAGACCTGATTCCTTATCAGTTATGGAAACAAGCGTAAATTATTGTGACTCGTTCGTACCGGTCATCGTTGTCTTCGTGGTCGTTGTTTAGATAATAAAACTGGTGATGTTTCGAAAGAAAGAAATAAGAAAAGCCAATACCGAGGTGAAATAAGCGGCTTTAGTCCCCAATGCCTGTTAAACAATTCGTGTTACCTTCGTTTGGGACATAGAAAATCCGTTTACTGAGGTCAGACGTAGAAGAGATTTCGGAACGCGAGACTTAATACGTTTCTTGATAACAGGTTCGAGATTTGATAACTGCGCGAGATCCCGATGAACTTTTTGGCGATCATCGTTGACAACATCGTGTAGATGTTGTACATTCTGGATGTGGGGGAGAATTCTTTTGGTGGCAGAAGTAACTATATATTCCCCAGTGGTTCTAATGATCTGTGTTCGAGCCTTGGTAAAGGCTAAGATTTCGTAATGTTGATTTAAAAGTGGAAGAGAATTGTTTAGTGGCAGAGTGATTATATATTCCCACCGTCTTCCGTGTCTTAGTAAAGACCAAATTTTGTAATATTGATTTTAAAAGTAGGTTTGTTCGTTGGTTAGATTTCGGCATGTCAACTCTTGTTGGGTTATTTTATGTCAAAGACGTTTTCTTTTATTTATTCTTGATGGGTATTCAGATTTTTCAAACTCAATTTAAAAAAACAACATTTTTTCTATTTAAGCCATAGATGGAACCCTAACAGGTACTACCACTCCACGTTCGGGGACATGGAGTAGTGGTGGTGAAGGTGTATTCCAAATGCTAGGGGCTACAGAATTTGAACTTCAACATTAGAGGCGGTTTAACGTCATACTCCGGACACATGTAAGAGTAGATATGCCCTCCTAATTTGAGGCCACGTGAAATATTAGGTTAAAGAAAGAAGATTAAAAATAACACACTATTCATCACTTTGAATTTTGGTTCTTATTCCTTATCTTATATTTTCTATGCTTCCAATACAACCAAAAAGTTTACACACACACACACACACACCACAACATATATATATATATAGTCTGGTTACCTAACCTAGGCTGAAGGCCTAGTCTGCCCTACTATTAACCCCCATAGCTGGAGGGAGAATATATGGATTCATACCTTTCCCAAGGGTATTGCGCTATGGGAAATGCCAACAGCTTCGTCAGGAATTGAACTCGAATCGACGAGTCCATTTTCCACGACTATAATCACTATATATATATATATATATATATATATATATATACAGACAGACAGACAGAGATAGAGGTAGATAGATAGGTAGATAGATAGAAAGATTGGTCACCCAATTAATCACTGAACATGCTTATTGCTACTTAACTTCGGTGATCTTGTGGGAACCGGTGCTTGACCATGATCCCAGTTATTGGTTAAATAGTTCCACTACTGTTCTTCTACAAGGATGGCTTAGGCATTAAATAATACATGAAGGTTGATATGCATTAAACAAAGAAACCAACCAAAATAGGAGTTCTAGCTAATGTAATGAACTGCGATATTGTAGCAAGCGAGTTCGAACTCTAGTCGCACTACTATGTTCATTTTCAGACTAATACCCTTTGGAAAGGCATGAACTCCCTCATATCCAGATGTGGGTTAAATAGTACTACAAGGGTGGGTTTGGCATTAAATAACCTACGAAGGTTGATATGCCATTAAAAAAACATAAAGCTATAACTAAGAAAGGATAAATTAGGATTAAACTCGTGGTTTAACAATAATCTGCAAGCTCTTAACTCAGTCAATCCTCTCATACATGACTACCAGAGATACTGATAGGTACGCGTCCTGCGTCACTAAAAGGACGCAGAAAAATTGTATCCATGCGTCCCAGTGTATTATTTTCTCCCCACCATTTCCAGCCAACTTTTAATACATTTCAATATTTTCTTGGAACGAATTACACTGTATGGCGTACAAGGTAGGGGTCAGATGGCTTTAATTGTTCATAGATAAAATTCTGCAATTTATTAAGAAACTTTATTGGATCCATCAAATTTCCTGGGGACACTTTCAAATAAATCCGTGCGTCCAGGACGCACTGAATAAAAGCTATCAGTATCACTGGACTACGTATATCTTGTAAGTGTGTGTGGGAGGGAGGGAGTATGTATGTATAAACATGTTTTTCTAGGTTTATGTCTAATTTCTAAAGTACTTTTTCGTATTTCTCTGTCATCGACTTCATTCGAATGTCCTGAAAGGTTTTTGTCAGCATTGGAGCCAAACGTCATCCAGGAAAAGAAAAGAATGTTGAGTAAAGCTAAGTGTCACAAAAGGTGCAATCGGTTGGATGGTTGGGGCGAACTGCGAACGAAAAATAGCTGAGACCGGAAGTTGCCTTACTTAGGTGATAACGAAGAATAATTTTGGCAGTTATCGATGTCATATGGAACGGTAATTGCTGTTTTAGACACTAAGAGACACACGCATACTCATCCACGTGAAATCACACACCGCACGTATACACAGATAGACAGACAGACAAAGACACACACACGTAGGCACACACACACGCAGACACACACCCACACACACACACACAGACACACACACAAACATATACGCAGACACAGACACAGGCGGACAGAGACACACACACCCAAACACATACACACAGAGACACAGAGACACACACACAATTAACACATTTAACCAGACAGATACAGACACAGATGCACACAGATGCACAGAGAGATGGACAGAGATACACACACATACACTCACATAGATAGCCAGTCAGACAGACAGACAGACAGACACACACACACACACACACACACACACACACACAGCTGCATAAAAACACACATACACACACATATATACACACGCACAGACGGACAGAGACACACACACAAATGCACACACAGTAGTATTTTTCTTTTTTAAAATCTTATTAAATTACTTGTTGCGGATTTTTCAAATCGGGTCTGTTTTTTGTTTGTTGTTTTTGTTTCTTGTTTGTTTTTTTTTTTGTTTTTTTTTGTCTGACTTGAGTCTGATCGAATGCAAGTCTCTTCAAATCTCCAACTTAACAGCTAGACTCTCACAATCCAATTAGTATGAACACAGTAGTTCAGGTTACCCCATTAAAACCAGAGTCAAATTTTATTTTATTAAACATTTAAAAAAAACCTTTTTGGACAAAGCGGTTTGAGTCTGTGAAAGTTTATTTGCATTAAATCTAATACCCTGGCCCTTCACCGAGAAACTGCAGAACCAATTGGCCCCTCACCCCCCCCCCCAAAAAAAAAGGTTGCCGCTCCTTGGTCTTGATTATTCTCCTGGTCTCCAGTTTATCCCCCTGTCCGATTATTTCAGTGCATTATCTTTTGTCTCAGATTCTCTTGATCTATTCACTATCCTTCAATTTCATTAAAATTTTATTTATCCATCTGTCTGTGTATCAACACCACACACACACACACACACACACACACACACACACACACATATATATATTATATATATATAATTAGCTTTCAAAATTTCAAAAGCTCATCATGTATATAAAAGGACATGCGAATTTAAGCAGAAGATGGTTTTCACTGAACAAGTATACCAATATATTTTCTCGCGATATATTTTTTAGCTTGTCAAGCACTTTAAAAACCTTTTTTTTTAACTTTCTAAAAAGATTATTTAAATAAATTTTACTCCTGTCGATGAACTAAGGTCGAATCTAGTTGTGAACAATTTAGAAAATAAGTAGCATAAAAGAAATGTCATCTCTGTATCTACCAAAACAATCGTCAACACCTCGTGTAAATCTTATAATAATTGAGATTGTGTGTTTGTCTGTCTGTAACCGAAACTATATCACTACTCAAGTCATAATTCCCTTAGTTATTTACGTCACATTCTCAATGATTTTATTAATATTTAAACTTCAATTATTAATAAAATTGTTTACATTATTAATACTGTTGGTCATATCTACATGTATTTATATATACAACAATAGCGTTTTACAGTGTGAACGGGACGGGCTAATTTGCATATTGATATTATAAAATTTGATTCTAATAAATATGTGCTCGGTATTATTGATTTCTAATTGTTTGGTTTTATCTTAATGAATATGAGCAAAGATTTCCGGAATAAATCTTGAAAGAAATCTATTAACAAAAGAAAGAAATATAATGTTATTCTTACTTCCTATTTAATTAAATAATTAAATTAGAAAAATTAGGAAAATTTAGCAATGAAAGAGGGGTGGTGGAAGAGTAAATTTCAATTGTTATATTTTTCGATTATACCTCCCTCTGTTCAAATCTGCATTCTTATTTAGTTTCATTAGTCTTTCTATTTTAATATAATATTCTATACATTAAACTTGAATACTTGCACCGGAGGTGCATATATTTGTTAGTAATGTTAACGTGAGGACTCATTTTTCTTATAGATTCAGTTTTTGACAATCTCATAGCAGCGAGAAAGAAAGAAAAAAAAAAAGAAATAATATTTATATACCTTTAACAGTATTTGCGTCCCATCGTGGTGTAATGGTTAGTAAGCTAGTCTAGCAGATCCATTACTACTGAATGGCAAGTTCATTCCTCACTGGACCCTATATTTGTGACCTTGTGTCGCATCCCACCTGTGGCGAACGGATTGAGTAAAAGGTGCCTCCTCGTGATTTAATGGTTAGCAAGTCTCGTAGATCCAATACTACTGAAAAGTGAGTTCAGTCATCGCTGGATGCCCCACACTTGCCCCACACTTGCGACCCGTGGCGAATGGGTTAGGTAAATATCTACATTTAAAGGTTTTTAATAAATGTGTTAAGATAAGAAAGAAAGAATCAAGCAGGAATAAATAATCTTTAAAAAATGAATTAGAAAATCATATTCATTGAACTCATTGTAAATGTAAGCATCCTTTTATATAATTCTTCGAAGAAATCTGCCCAAGAATGATGATTTTCAAGTGAGTTTGGTTCTCACTGAGTGCCTCATTTTCATTTTTGTCTCTGTACCAGTTTAAATCAAACTTGATAAATAGAATTCTTCTTGTAAGGAAATTATCAGAAGCTGTTTTTTTTAAATAAGTTTCGGCTTTGTTGGTTGCCCTATTATTTATGGCTCGCTGGATGCCCCATACTTGTGACCTTTTGTCACATTTGTATTTGGTATATGGTTTATGTAGGTATTTACCCAAGTTGCATAAATACCTACATAAACCTATTACCAAATACATATACACAATACATATACATTTACATAAACCCATATACCAAATACATATACATATACATAAACCCGTATACCAAATACATATACATATACATAAACCCACCGCCCTGTCGGCTGCGGCGTTAGAATGCACCGACTGCACCTCTGCAGAGGGGTAAGACTCCCCCAATGGGGCTTCCTGTTGGCCGTGGGTGGCAACCCGTGATTTTTAATGATAGAGCCCAGGTGGATGAGCAGTTCATGACTTGCAATACTCCACTTTGGCCCTATCTTGGGCTAGACGGGCGGTCAGAGAGGCCCCCTCCGATCAATCGGCTGGTCATGTCAAGCCCTAGCACCTATATGATTTTCCCAACCCTATTGCCCTTATGGCAAGCCCCAACCCCTTTTTTCATATGGTGCTAGAAGCCGGTGGCTGCGGGTCTGCATGTCCCGGGAATGACGTTAAACTATCTGATGGTGAGTTTCCAGTTTTGGAGGTTTGGGGAATGTGGAGCACCCTTCATCACCATTGCTCCCTGGTCCACTCTGACCCGGAGTGGTAGTACCTGTTAGGGTCCCATCTATGGGTTAAATAGAAAAATGTATTTTATAAAAAATTGTATTATCAATTAAGAATTGATTTATTTCAAAACTTTATCGGCATTAAATGACCCACTGAGGTTGATATGCCGTAAAACAAAACAAACCAAAACATAAACCCATATACCAAATATATATACACAATTTACAGCAACTTAGTAAGGTAGACGTATATTACGTCTCGGAGCCCTCATCCCAAAAGTACCAAACAGTAAATTAAGCCACTCGAAAGCACTACATTTTAACCACCAAATATTTACAGTATCATTATTCATTATGTTCCATATTACAAATATGGAAATTTAAAAAATCCTTATTTTAAAATTCATAAACTTTATAGACTGATTTTCCTACTTTACGATATCTCCATGAAAATATGTCGTTAAGATAAAGTCTAACTCTCATAAACACATAAACGCCAATCCCCTGGCATCCATAAGATTATAAGTCTTGAATATAAACAGTCTTGAGGTAAACATTTTCTGGTGATGCCTAAAACCGAAACCGGTCGGGTTGGGTAAATACCTAATTTGAGTTATGGGGCATCCCATCGTGGTAAAATAGTCAGCAAGATAGTCTCGCAGATCCATTACTACTGAATAGCGAATTCAAACCTCACTAGATGCCCCATATTACGATCTTTTCTCTGAATTTTTTTAAGATGAGGCTTGATAATTAGTATTATTTGTATTATTCGGTCTATTGTCATCATTTTTATTGTTATCTGTACTACGTTTCGGTCGATGTGCCCCCGGCTTTCTTCAGGTATTTCTTGTAGGACTCGGGAACCTTCTTTTCGAACTCGGGAACCTTCTTTTTCGAACCGGGAACCTTCTTGTCGTAATCGGAAGCCATCACGGAATTTTGAACCTAACCCTTATTCAGTCCATGGGGGTAGCTTAGAGAGCTCCATCCTAAAAAGTAATATACTAATTTTCATGAATGTAATTACACTACCTTTTCGTGAATGTAATATACAAATTTTTCATGAATGTAATACTAATTTTTATGGATGTAATATACTAATATTCATGAATTTGGTTGTAATTCTACTATCTGTAAATAAATATTTCTATTTCTATTTCTATTTCTATCCTGTTCTCATTCCGCTAACCATAGCTGGAGTACAGGTGTTAAGCTGTGTTAATTCTTATTCTATGTTACTGCTGTTCCTGACCAGGATTGAGCGTGCAGTCTAGAGATAACTGTCACTTAGAACTGTCTTAACCTAACTCCCTTATCCACTAGGCTATGCGTCCAATTGGAAACATAGCCTAGTGGATAAAGGTGTTAGGTTATGACAGTTACCTATATTATGTCAGACTAAGGTTTGTAAATAACTACATACACAAATTATTCATTTATCTTGTCATTTCCTTTTCTTTCTTTCTTTTCTTTTTTTCTTCTTTTTTTCTTTTTTTCTTTTTTTTTTCATTTTTTTTTTTCTTTCTTTTTTTTTTTCACCAACGTTTATTCTTCCCGTTCTGCAATTTCTTAAACATTTTTTGTTTCTCTTCTATTTTTCTTTCTCATCTTCTCTACTTTTTCTCTTCGTTTAATTTTTCTTCTTTCTTTTTTTTTTCTATTCTAAATTGGTTAATTTCATTAGATACACGTAAACTTAATCTACACAAACCGTTTAAAGCGTGCTCGATTCTTGCTACCACTCTATCATGCGGCCTTGTGCAAATCGTCTCGTCAGATCAACACCAGAGTTTTTTTCTTTCTTTTCATTTCTTTGTTTTCTCTTTGGTATATCACACCGGCCTCTCGTAATCTTCTCACTATTTACCGGTACTTCTCCACTCCACATCCCAACATGATTCGTACTCTTGTATCATCTATTAATAGCCCCCTCGTCTATCTATGTATATTATGTAAGACAGACAATAGGACACGAGAATAAAATTGTACGTTAGGTCATTTTAATGCCGACTTATCATCACTTGACCAATGATCTATACTTTTGCCGATCCTTATCCGCAAAGAAACGACAATAGGGTAGGTCGATTTTCACTTTAAAAAAATATCAAATTGTCCCATCTATGCGAAAGTTGTGTTAGTGTACTGAATACTGATACAAAAATTAGATCTTTTACTTGTACCATTGTTTGAGGAAATAGCACCAAAAATCGTCTACTAAAATGCAAATAAAATCTCGTTTTCTTAAGGCTAAATTTAGGCATTTTAGGAGACATCTTGATGCTATTTCCTCAAACAATGGTACAAGTAAAATATAATAATTTCGGTATCAGTATTCAGTTATACTATCACACAAACTTTCGCATAGATGACATTTGATATTTTAAAAAGTGAAAAATCAACCTACCCAATGAACAATCACCCAAATACCTTTTGCCAAAACACCAAAACTATTCCGCTCTGCAGAGGGGTAAGATCACCCAATGGGGCCCACCTGTTAGCCATAGGTGGCGACCGTGATGCTAAGGACACAGGTTGCTGAGCAGCCATGCGACACGCAAACTCCACTTTGCTCCTTACTGGGCTAACGGGAGGTCGGGGTGGCCTCTCCGATCATCGGCTGTCACGTCAAGTCTAGCATTATTATTCCCAACCTAATTGCCTTTATAGTAAGCCCCAACCTTTTTATATGTGCTTAAAGGCGTGGCTGAGGGTCTTCATGTCCTGAGAATGACGTTAAACTCTATCTCATAGGAGGTTACAGTTTTGGAGGTTTGGGGAATGTGGAGCACCCCTTCATTACAATTGCTTCTGGTCCACTCTGACCAAGAGTGTGTACCTGTTGAGTCCCATCTATGGGTTAAATAAAAATATGCGTTATAAAAAATTGAGTATCCATTAAGAATGATTTATTCAAAACTTTGTCGGCATTACATGACCCACTGGGATTGATATGCCGTAAAACAAAACAAACTAAACCAAACCAAAACTAATCCTTTCCAATTCCTTCTTTCATTTTACAGTTTAATATTTAGTAGTGGTAGCTGATGTGTAATAGGTACGGTGACTTGAGTTCAAATCCTTGACAAGGGCTGTTTGCATTTCACATAGCGCTGATACGCTTAAGAAAAGTATGCATCCAACTATTCTCTCTCCAGCTATGGATAAATAGTAGGGTGGACTGGGATCTATAACCCTGGTTAGACAACCATACTACGAGAAGAAAACGTGAATAAAAATCTGCTTAAATTGCAGATTAAAAATTGACCTCATGTAGCATCCTAACTCGTGCGGAGGAGTTGGCCAAATACATACAGCTAATATTGAACTCTCACCAAAATTTAACATGTATCTCACCACAAATTAATTTGTGTGATAGGTTCAAATATTAGCTGTATTTATTTACCATCTTTAAAATGTGTTTAATTGTGACAAAGAATTTTAAAGCGAATTAATTAAAAGATCTATTAAAACTTTAATGGTCCTAATTAACTCGACAATTTAGCATGTTAAACTCTAAGCAATAAATTGTCGAGTTAATCAGACCATTAAAAGTTTAATAGATCTTTTAATTAATTGTTTTAAAATTCTTTGTCACAATTAAACACATTTAAAATGCATGATTGCTTGACAAAGGTAGTATAGATGAATTTTCAGTTTAAGGAGCAAAGCTAGATCTTGGGAGTTCAAAAAGTACCGCACATTGCACAATCCTGTGTTTGAAAAAAAAAAATCTGTTGATCAACATCTCATTTAAATTTTAAATTTAAAATTTCTGTTTCCATTCTTTTTTATCAAACACCTCTTATATTTATTAATAATGGGATTTGGTCTCAATTTGCTGTAACCGAAACTATGTCACTGCTTACGCCACATTACCAAAATCGAATAGAATAAAGAACAACCTTATTTGAATTAATTCGATTTAACTGCCAAAACTGGATTGTATTAGAAATCAAAACATATTTATTGAATTTTGACAGGAAATTTCAAAGATCTGTTTACATTTTTTACGAAAGAGCATGGCAAAAAATCCGTTCACATAACATTTGGATGTCAATAAAATCGAGATAAAAAATTTTCTAATTTCAATTCTCAATAGGTCCCCAACACTTGTGCTCGCGTAGTGTAATGGTTGACGATGCACGAAATATCAGACCATCGCGATGTGTTCATGTGTCTCTAGGTTGCCCCAATTCTTCGTGAAGTGAGATAATACAACAACGTTGATATTTTAGTGAACTTTGTATAGGTCGAGCGGCGCAGATATGTGTTGTATGGTATATATTCCTGAATCCTTGCTAGGAGATTCATGCCTCCTGGTGTTCTATCAACAATCCTTGGGTTGAAAAATGGAGAGATACACAAATAATTACTTACACAAACTGATTTTCTGAATCAGAAGGCAGCCTTTGGTGTTGGTAAGTTAACGGCACACGAAAAATCCAACCATTGTGAATTATTTAATACCAAAATCCTTTCTCCCTCCTCTTCTCTCTCTCTCTCTTCCTTCTCACTCTCCATCTCCTCTATATATATAATATATATATATATATATAATATTATATTATTATATATAAATATATATATAATATACGATTAATTAACTTCACTTGTAGTAATAGATTAATCGAAACAATTCCTTAATTTAATGTATATAATAATTGGGTAGAAGTAATATCTTATTGATTCATGGTTTTAATAAATTGTAAATAAACTCTTCTTTTTTTAATTCCCTTCCTTTTCTTTTTTTCTCTTTTAGCCAATCTTGTTGCTTTCTTTTTTCTTTCTTTCTTTTCATACTTCTTTTTTCAATTCCATTTCCTTTTTTATTTTTCTCTTTTTTTATAAGAATGCAACGAATCCTCAATGAGAAAGTTAAATTATCTAAGAGATTTAGAGGACTTATTTGAAATGTTTAAGAAATAAGCAAGAAATAAACAAAGATGATGTCTATGGTAAAACCAAAAAGTGAATCAGTATATGAACAACCAAAGAGTATGAGCAACAATATATTGAAAACGGGAATAATAACATATATTGTTTTATGCTGATAAATATTGAGGATGTATGAACCTTTTTCTTCTTTTATTCTTCAATCCTTCTTTCTTTTTCATTCTTTTTTATTTTTCTTTATTTTTCTCTTTTAACCACATTGTTTGCTTACTTTTTTCTCATCTTTCATCTTTATCATTTTCATTTTTTCATTCTAAATGATTTTTCTTCCTTTTCCATAGCAAAATCTTTTGCTTCTTTCTTCCTTCTTTCTTCATTTTTTTTCATCCTTCTTTCTTTTTCATTCCATTTCCTTTTCTTTTTATTTTTCCTGTTGGCTTCCTTTTTCTTCTCTTTCATTCTTCATTTTTTCTTTCCTTTCATTCTTCTCCTTCATTTTTTTTTCACTTTACCAACCTTGTTGCTTTCTTTTCTTCTTTTTTTAATATTCTCTAACTTTCCTACTCTTCTTCTCCACTCGCATTCCATTTGACGTCTCTTCTTTCCTTCTTTCTGTCCATCTCAGAAACAGAACATCAGTTTCCAGAGATGGTTTTTTATTAAACGCATGGTTTGCGCAGATGAAATTTACGTTTCACAACTTCTTTACGGATCCGATTACTTGGAGAAAAACGCGTTGATGATTTTT
>CM042138.1:140945340-140950340 GCA_023376005.1 Doryteuthis pealeii | reverse complement strand
TGAAGTTCCAATTCTGGAGACTGGAGGAATGTGGAGCAACCCTTCATTACCATTACTCCCAAGTCTACCCTCGGACCCATAATGGTAGTACCTGTTAGGGTTAGAATCAATGAGTTTTTAAAAGAGTACCCATCAAGAATAAATAAAACAAAAATGCCCTCGGCATAAAATAACCCAACACGTGTGGACATGCCGTTAAATCCAACCAATTAATCTGAATTTATGCCTTACTAAAAGAAACTTAACGTGAGGGTTTGTTAGCTCGTATCGCAGATCAATAGTGAGTTCGATCTCAGTCGGTTTCCCTCCATGAAATATAGACAAAAACTCCTGTTGCTTGCCAAGTGGCTGGTGTTTGTTGCGGCTTTCCCACTAGTTCAAAGCCAGTCTTCGATAATAAGTAAAAATCCACTCAGTCGGTAGAGCATCCGACTAAGAACCACAAGGTTCCAGGTTCGATACCGACCCTCGCCAACTCAGGCGTATGAGTAGCACAGAGATCTGTGCGGCAAAGTGAGGAGCTGATGGTAGGTGTGGCGCCTCGCCTCAGATGCCAAAGCAATCTCCTTGGTCTAGCGCTAGTGAAAAGGGGATACACTCCTCGCAGTCCGGCTGATACCGGACTTTAGGTCACCCCGACGATTTTTCTCAATTCCAAACAAACGGGTTGGTCATCATTTGAAAATCGATGCAACATCAGTAATAAAGACGGAGGAGTGGCCCTATTGTCGTTATCAGCCGGTCAGTGAGGGAGTCTATCCCCTTTTCGCTAGTTTGTCGCTAGACTATGGAGATTGTTTTTTGCTGGGGTAGAGCGCCACACCTACCGTCTGCTCTCTGATGCTTTATCGCAAGGATCAAGTTAGCCAAGCTGTGCCAGTCATCGCTGAGTTTGGCGGGGACTCGTATCAAACCTGGAACCTTGCGATTTCTAGGCTGATGCTACATAATCTCTTTAATTTTTAATGTTTGTCGTTACTTGGACTGCCCTCCTCAAAAAACAAAAACAAAAAAGAACAAAAGAAAAGAAAAGATGAGTGAAAAAATGCCTTACATGTAGTACTAGAAGCGGCTAATCGGCGTCAACTGGGTGAGTTTTTTTAAAAGTTATTCCTGGCAGATCCATTATAACTGAATCGTGAGTTGGATCTCGTAGAATGCCCAATGTAAAAAAATAGACCTTGCATTGATCCAGCTACTCTGAAAATAAATGTTAATGTCTACTATCTAAAATATTAAACGCAAAAAAAACAAATCCATGATGTTATCCGTTTAAATTTATTTTTTAATTATCTTCACTAATATAAATCAAAATCTTTATTATTTTGCTAAAACCAAGCCCTGTTGTTATTTATTGTATATATATATATATTTACTTTGTCGTTAATTGTTTCATTTTTGAAGTTTCATCCGGACATACACATACAACACAACTGCCCTTTATATATGTAATGGATTTGACACAAAAGGTCAGAAGTATGGGACATCTATTTAGGATGGAACTCCGCTTTCAGTAGTAACGGATTTTGCGAACTAACTTGCTAACCAATTCACCGCGACGGGACACCCTAAAATATTTTCCTGACCTCCACCAGGCCAGATTAACACAAGTTCTTTTATACGTGGGGATTGTTTATGGGAGCATCTGGTGAGGATCGAACTCGCTATTTCAGTTCTAATGGATCTTGCGAAGACCAGCTTGCAAACCAGTACACAACGACGGGACGCCCAACTAAGCTGAGTAAATATTCTTATACGTAAAGCTGATAGTCACCTCATTGTATTACTGTAATATGTAACGAACGGACCCGGTTTGTCCAAGTAAATAGGCATCTCATTATTGGACTTGTTATACGAGCCTTTGGAGCAGCCGCCAACAACGCCGGAGCGGTTTCGGGAATTTCCCGCCCTCTGACACATGGTAAACACGTGTGATTCACGCTGTGGAGTCACGTGCAGTTCAAGCATGTGCACACGAACATCTTTTTACTGTCAGTCATTGGTGGTGATGGTGACGGTGTGGGACGGAGGGGAGGATACGTGAATATTGTTTGTGTATATAATTTGTATACTTGTTTCTTTCTACCTGTTTTTTTTTTCTTGTTTTTTTTTTTTTACTCGAAAACGACTGCTCGTTCGTTCATTTCAGTTTTATGAATTTGAAACAGGAGAGAGGAAAAGAAGAATCATTTTATGTAAAGCGGTAAAAAATGTCTGAAATTTATCACAAAACCTTTTATTATTAATTATTATTTTATTATTATTATTATTATTATTATTATTTATTATTAATTATTATTATTCACTCCACTTGAGTTTTTCACATCAGCGTTAGCTGATGGTCTTTCACTGGAGTCTGAGTGACAGCAAGTCTCCTCAGGTCTCCAGGACTCTTCTGAATATTCTGGCAGATTGAGCAGTGCAGTGTTCTGAATGGTTTCAATCCTTCCTCTGATATCCATACTTTCCAAACCCTTTTCCAGTCCCTTTGGGACCGTTCCAAGTACACCAACTACAATTGGTATCACTTTCACTTTCATATTCCATAACTTTTTCAGTTCTCTGGCAAGGTCCAGATATTAGTCCATTTTTTCATTTTCCTTTAGCTTCACTCTGTGATCTGCTGGAACTGCAAAATCCACCAGTTGACAAGTTCTTTCTTTTTTTGTTAATCAACACTAGGTCTGGGTATTCTTGCTGGGATAAGGTGATCCCGTTTTTATTTCAAAGTCCCAGAGAATGTTTATGCGTTTCGTTCTCAAGAACAGAATTCTGGTTTATGCATATACCATTTTTGTTGTATGGTCAAAATTTAATTTTTTCATAATTCCCAGTGGATCACCTTCCCAACCCAGTCGTGTCTAGTTTTGTAGTCTGTTTGTGCTAGTTTGCTACATTCGCATAGTACATGGTTTCATTATTTATAATTATTATTATTATTATTATTATTATTATTATTATTATTATTATTAAATTATTATTATTTCAGTGAGTTTTTCACATCAGCGTTAGCTGTTGGTCTTTCGCTGGAGTCTGAGGGACAACAAGTCTTCTCAGGTCTCTAGGACTCTTCTGAGTATTCTAGCCGACTTCAGCAATGCTGTTTTTCTGGATGGTCTCAATTCCTCCTCTGATTTCCAGTCTTTCAGTCCTTTTTCCCCCAAGCTTTTTTGGGGCTGTTCCTAGAGTACCAACTACAATACTTTCACTCTCATATTCCACAAAAAAGCTTTTTCAATTCTCTGGCAAGGTCCAGGTATTTGTCTTTTTGTTTTCCCCCATCTTCAGTCTGTGATCTGCTGGGACTGCAAAATCTACCAGTTTGACAAGTTCACACCCTTTCTCTTGTTAATCAGTACTTAGTCTGGTCTTCTGGCTGGGATAAGGTGACCCGTCTTTATCTCAAAGTTACAGAGAAATTCTATGTGTTTTTCATTCTCAAGAACAGATTTCTAGTTTATGCATATATACCTTTTTGTTGTGTGGTCAAAATTTAGTTTTTTGTCCTATTCCTAGTGGATCACCTTTCCAACCCAGTTGTGCCTAGCTTTGTATTTCCGTTGAGCGAGTTTGCTGCATTTGCTTAATGCATGGTTGGTTGTCTAATCTCTGTCTCCACACATTCTACATTTACTGTTCAGTTGTCTCTTATCTATTTTGCTTTGATATAATTTGTTCTTATGTCATTGTTTTGTGTTGCAACTGTGAACGATTCGGTTTCTCCCTTGAGGTTTCTTTTTCTTAACCATGTCCAGGTTTTTTTTCATGTGCAATCTCCCCAATTTGTCGCTTATACCTACTGGACATTTCCCCTTTTTAGTAACTTCTCACAATAGCCTTTAAAAAATGAGAATATTTGCTCAGAAAATATACAATATTAATATCATTCTGTTACGTGATTAATTCCATAGTTTCAAAAATGCTTTCTTAATTTATTTTCTTGTCATAATTTCAATTCATCCAATTCAATTTTTATAAAAATTACACAATTACTAAGTTTGATCTGATTAAACAGTTGGTTAAAAAATATTGTTATATACTCCTTTACTCGTGTATATTATAGCAAGAGAGAGAGAGAGAGAGAGAGAGGAGAGAGAGAGAGAGAGAGAGAGAGAGAGAGAGAGAGACAGACAGAGACAGACAGACAGACTAAGAGAGATGAGAGGTTCTTACTTGCTAACTCTTTTGATTGTTTCTGGGATTTTATCTGAGCTTCTTCTGAGGGCTATTTCTCCGGGTTGATTTCTTCGGGCTGGTCATCTCTTGTTTTAATGAATTAACAAGACTTTGTTGTTTTTCTTTTAAATATTTATTGAGAAAAAACCAGCCCACAAAACCACGCGGTGAGAAGCGACTCTTGAGAGGATATACTCTCTTAGCAAATAACTAGTCGCAACTGATCTAAAAACTAAAACCTCTCCCCCCACGCCTCTACTGGCGCGCTTTTCGAAAGGGTCAAGAGGAATGCCACCACAAATATATATATATATATATATATATATATATATATATATACGAAACCTTCCCGCACGAGCAGGATGTGATACAAGGTCAATTTATCAAGCGGAGTTCAACAGATTTGAATTCAGTTAACCTTCTCCTAGACCGATTGTCATGTCATGGTTGAAGAGCACAGTCTGCCCTACTATTTTACCCATAGATGGAAGGAGATCATTTGTATTCATACCTTTCCCAAGAGTATTAGCGCTATGTGAAATTTAAAAAAGCCGTCGTCCAGGATATAAACTTGTCTCGTTGTGCCCATTTCCCACGACGATAACCATTACATCACGCTTCAAGGTCCCATATACAGATGTAAAGAACGAAATAAAAGATTTATCTAGCAAAAATGACAACAATATTGGAATAGAAGTGCACTGAACAAATTATGATCAATTAAGCCAACAGTAGGAAAAATGGAAGCCGGGATACAGAAAATCCCGAGAGTAAGAAGTAATACTGACTGGCTCGGCTGCGTATTGGCCATAAAAATACTTACG
>CM042138.1:140922840-140935340 GCA_023376005.1 Doryteuthis pealeii | reverse complement strand
CTTGGTCTTACTTCGTCGCTACCATCTCCTTAATCTGGACGGCTTCCCTCCTTCTGTTGAGTTGGGTTGTCTGTGCTCATTTCTTGTTTGTAATAAAAAGCAATACTTTGTTGTTGTTTTTAAAGACGTCTATTCTTTATTCAAAACCCACAGCCCAAAAGGTTTTTTTTATTACCGCGGTGAGAAGCCGGCAATCTTGGGAGCAACGATCTTTACGTCTGCTTCCCTCAGCTAACGACCAGCATCTGCCCTAACTAGACCAGTTCCCTTTCACACACCTCTTCTTCAGCAAATCAGAAGTCGGCGTACAGGTCAACAAAAGGATAACTGTCGTCAATAACTTTCTCTCAACGGTTAATGGTGATTTATCATTTAGGCAAACCGTTATTTGAATTGTAATTACCCTTACTACATAATTTTGTCGGCTACTCACGAATCATGTAACATAGTTCTTTGAAGTTTGTATCATTTTGGTGACTGATAACTGAGAAATCAAAGTTTTTGATCCAATGTGTGAACAGAATGACTTGGAATCACGGATCTGTGCTGATTGATTGGTTGAAGGGAAAGCATATGTCCAGAAGAATAACGGGAAAAAGTATGATAGAAGAAGAAGAGAAGAAGAAGAAGAAAAGAAGAAGAACAACAAAAACAACAACAACAAGAAGGAGAAATGCAATGAAGAAGACGAAGTAATTCAATGAGAGAAGAAGAAGAAGAAGAAGAAGAAGAAGAAGAAGAAGAAGAATGATATTTTTTAGTTTGTATTTTTGAGAACTACAAAAAAAATCGGGATTTTTTTTTTGAGGGTCTTAAAAATTTAAGAAGCCCGTTTGGGGATCCTCAAAGCGGAAATAAAGAAAATGGAGAAAATTACCCTATAAAAGACCAAGACTCAGAAAAGACCGATCTAATCTAATTGGTGAGACTTAAATTTACTGACGGTATCCCTGCAATACGGGTAAGACAACCCCTTAGACCTCCTTACTTGGACATCTGAGCTTTTACCTGGGATCGAATGATAATCACTTTGAATAAGTAAGCATTTATTGTACAAGGTTGTCATATCAATAAGAAGAATTGGCAAGAATGATGGAGGCCAGAGGTTAGAATTTACAAGATATAGACAAATCCACAAGCATAACGCCGTCAGATACAAGACTACAATACTGCTGCATATGAGTAAGGGATTTAATTAAGAAGAAGGGCGTTATCTTGATTAACCCGAATTGCGTTAGATATTCAGGGTCGGGCCGAGTTAAGTGTGCAGCCGTTAAAATCATCAACGCGTTTTCTCCAAGTAATCGATCCGTTGTGAAAGAAGTTGTGAAACGTAAATTTTATTGCGCAAACATGCGTTTATAAAAACCATCTCTGGGAAAACTGGAATTGTTCTGTTTCTGAAGATGGACAGAAAGAAGGAAAGAAGAGACGTCAAATGGAATGCGAGTAGAGAGAGAAAGAGTAGAAAAGTAGAGAATATTAAAAAAAAAGAAGAAAGAAAGCAACAAGGTTGGTTAAAGAGAAAAAAAAAAAAGGAAGAGGAATGAAAAAAGAAGAAAAATGAAGAATGAAAAGAGAAAAAAAGAAAAAGAAAACAACACGAAAATAAAAAAACGAAATGGAATGAAAAAAGAAAAGAAGGATGAAAAAAAGGAAAGAAGAAGGAAAGAAAGAAAGCAAAAAAAATTTGCTAAAATGGAAAAATCAAGAAAAATCATAAGAATGAAAAAATAAAAACGATGAAGAATGAAAGATGAAGAAAAAAGTAAGCAACAATGTTGGTTAAAAGAGAAAAATAAAGAAAAATAAGAAGAATGAAAAAAGAAAGAACGATGAAGAATAAAGAAGAAAAAGGACATACATCCTAAATTTTTTATCTCGATTTTATTGACATCCAAGTGTATGTGAACGGATTTTTTGCCATGCTCTTTCGTAAAAAATGTAAACAGATCTTTGAAATTTCCTGTCAAAATTCAAATAAATATGTTTGATTTCTAATACAATCAAGTTTCTGGCAGTTAAAATCGAATTAATTCAAATAAGGTTGTTCTTTATTCTATATTCAACGATTTTGTGTAATGTGACGTAAGCAGTGACATAGTTTCGGTTACAGATAAATTGAGACCAAATCCCCATTATTAATAAATATAAGAGGTGTGATAAAAAAAGAATGGAAACAGAAATTTTATGAAGATGTGATCAACAGTTTTTTTGTTTTATTTTGCAAAACAAAGGATTGTGCAAGTGCGGTACGTTTTGAACTCACAGATCTAGCTTGTTTCCTAAACTGAAAATTCATTCCATACTCCTTTGTTAAAGCAATCATGCATTTTAAAATGTGTTTAATTGTGACAAAGATTTTTAAAGCAAATTAATTAAAAGATCTATTAAACTTTTAATGGTCTGATTAAATCGACAAATTTATTGCTTAGAGTTTAACATGCTAAATTGTCGAGTTAATCGGACCATTAAAAGTTTAATAGATCTTTTAATTAATTTGCTTTAAAAATCTTTGTCACAATTAAACACATTCTAAAGATGGGTAAATAAATACAGCTAATATTTGAACCTATCACACAAATTTAACTTTGTGTGAGATACATGTTAAATTTGTGGGATAGGTTCAAATATTAGCTGTACGTATTTACCCAACTCCTCCAGACGAGCAGGATGCTACAAGGTCAATTTTTAATCTGCAATTTAAGCAGATTTTAATTCACAGTTTTCCTTCTCGTAGTATGGTTGTCTAACCAGGGTTATAGATCCAGTTCACCCTACTATTTACCAGTAGTTGGAGAGAGAATAGTTGGATGCATACTTTTCCCAAGCGTATCAGCGCTATATGAAATGCAAACAGTCTTATCAAGGATTTGAACTCAAGTCACCGTACCTATTACACAGCAGCTACCACTACTAAATATTAACTGTAAAATGAAAGAAAGAATTGGAAAGGATTAGTTTTGGTTTGGTTTAGTTTCAGTGGGTCATTTAATGCCGACAAAGTTTTAAAATAAATTCATTCTTAATGGATACTCAATTTTTTTATAAACGCATATTTTTATTTAACCCATAGATGGGACTGACCCTAACAGGTACTACCACTCTGGTCAGAGTGGACCAAGGAGCAATGGTGATGAAGGATGCTCCACATTCCCCAGACCTCCAGAACTGGAACCTCACCATCAGATAGAGTTTAACGTCATTCTCGGGACATGAAGACCCTCAGCCACCGCCTTTAGCACATATAAAAACTTTGGGGTTTACCATAAGGCAATTAGGTTGGGGAATCATATAGGTGCTAGGGCTTAACGTGACCAGCCGATTGATCGGAGGGGGCCATCCCCAAGAAAGGGACAAAGTAGTGTGTTGCATGTCATGGACTGCTCAGCAACCTGTGTTCATTCCTTAAGCATCATGGGTCGCCACCTACGACTAACAGGTGGGTCCCATTGGAGGGTTCTTACCCCTCTGCAGAGCGGAATAGTTTTGGTGTTTTGGCAAAAGGTATTTGGGTGATTGTTCATTAGGGTAGGTTGATTTTTCACTTTTTAAAAATATCAAATTGTCCATCTATGCGAAAGTTGTGTGTTAGTATACTGAATACAGATACCAAAAATTAGATCTTTTGCTTGTACCATTGTTTGAGGAAATAGCATCAAAGATCGTCTCCTAAAATGCACTAAAATTTAGCCTTTAGAAAACGAGGATTTTTAGTGCATTTTAGTAGACGAAATTTCATGCTATTTGCTCAAACAATGGTACAAGTAAAAGATCTAATTTTTGGTATCAGAATTCAGTATACTAACACACAACTTTCGCATAGATGGACAATTTGATATTTAAAAAAAAAGTGAAAAATCGACCTACCCTATTGTTCGTTTCTTTTGCGGATAAGGATCGGCAAAAAGTCATAGATCATTGGTCAAGTGATGATAAGTCGGGGGCCATTAAAATGACCTAACGTACAATTTTATCTCCGTGTCCTATTTGTCTGTCTTACATAAATATACATAGATAGACGAGGGGGGCTATTATAGATGATACAAGAGTACGAATAATGTTGGGAGTGTGGAGTGGGGAAGTACAGTAAATAGTGAGAAGATTACGAAGAGGCCGGTGTGATATACAAAGAAAACAAAAGAAAAGAAGAGAAAAGAAAAAACTCTGGTGTTGATCTGACGAGACGAATTTGGCACAAGGCCGCATGAGTAGAGTGCGTAGCGAGAATCGAGTAGGCTTTAAACGGTTTGTAGAATTAAGTTACCGTGTATCTAATGAAATTAACAATTTAGAATAGAAAAAGAAGAAAGAAGAAAAATTAAAACGAAGAGAAAAAAAAGTAGAGAAAGATTAAAGAAAGAAAAAAACAGAAGAGAAACAAAAAGATATTTAAAGAAATTGCAGAAACTGGAAGAAATAAACGTAGGTGCAAAAAAAAAAAAGAAAAAAAGAAAGGAAGAGAAAAAGAAAAAAAAAAGAAAAAAAAAGAAAAAAAAAAGAAAGAAAACAAAAGAAAAGGAAATGACAAGATAATGAATAATTTGTGTATGTAGTTATTTACAAACCTTAGTCTGACATAATATAGGTAACTGTCATAACCTAACACCTTTATCCACTAGGCTATGTTTCCAATTGGATGCATAGCCTAGTGGATAAGGGAGTTAGGTTAAGACAGTTCTAAGTGACAGTTATCTCTAGACTGCATGTTCAATCCTGGTCAGGAACAGCAGTAACATAGAATAAGAATCAACACAGCTTAACACCTGTACTCCAGCTATGGTTAGCGGAATGAGAACAGGATAGAAATAGAAATAGAAATAGAAATATTTATTTACAGATAGATAGAATTACAATCAAATTCATGAATATTAGTATATTACATCCATAAAATTAGTATTACATTCATGAAATTTTGTATATTACATTCACGAAAAGGTAGTGTAATTACATTCATGAAAATTAGTATATTACATTTGTTAGGTGGAGCTCTCTAAGATACCCCATGGATTGAATAAAGGGTTAGGTTCAAAATTCCGTGATGGCTCCGATTACGACAAGAAGGTTCCCGAGTTCGAAAAGAGGTTTCCGAGACCGAGAAGTTCCCGAGTCCTACAAGAAATACCTGAAGAAAGCCGGGGGGCACATCGACCGAAACATTGTACAGATAACAATGAAAATGAGGACAATAGACCGAATAATACAAATAATACTAATTATCAAGCCTCATCTTAAAAAATTCAGAGAAAAAGATCGTAATTATGGGGCATCTAGTGAGGTTTGAATTCGCTATTCAGTAGTAATGGATCTGCGAGACTATCTTGCTGACTATTTTACATAACTCAAATTAGGTATTTACCCAACCCGACCGGTTTCGGTTTTAGGGCATCACCAGAAAATGTTTACCTCAAGACTGTTTATATTTCAAGACTTATAATCTTATGGATGCCAGGGGATTGGCGTTTATGTGTTAATGAGAGTTAGACTTTATCTTAACGACATATTTTCAAGAAGATATCGTAAAGTAGGAAAATCAGTCTCTAAAGTTTATGAATTTTAAAATAAGGATTTTTAAACATTTCCATATTTGTAATATGGAACATAATGAATAATGATAGTGTAAATATCTGGTGGTTAAAATGTAGTAGCTTTCGAGTGCTTAATTTACTGTTAGGTACTTTTGGGATAAGGGCCCCGAGACGTAATATACGTCTACCTTACTAAGTTGCTGTAAATTGTGTATATGTATTTGGTATATGGGTTTATGTTTTGGTTTGTTTTGTTTTACGGCATATCAACCTCAGCGGGTCATTTAATGCCGATAAAGTTTGAAATAAATCAATTCTTAATGGATAATACAATTTTTTATAAATACATTTTTCTATTTAACCCATAGATGGGACCCTAACAGGTACTACCACTCCGGGTCAGAGTGGACCAGGGAGCAATGGTGATGAAGGGGTGCTCCACATTCCCCAAACCTCCAAAACTGGAACCTCACCATCAGATAGAGTTTAACGTCATTCCCAGGACATGTAGACCCGCAGCCACCGCCTTCTAGCACCCATATGATAAAAAGGGGTTGGGGCTTGCCATAAGGTCAATAGGGTTGGGGAATCATATAGGTGCTAGGGCTTGACGTGACCAGCCGATTGATCGGAGGGGGCCTCTCCGACCGCCCGTCTAGCCCAAGATAGGGCCAAAGTGGAGTATTGCAAGTCATGAACTGCTCATCCACCTGGGCTCTATCATTAAGCATGACGGGTCGCCACCCACGGCCAACATGAAGCCCCATTGGGGGAGTCCTACCCCTCTGCAGAGGTACAGTCGATGCATTCTAACGCCGCAGCCGACAGGGTGGTGGGTTTATGTATATGTATATGTATTTGGTATATGGTTTATGTATATGTATATGTATTTGTGTATATGTATTTGGTAATAGGTTTATGTAGGTATTTATGCAACTTGGGTAAATACCTACATAAACCCATATACCAAATACAAATGTGACAAAAGGTCACAAGTATGGGGCATCCAGCGAGCCATAAATAATAGGGCAACCAACAAAGCCAAAACTTATTTTAAAAACAGCTTCTGATAATTTCATTACAAGAAGAATTCTATTTATCAAGTTTGATTTAAACTGGTACAGAGACAAAAATGAAAATGAGGCACTCAGTGAGAACCAAACTCACTTGAAAATCATCATTCTTGGGCAGATTTCTTCGAAGAATTATATAAAAGGATGCTTACTCTCACAAAACATTTACAATGAGTTCAATGAATATGATTTTCTAATTCATTTTTTAAAGATTATTTATTCCTGCTTGATTCTTTCTTTCTTATCTTAACACATTTATTAAAAACCTTTAAATGTAGATATTTACCTAACCCATTCACCACGGGTCGCAAGTATGGGGCAAGTGTGGGGCATCCAGCGATGACTGAACTCACTTTTCAGTAGTATTGGATCTACGAGACTAGCTTGCTAACCATTAAATCACGAGGAGGCACCGTTTTACCAATCCGTTCGCCACAGGTGGGATGCGACACAAGGTCGCAAATATAGGGCGTCCAGTGAGGAATGAACTTGCCATTCAATAGTAATGGATCTGCTAGACTAGCTTACTAACCATTACACCACGATGGGACGCAAATATCTTTAAAGGTATATATATTCTTTCTTTCTTTCTTTCTTTCTTTCTTTCTCGCTGCCATGAGATTGTCAAAAACTGAATCTATAAGAAAAATAAGTCCTCACATTAACATTACAAGCAAATATATGCACCCTCCGGGTGCAAGTATTTAAGCTTTAATGTAATAGAATATTATATTAAATTAGAAAGACTACTGAAACTAAATAAGAATGCAGATTTGAAATAGAGGGAGGTATAACCGAAAATAGAACAATTGAAATTTCCTCTTCCATCTTTCATTGCTAAGTTTTCCTAATTTAACTATTTAGTTAAAATAGGAAGTAAAGAATAACATTACATTTATTTTTTTCTGATAATAGATTTCTTTTAAGATGTATTCCGGAAATCTTTGCTCATATTCATTAAGATAAAACCAAGCAATTAGAAATCAATAATACCAAGCACATATTTATTAAATCAAATTTTATAATATCAATATGCAAATTAGTCGTCCCGTTCACACTGTAAACCCTATTTTGTTGTGTATATAAATACATGTAGATATGACTAACAGTATTAATAATGTAAAACAATTTTATTAATAATTGAAGTTTAAATGTAAATAAAATCATTGAGAATGTGACGTAAATAACTTAGGGAATTATGACTTGAGTAGTGATATAGTTTCGGTTACAGACAGACAAACACACAATGTCAATCATTATAAGATTTACACGAGGTGTTGACGTTGTTTTGGTAGATACAGAGATGACATTTCTTTTATGCTACTTATTTTCTAAATTGTTCACAACTAGATTCAACCTTAGTTCATCGACAAGAGTAAAATTTATTTAAATAATCTTTTTAGAAAGTTAAAAAAAAGGTTTTTAAAGTGCTTGACAAGCTAAAAAATATATCACGAGAAAATATACTGGTATATTTGTTCAGTGAAAACCATCTTCTGCTTAAATTCGCATGTCCTTTTATATACATGATGAGCTTTTGAAATTTTGAAAGCTGTATATATATATATATATATATATATATATATATATATATATATATATGTGTGTGTTGTGTGTGTGTGTGTGTGTGTGTGGTGTGTGATACACAGACAGATGGATGAAAAATTTTTAATGAATTGAAGGACAGTGAAATAGATCAAGAGAATCTGAGACAAAGAATAATGCACGGAAATAATCGGACAGGTGGATAAACTGGAGATCAGGAGAATAATCAAGACCAAGGAGTCGGCAACCTTTTTGGGGGATGAGGGGGCCAATTGGTTCTGCAGTTTCTCGGTGAAGGGCCAGGGTATTAGATTTAATGCAAATAAACCTTCACGGACTCAAACCGCTTTGTCCAAAAAGGTTTTTTTTAAATAAAAAAATCTTTGTCTCTGGTTTTTAATGGGTTAACCTGAACTACTGTATTCGATACTAATTGGATAATGAGAGTCTAGCTGTTAAGTTGGAGATTTGATGAGACTTGCATTCGATCAGACTCAAGTCAGACCCCCCCAAAAAAAAAAAACCAAAAAACAAAAAACAGACCCGATTTGAAAAATCCGCAACAAGTAATTTAATAAGATTTTAAAAAGAAAAAAAATACTACTGTGTGTGCATTTGTGTGTGGTCTCTGTCCGTCTGTGCGTGTGTATATGTGTGTGTGTATGTGTGTTTTTATGCAGCTGCGTGTGTCTGTCTCTGTCCATCTCTCTGTGCATCTGTGTGCATCTGTGTCTGTGTCTGTGTCTGTATCTGTCTGGTTAAATGTGTTAATTTGTGTGTATGTGTGTCTGTGTGTATGTGTTTGCGTGTATGTGTCCCTATCCGCCTGTGTCTGTGTCTGCGTATATATTTGTGTGTGTGTCTGTATCTGTGTGTGTGTGTGTGTTAGTGTGTGTGTGCACGCGCGTGCGTGTGTGTATGCCTACGTGTGTGTGTCTTTGTCTGTCTGTCTATCTGTGTATACGTGCGTGTGATTTCACGTGGATGAGTATGCGTGTGTCTCTTAGTGTCTAAAACAGCAATTACCGTTCCCATATGACATCGATAACTGCCAAATTATTCTTCGTTGTCATCACCTAAGTAAGGCAACTTCCGGTCTCAGCTATTTTTCGTTCGCAGTTCGCCCCCAACCATCCAACCGATTGCACCTTTTGTGACACTTAGCTTTACTCAACATTCTTTTCTTTTCCTGGATGACGTTTGGCTCCAATGCTGACAAAAACCTTTCAGGACATTCGAATGAAGTCGATGACAGAGAAATACGAAAAGTACTTTTAGAAATTAGACATAAACCTAGAAAAACATGTTTATACATACATACTCCCTCCCTCCCACACACACTTACAAAGATATACGTAGTCCAGTGATACTGATAGCTTTTTAATTCAGTGCGTCCTGGGACGCACGGATTTGATTTGAAAGTGTCCCCAGGAAATTTGATGGATCCCAAATAAAGTTTCTTAATAAATTGCAGAATTTTTATCTATGAACAATTAAAGCCGTCTGACCCCTACCTTGTACGCCATACAGTGTAATTCGTTTCCAAGAAATATTGAAATGTATTAAAAGTTGGCTGGAAATGGTGGGGGAAGAAAATAATACACTGGACGCATGGATACAATTTTTCTGCGTCCTTTTAGATTTTTATGCGTCAGTGACGCAGGACGCGTACCTATCAGTATCTCTGGTAGTCATGTATGAGAGGATTTGACTGAGTTAGGAAGCTTGCAGATTATTGTTAAAACCACGAGTTTAATCCTAATTTATCCTTTCTTAGTTATAGCTTTATGTTTTTTTAATGGCATATCAACCTTCGTAGGTTATTTAATGCCAAACCCACCCTTGTAGTACTATTTCACCCACATCTGGATATGAGGGAGTTCATGCCTTTCCAAAGGGTATTAGTCTGAAAATGAACATAGTAGTGCGACTAGAGTTCGAACTCGCTTGCTACAATATCGCAGTTCATTACATGAGCTAGAACTTCCCCTATTTTGTTTGGTCTCTTTATTTAATGCATATCAATATCAACCTTCATGGTTATTTAATGCCAAAGCCATCCTTGTAGAGGAACAGTAGTGGAACTATTTAACCAATAACTGGGATCATGATCAAACACCGGTTCCCACAAGATGGCCGAAGTTAAGTAGCAATAAGCATGTTCAGTGATTAATTGGGTGACCAATTTTTTCTATCTATCTACCTATCCATCTACCTCTATCTCTGTCTCTGTCTCTGTCTCTGTCTGTCTCTGTCTCTGTCCCTGTCTCTGTCTTTGTCTCTGTCTGTCTGTCTGTCTGTCTGTCTGTCTCTCTCTATATATATATATATGTGTGTGTGTGTGTGTGTGTGTTGTAGAGATGTGAGGAACAACACATCTCCACCACATTCTGTCGGATTCTTTCCAACCCTCTTTCCATATATATTATATTATATATATATATATATATTATATATATATGGTGTTGTGTGTGTATGTATGTGTGTGTGTGTGCATGCATGCATGCATTGGGAAACTTTTTGGTTGTATTGGAAGCATGGAAAAATATAAGATAAGGAATAAGAACCAAAATTCAAAGTGATGAATATTGTGTTATTTTTTAATCTTTTTCTTTAACCTAATATTTCACATGGCCTCAAATTAGGAGGGCATATCTACTCTTACATGTGTCCGGAGTATAACGTTAAACCGCCTCTAATGTTGAAGTTCCAATTCTGTAGCTCCTAGCATTTTGGAATACACCTTCCCCACCACTACTCCCATGTCCGCCCGAACGTGGAGTGGTAGTACCTGTTAGGGTTCCATCTATGGCTTAAATAGAAAAAAATGCTTTTTTTTTAAATTGAGTTTGAAAAATCTGAATACCCATCAAGAATAAATAAAAGAAAACGTCTTTGACATAAAATAACCCAACAAGAGTTGACATGCCGTAAAATCTAACCAACGAACCAACCTACTTTTAAAATCAATATTACAAAATCTTGGTCTTTACTAAGACTCGAAAGACGGTGGGAAATATATAATCACTTCTGCCACTAAACAATTCTCTTCCACTTTTAAAATCAACATTACGAAATCTTAGCCTTTACCAAGGCTCGAACACAGATCATTAGAACCACTGGGGAATATATAGTTACTTCTGCCACCAAAAGAATTCTCCCCCACATCCAGATATGTTGTCAACGATGATCGCCAAAAAGTTCATCGGGATCTCGCGCAGTTATCAAATCTCGGACCTGTTATCAAGAAACGTATAAGTCTCGCGTTCCGAAATCTCTTCTACGTCTGACCTCAGTAAACGGATTTTCTATGTCCCAAACGAAGGTAACACGAATTGTTTAACAAGGCATTGGGGACTAAAGCCGCTTATTTTCACCTCGGTGTTGGCTTTTCTTATTTTCTTTCTTTCGAAACATCACCAGTTTTATTATCTAAACAACGACCACGAAGACAACGATGACCGGTACGAACGAGTCACAATAATTTACGCTTGTTTCCATAACTGATAAGGAATCAGGTCTGGCTTCGATAAATATAATCTGACATGGGTGGAAGGTGTGAAATGTACGAGAGAAAGTTGGTATTGAATAACAGTGATTACAATTTCCCCTTTCGTTGTGATGATAAATCCCTTGTATAGCCTCGACTAACCTTCGTAAAAAAAGAAAGAAAGGAGAGAAAGAGAACAAAGATGGAAGAAGAAGAAGAAGAAGAAAAGAAGAAGAAGAAGAAGAAGAAGAAGAAGAAGAAGAAGAAACATTTATTTTCGATCGTTACAAGTTCATATGAAAAATAAGAGAGAGAGAGAGAGAGAGAGAGAGAGAGAGAGAGAGAGAGAGAGAGAGAGAGAGAGAGAAATGAATTGATAGAATAATAATAATAGACCATCAGCTAACGCTGATATGAAAAACTCAAAAGGAGTGATAATAATAATAATAATAATAATAATAATAATAATAAATAAAGAAGAAAAGAAGAAGAAGAAGAAGAAGAAAGAAACATTTATTTTCGGTCGTTACAGGTCCATAGGAAAAATAAAAAAAGAGAAGAAGGAGAGAAGAGGAGTTGAATGAAGAAGAAGAAGAAGAAGAAGAAGAAGAAAGAAGAAGAAGAAGAAGAAGAAGAAGAAGAAGAAGAAGAAGAAGAAACATTTATTTTGGGTCGTTACAGGTCCATAGGAAAAATTTAAAAAAGAGAAAAGAAGGAGAGAAGAGGAGTTTGAAAGAAGAAGAAGAAGAAGAAAAGAAGAAGAAAGAAGAAGAAAGAAAAGAAGAAGAAGAGAAGAAGAAAAGAAAAGAAAACATTTATTTTGGGTCGTTACAGGTCCATAGGAAAAATTTAAAAAGAGAAAGA
>CM042138.1:140857840-140917840 GCA_023376005.1 Doryteuthis pealeii | reverse complement strand
TGAACGGAAAGTCTTGGCTAATTTTTATCTGTCTCTTTGTTTTGCTTTCTTTCTTTCTTTCTTTCTTTCTTTCTCCCTCTTGTCTCTCTTCCTCTCTTTGCATGCCTTTCTTTCTTTCTTTCTTTCTTTCTCCCTCTTGTCTCTCTTCCTCTCTTTGCATGCCTTTCTTTCTTTCTCCCTCTTGTCTCTCTTTGCCTTTCTTTCTTTCTTTCTCCCTCTTGTCTCCCTTTCTTCTCTTTGTATTTCTTCTTTCTTTCTTTCTTTCTTTCTTCCTCTCTTTGTCTTTCATTCATTCATTCTTTCTTTCTCCTCTCTTGTGTCCCTTCCTCTTTTGCCTTTCTTTCTTTTTTTCTCCCTCTTGTCTCTCTTTCTCCTCTTATCTCTCTTTCTCCCTCTTGTGTCTCTTCCTCTCTTTGTCTTTCTTTCTTTCTTTCTTTCTCATTTCTATCTCTTTCTTCGACATTCCTTGTTCTCCATTCGATGTGACGTATTCTTTTTGCATTCTTACGTATAATGTTTTCCTTCACTTTCTCTCTGTCTGTCTCTCCTCCCTCTCTCTCTCTCTCTATATAATATATATATATATATATATATATATATATGTTACGGTAGCGTGGAGATGGATTCAATGGCGCCTGGTTACTGACAGTTTCTCACCTATGCGGTCTGAAGATCATATATTCCCTTTAAGTTTGGCCCAGCAACGTTACACAATCGGACAGCTACGAATCAGACAAAAGTTGAACGAGCCATCAGAACAATGATTGAATAGGTGTGTTCTGATAATAGATTATCTAATAGACATCACTAACATAACCACTAGAATTTTTTTCCCATCTATGGGTTAAATAGAAAATAAGTTTACAAAAAAAAATTGAGATTAAAATTTTTCTTCCAAATTATCGCTACGAATCTTTCAAAACTTTGCCGGCATTAAATAACCCATCGTGGTTGGTATGCCGTAAAACAAACCAAACCAAATTAAACAAAGATGAACGGGTTTCATTTTAAATTCTGTCAACAATTTCAGTAACTCAATTGAATTAAGTCTGTCTGTCTGTCTGTTTTGCTCTTAATATTGGTAAAATAAAAATGTACCAAAAATCACCAAGAAAATTTATTTAATTTGTAAAAAAATTCTGCGTGCTGGGTCCCCGGTTTCGATTTCTGTCGGAGGGAAATCGTAAGTATACATCGCTGATGAGACTTAATAAAGTTGAAACAGCTGTACGATGTTTGCCGGGTTTGCTTGTCATTATTATTTTCAATAATTATCGAATTTTATACGATATACGCATTGTAATTGCCTTCAAGCAAAATATAAATAATAATATACTTTACTCAACAATGCTTCTAAAGCAAATTATCAAACCTCATATATATAATATATATATATATATATATATATATATATCATCAAAAGTTGCTATAACATTTTCATTGTGGTAGCATTAGTAGTTAATCCAAAAGTGCTCAATATATTTCGTAAAATATTGAACAGTTCTCCTGAGGAAGGTGTACCTTGAACGCCGAAACCGTAGTAGAGAGAAAAAAACTTTTTTCTACAACTATGTATATATATATGTATAGTCATCCACGGACACGTGTTTCGACTTATCAAGTCTCTTCATTGTAGTTAGAAATTTGTAAGCTACCTACAACCGGGACTGAAATCCGATCGGTTCAGTGTCAGTCAGACACCTTAACCGTCAAGCTATCCTCACCCACAAAATGCGAAGGGATTTTAACTGTTTTAATGCACACATCGCTTTGTATGTAAAGGTTGCCATAGAGTGCTCCATCCCTTATATAGGAGAGCGTTGCGTTTACGCTTTAGCAGTCGTCAGAGAAATCCCCCCCCCCAAAGTGCTCAACCCTAGGAGGATGGGGAGCATCATCCACAGACATATTATATATATATATATATATACAATTTAGTCACTTACTGGTTTTAATGTATATTCTTCTACCAGACTCAAAATAAATAAAAGTCTCATAAGCTTAGGTTCCTTTCCCACTCCCAAGTGAACCCCACAAATATATTCCCGAATTTACGAATCTGCCAGTGAAGGGGGGGGGGTAACGACTGGAATTTGGATCAACATAAAAACAAGCTTTCAGAATTGAAGTTTATGATAAACCCTCTGTTCGTTCATAAGAGATTAACGAGGTGTAGTTAACACACACACACACACACACACACACACACACACACTCTCTCTCTCGCTCACTCACTCACTCACTCACTCACAGACACAGGTGCCTGCGCGCACGCACACAAACGCACGCACAAACGCACATGTTTGTTTATATAGTAAATAAACAAACTGGCTTCGTGACATTTACTGAAGCCTTCATTTAAAAGAAAGCTGAAGGTGTAAATAACTACGTGTTATTTTTAATTGAAATCTCTTTAGGGCGCCTGCAGCAGAGCGATGGTTATTCAGATCGGCAGGTGTGGTTTCATGCCAGGGATACAGAAAATCTTCCGATATATATTATTATGTTTAGCTTAAACTGACACAAGATCACAACAGCATAGAATCTCGTCAGGATCGAACTCAATACACTTTAGAATTGATATGCCAGACGTGCTTAATAACCATCGTACTAGAGTAGTAGCCCAACTAAACTGAGTACTATCAAGGGTGAGGGGTGGAGAAAAGTTTAGGCTCTGGACATGTATACCTGATACTTCTAAAGGGGGCGGAGTCATGCTTAAAATGAGGTAACCGAGTGAATACCTATTAGTATTTTTGTAATTTAACTATTGTAGTTCTTTTAGACAATATTCTAATTAATTATTATTATAACTTCATTAGATCTCCATGTGCCACACTTGAATGAGCTGTCTATTAACTTCAAAAATGACTTGATTAGATAAGTTTAAAGTTAATAGAAAAAAATGATATGCATTTTAAAAAAAGATGAAATAATTCTACAAATTATTTTCATTTATTAGTTAGCTATATAAAAATAAATCGGTGCCGTTATAGTATGTGGCCTACCTTTTTGTTCCTACCTTTTTGATATAGTATGTGGCCTACCTTTTTGATTCTGTTATAGTATGTGTTATATTATGTGGCCCACCTTTTTGATTCTGTTATAGTAATAACCTTTTGTTCTGTTATTCCTTTTGATTCTGTTATACCTTTTTGATTCTGTTATAGTATGTGGCCACCTTTTGATCTGTTATATCTGTTGTGGCCTACCTTTTTGATTCTGTTATATTATGTGGCCCACCTTTTGATTCTGTTATAGTATGTGGCCTACCTTTTTGATCCACCTTTTTGATTCTGTATAGTATGTGGCCTACCTTTTTGATTCTGTTATAGTTGTGGCCTTTTGATTCTGTTATAGTATGTGCCTACCTTTTGATTATAGTATGTGGCCTACCTTTTTGATTCCTGTTATAGTATTCTGTATCCTTTTTTGATGTATAGTATGTGGCCTACCTTTTGAATTCTGGTTGTTATGTGAAATTGATTCTGTTATATATGTGGCCCACCTTTTTGATTCTGTTATAGTATGTGGCCTACCTTTTTGATTCTGTTATATTATGTGGCCCACCTTTTTGATTCTGTTATAGTATTGGCCTACCTTTTTGATTCTGTTATATTATGTGGCCCACCTTTTTTGATTCTGTTATAGTATGTGGCCTACCTTTTTGATTCTGTTTATAGAATGTGGCCCACCTTTTTGATTCTGTTATAGTATGTGCCTACCTTTTGATTCTGTTATAGTATGTGACCTACAACGTGTCCTACCTCAGTAAGAGTATATTAAGTAGTAGGCAATTTATTGAAACTAATTATTTTTCACATATATTCAATTTCAAGAAATGCAATTCAGTCATAAGCTCTTAATAGTAATTAAGAATAATTAAAAAGAATTTATCCATAATTTACATGGATCAGAGATCTATTTAATTCTAAAATATTCTAAAATTCTGAAATTTTATTTATAGAGAATTACAAAGATTAGCTTAGCTAAGTCACAAGCATGGGTCATCCAGTAAAAACCAAACTCATCCGAATTCGCGAAACCGCAAACAATCTATGATAGACATCTGATAAAGATATTCATCCTTCATCGACTTTAGAGCTTGATAAAACAAACTTTCTAATGTGATTCCGCTAACAGCCGATCTCATCTTGTACTGGTGTATTTTGCTGTTTAAAGAGGCCAGAGGATTTCACATGAAGTATCCTCATGTTCGATCCCTATCCTCAGATGATAAGTTGGAGGCGCATGTCTATTGGTTAGTGTCGTAGGAAATGGACTCGTCGACCCGAGTTCAATTCCTGGACAAAGCTGTTTGCATTTCACAAGGCACTAATACTCTTGGGAAAGGTATGAATCCAATTCTCCCTCCAGCTATGGGTAAATAGCAGGGCAGACTGGGCTCTTTAACCATGGCTAGGCAACCAGTCTAGGAGAAGGAAAATCCTGAATTAAAACCTGTTAAACTCCGCTTAAGAAATTGACCTTGGGTCATCCTGCTCATGCGGAGGGGATGGTGAATAAATATAAATATATACTAGAAGTGGCTACTCGGCGTCGCCTGGGTAAAGAGGGGTAAAAAGTTTGTCTCGCAGATCCATTATTGTTAAATCGCGAGTTGGATCCTCACAGGACGCTTATTAAAATCCCTATGTAAAAAGACCTTGCGTTTATCCAGACATTCTAAAAAGAAAATTAATGCCTCCTATTCAAAATACTAAATGCAAAAAGAAGAAAAAAACCAATGCTGTTATCATTTAAATTTTATTTTTTTATCTTCAAGAATATAAATAAAATGTTCATTATTTTTGTTCAAAAAGTAAGATCTGTTGAGAGTAAATGTGTATATATATATATTTACTTTGTCATTAGTTGTTTTAGTTTCACACACACACACACACACACACACACACACACACACACACACACACACATGTATAAATGACTTGTAAGCGAATAGTTTGTAGGTAAATATTTTTGTTGGTTTTGGTTTTGTAAACTGATAGAAATCATTTTTATATAAGATTTTTTCATTAACTTCAATATCAATAAATTAAAATAATAATTTCATTTGCATCAATAAACTGTGGTTGACCCTGAGACAACGCCTTCTAGCACCTTTAAGATAAAAAGTGTTAGGTGTTTATTTGCCATAAGAGCAATTGAAAGAATACAGCCAGAATTTAATCCTATAGGTGCAAGGGTTTGCCAGCCAAGTGATCGGTTCGAAATGGAGTACTGCAAGTCATGTGAACCCTTAGTACCTCTCACTAACTGCTTAGCCACCAGGATTCTGTCTTAAGGCATTACGGGTCACCACTCACGGCTAACAAGTGGCCCAATGGGGGAGGGTCACTCCTCTGAAGAGGTACTGTCGGTGTATTTTACAGCCAGCCGAAAGGCTGGCCCGGTTAGGAAAATACTCGTTAAGTCATAGAAATAAAGTTAATTAGCAGGACCTGTGGATATGCCACAGTATGATAATCTAATTATTACAACGTTTAGCATTTTTTGATATGTTTACTTAAGAGCTATTGCTAAATAGTTCAATGTGTAAAAAATATAATAATCTTGATTTAACACTCACTAAGTCATTTTTTCTTTATTTCCTTCTTTTCACCTTTTTATTATGTTCAATTGAAACAAATTAGCGTTATCGCTTCTGATCGCTCACCCCTCCTTCTTTTCCCCTTTTCTCTTCTTTCTTTCTTCTTATTATATTTTTCTGCGTAGCATGTCCTTTTCTTCCCTTCCTTTCATTATAATAAAAATGGAATGGGTCCATTATTTAGCTGAGGTGACGGCACTGATTTGGGCGGTCTCCTTGTTAACCAGAGGGTGTAACAAGATGATACGGTCGTATTTTGTAGGAACACTATTATTATTATATAGATGGTTGGATAAGTATTTCGCTTGCATTGGTATTTACTAAAGTTAGATTGGCACAAGGCGACAGGAGTGAGGCGCCTGTTCTGCTTGGTTATGGGGCTTTGAATACGCTGATTTTATCCCATGGAGACGGGTAAGACCCTAAAAGAAATATCCTGGGTATGACACTAAGCTGCATCTAATGGTGAGGCTCCACTTCTGGAGTTACCCTTTCATTGTCATTACTTTCAGGTCCACTCTGACCTAGAATGGTATCTGTTTAAAAATTATTAATATTCGATAAGAGCGTGTACAACAACAAAAAAACTTTTAAGAAACAACTACACAAAAATATAAATATGAACGTACAATAAATGCGATTCCCTAACCTCTAGGCATAAAATAAACCTAGACGGGTTGACATGCCGTTAAAATTAGTCAATCAATTTACTACAGCGATATTGGTGTCTGAAACTAATTTGATTACCCCTGCTTCAATAACAATGTACCCATTTATTATACACACACACACACACACACACACACACACATATATATATATATATGTGTGTGTGTGTGTGTGTGTGTGTGTGTGTGTGTATTTATGCAACATCTTTTCTTGTAGGCATATATTGTTAAATAATGCAGCCATTTTCTGTCTGCAAGTTTTGTCCTTTGTTTTTTCGTATTGCCGGATTATTCTTGTAATATCTGGCGAAAATTGGCTGATGTATTTGCAATATGTCAAAAATAATCTGGCAATACGAAAAACAAAGGACAAAAAATGGCTGCAATATATATATATATATATATATATATTATATATATATATACTTCTAAACTCTACCGGTGTGAAAAAAAACAGATACCTCAGTTTTCAAAATAAAAAGATTTTCAAACTGATATCTGGGGAAATTTTTTTTCGGCACACCTGTACTTTCTGAAAATAATCATCAGTATCATATGTAGTGGCCAAAAGAAGAAAAAAAAAACGCCGGAGGAGTTTGCTAAGTTATATATGTAAAAAGTGCTCAATACGCTAAGTAGAGCATAATTATAAGGACCTACATGAGCTAGGTAGATAGTATTTGACTCATGTAGGTCCATTATATATATATATATAAAATAAGATTCCCCAAAATCGACAGTTTTGTTAAAATCCAATAATCGAAACGTATATGTATATGTAAAAACAAATTTTGAAAACAAAGAAAATACAGTGCTCAATCACAAATTGTGAGAGCTAATATTTATTATTATTTTACAAAGTTTTTACAGATCAATGTTCATTATAAACAGCGACCCAGGTTTCATGCCAAGGGGCAATCATCAGGTTGTTGTGCAAGATCCCATGGTGTTTGTTACTCAATGTCACATTTGGACCGCAAAAAACGTCGGTTAGTTCCGCGGACGCTATTGTAGTTCGGATTTACTAAAAATAAATTTTTTCAAAATTTGCATTTTTTTGTAGTAATGCCAACGAAGTTACCTCCCTTTATTCGTTAAAAATAGAAAAAATTTTTATTCGTTAAAAATAGAAATTTTTTTTATTTTGAAAAAAATTTTTATTTTTTATTTTAAAATTAATTCCGTTTGACAAAGGATGCATATGTCTTCAAAAAACCATTTTTATATATATGGTAGAGTCTTTTAAATTTTTTCCAACATAATACAAAGGTGGATGGTGTTGTTCCTCTGTCGAAAATTCATTTTTTCATGTTGAAATATCAGATTTCTTTGCAAACAATTGCGGAATTGATTTTCAGGGTGGATGTTGAGTATCTCCCTCCATGCATTTAGGAAGAATTTTCTTTTATGGGGACATTGTTTGAAGATTTCCGATTTTTTTTTTAAACTTCTATTATTATTATTATTATTATTATTATTATTATTATTATTATTAAAGGAAATTAAATTTTTTAATATCCTAATTTTTTCCGTAACACATAGATTGCAGTACTTAGAGCCGTTCGTGTAACATTTGGGATGATCTAAAATTCTCCACTCTATTTTGTAAGGCATATCTTTTTCTTTTAGTTCCCATATTTTTGTTGCAAGGGAAGTTGTTTCTTTTTTATCTTTCTTTCTGAAAGATTCCATATGCGAGTAGTATCTTTGCTTGAAGTCACCCTGGGTCATCCCAACATATCTATCTGTGCTTATAGGGTGATTCGCAACTGTAGTTGTTACTTTAGCTTCATATACTACTGATCTAATGTTACATTTCTGATTTAGGGGACAATCTTTTTTAATTCTACATGAACATGTAGGGTTTGAGTTTAGTTTAGATTTTGATGTAATTAGTGATTTCATTGAGAGTCCACATGAGTAGCTAGTTTTTACAGTATTTCTATTAAATATTTTATTATATCTATTTTGGGGTGGGAAGTGTTTATCTATTAAGTCTAGAAATTTTTTACCGACATTTGTTTTAACTGTTTTAGAAAAAGGGGGCGTAAACCAAATTCATTTTTTATATATATATAAACTACAAGAGTTGAAATTTCATATGGTTTTTACTAAATGATTCTATCATTTGTCCAACGTGAATTATTAAGTTTTATATTTTAGAACAGCTGCAAGACTTTATGAACACCCTGTATATTCATTTTTTCGTATTTAAAAACATTCTTAAGTTATTTTTAAAGATTTAGCACCGCATAAAAATGTGGTGGTGACTCGTTGTTAACTAGTTTTACATGTCAATACTAATGTAATGTCAATACTAATGTAACATATTATCATAATTACTAGCGTAATGATCATTACAAGTCCCCTACATATGTGGACTTTAGCCAGACGAAGCTAAGTTTAGTAAATGTTTTAACAATTAAATGTAACAAAAACAAATAAAACACAAATAATTCTTGTTTTTCTAATCGACACACTAAATTAGTTTTTATATTTGTAATTTACTTTTATTTCTACAAACGCGACCAGAATTCCAGTTCTTCAAATATTTGTTTCTATGTTGTTTTTGTTTTGTTTTTGCTTTGTTGTTTTTTTATATTTTTCTTCTTTTTTTTTCTTTTTGTTGTATTTTTGAAAGCTAAAAGAAATCCAGACGAAGAACAAAATTCATTCTCACGCTTAAACCAAATTCTGTCGTCAGGATGATTTTGGTGTGTTGATGGAGGCAAACGAAAAATATTTTCAGATTTTTTAAACCGATGATCTCTCCTCGTCAAAAAGAGGGACGGGAATAAATGACAGATGCCCGGCCCAGACAACAGATTTCATATGAATGACCCTTGTAATAATGAATGACCCTTGTAATAATGAATGACCCTAGTAATAATGATCGTTATACAACGCAAGTGACATCAACGTAAGTATATTACCCAACTCGTTCGCTGTTGGTAGAATGTGACACAAGGTCGCACGTATGGGGCATCCAGCGAGGATCGAACTCACTATTCAGTAGTAATAGACCACTTACCTGAAAAAATAATTACCCAACCCGTTCGCCACTAGTGGGATGTGACACAAGGTCGCACGCATGGGGCATCCAGCGAGGAACGAACTCACTATTCAGTAGTAATGAACCTCTTACCTGAAACAATAATTACCCAACCCGTTCGCCACTAGTGGGATCCTGGTGGCTGAACAGTCCATGACGTGCAACACTCCATTTGGCCCTTACTTAGTCTAGATGGGCGGCTGGAGAGACCCACTCCGTTCAATCGGCTGGCCATGTCAAGCCCTAGCACCTATATGATTGTCCCAACCCTATTGCCCGGATGGCAATCCCCAAGCCTTTTTATCAAATATGTGCTATAAGGCGGTGGCTGAAGGTATTCATATCCTGAGAATGACGTTAAACTCTATCTGATTGCGGTTCCAGTTCTGGTGGTCTGGGGAATGTGGAGCACCCCTTCATTACCATTGCTCCCTGGTCCACTCTGACCCGGAGTGGTAGTACCTGTTACTGTCCCATCTATGGGTTAAATAGAAAAAAAATGTGTTGTTTTTTTTTAATTGACTATCCATTAAGAATGAATTTATTTTAAAACTTTGTCGGCATTAAATGACCCACCGAGGTTGATACACCGACAACAAACTAGTGGATGTGACACAAGGTCGCAAGTATGAGGCATCCAGCAAGGACCGAACTTTCAGTTCATTAGTAATGGATCTGCAACTCTAGCTTTCTAATCATTACATAATGATTGGATGCCTTCAAAAGTGTGATGTGACATAAGATCGAAAGTATTGGGCATCCAAGGAGGATCGAACCCGCTATTCAATAGTAATGGATCTGCGAGTTACATCAATGTAAATTAACAAACGTACCAAGATTAGAAAATATTTTATCAGTGTCTGTTCAAAAAAATTAATTCTTGACTACTTTATTTTTTCTGTTTTTTAAATAAAGTTTTTTTTTTAACCCAACGGGTTCATCACAACGATTTAAGACAATTATGCGCCTAAGGATTTTTTTAAAAATCGGGGGCTTTATCAAATGATGTATTGAATATCATGTACATTTTTCGGACTGTTGTTCCCATCTTTATTGTTATATACACATAGTTTCGGTCGATGTTTCCGCCGGGCTTCTTCAGATGTTTCTTGGTGAACTCGAGAATCTTCTTGTTGAACTCGACAGCTTTCATGTCATAATCGGGAGCCTTCATGGAACTTCGACCCGAACTCGATTACGACATGAAGGCCCCCGAGTTCGACAAAGAAGGTTCCCGAATTCGACAAGAAACATCTGAAAAGGTCCGGATGGCACATCGGCCGAATCTTCGTGAATAAAACAATGAAGATGAGATCAACAGTCCGAAAAATCTAAATAATACAAATTATCAAGCCTCGTCTAAAAAAAATCAGAAAATATTGAAAGAAATTCTCAATTCAATTTAGAGATCATTTCGTGTGATAAATGAGGTTCTAATCGATAAGCAGTCCATGACATGCAATACCTCACTTTGGCCCTTACTTAGGCTAGACGGACGGTCGGAGAGGCCCACTCCGATTAATCGGCTGGTCACGTCAAGCCCTAGTACCTATATGATTGTCCCAACATTATTGTCCTTATGGCAAGCCCCAACCCCTTTTTATCATATATGTAGCTGAGGGTCTTTATGTCCTGGAGTGATGTTAAACTCTATCTGATGGTGAGATTCCAGTTCTGGAGGTCTGGGGAATGTGGAGTACTCCTTCATCACCATTGCTCGCTGGTCCACTCTTACCCAGAGTGGTAGTACCTGTTAGTTCCATTTATGAGTTAAATAGAAATATGTGTTTATAAATAAATTGAGTATCCATTAAGAATGAATTTATTTTAAAACTTTGTCGGCATTAAATGACCCACGAGGTTGATATGCCGTAAAACAAACCAAACCAAATAATAAATGAGGTTCTAATCGATAAGATAATTCTCATGGCTTCAATACTGTACGAGCTTCAGGGATTTCCGATAATTCAAAACTTTAAAAAAATGTCCCAATGTATGAACAGCAAACTGAAAATAATCTGCTCCCGTAGACTTTAATAAATTCGTTGTTTGGTTTAATGGTATATCAAACCTCGTGGGTGATATAAAGTCAAATCTTTTTAATATAGAGTAGGGCAAAATGATCTGATACATTTGTAGGTTTAATAAAGTAAGAATAGAATAAACAATGAAAAAAAAGTGTTTTTTTGTTACATTCGCCTATCGCCCGACGCCGTACGGCGTTTGCATGTGAAATATAGCAATAACAAATTATTTTAACACATAACATTTACTTCAATGTTTAAAGTCCTTTGGAATAGAAATGCGGCCGCCGACATGCTAAAATGCTCATTCAAAATCGATATATCTATATAAGGCATATATGAAAGAGGTTACACTTATCTTTCCTTTGTACGGGTTATTCCTTTTCCATGGATATTTTGTATCAAACATTCTTCATCTCCCCTGCCCCACGAGGTGTTCACTAGTCTGGTATACACTGTGTCCAAAGCTGATAACAGTGATCCCTTGCCCCTTCCGCTAAATCCATACGACGTAGGCAAGCGAGGGTCACAAACTTCTGAAAGGGGGGGCTCTTCCAGCGTCCTAAAATGTTCTATGAGTTGCGGGAACCTAACACTTCCAAATGTACATCTATTTTGTTTTATTTCGTTTTAAAAATTGCATCGAAGACGTTCGCGAAAATTGTCCATCCATAAGATCATTTGGTCCAGATCATGTTGCCCCACCCTATATTTTATGATTTGTTAAAAAACAAAAACAATTTTCATTACGTTCACTAGCAAATATATGATCACTCCGGTGAATATATTTATGTTTTAATGTAATAAAGTATTATATTGAATTAAAAAGGCTAATTAAACTAAATAAGAAAACTGTATTGGAAATTTAGCCCCCCCCCGCTTTAAACGGAACAAATATTGATGTATATTGTTTTCTTTTATGATTATCGAAATGAGTAAAAAAAAATCCAAATAAATTTTTAAAATTTTTAATTTCATTTTATTTTCCGATTTTGGTACTTATTTACTCCCAGAGCAGATTCCTTATTTTTTTCTTCTATTCAAACCTTCGGTCTTTTGTCTTTTTATTGATGCAGAAAAAAGTATCAATCACATATATACCACACCGATATTTTGCACCCCAAAAATAAGGGGGGTCAAAGTTAAGTGACCAGAAAAAAATTTAAAAGTTTTGAAATAAAAATAACTGATGCATTGTAAAATTCATTCATCGATAAATCAACATTGAAAATTTCATTAAAATCAGATAATCACCTGATTTTTGGTATTTTTTTTCAAACGAGAGGTGGGGTGGGGGGAATTTGTAGTGTAAAAAACACGGATTTTTTGACAAATTGGGTATACCTAATAAAGAACTATTTAACAGAGTAGCAACAGTAGATAGGTGTCCATTGCCACGAGTAAAAAAATAGACAACGACGTTGCTGCCGATGATGAGAAATCCTGATGTCTTAGAATAAGAAAAGAGAAGAAAAGCCAGAAAAAACAGAGTCAGGTCCGTTGATGAGATAAAAATAGACACTGAGTGGTGGCAGGAGGTTGGGAAGGGGAGAAGAAGGCAGGCAGAGGGTTAAGATTTTACAATGGTTGTTATTTAGACGATTTCTGGTCGGGTCCGCGTAGATGATTGACCCACGACCCGCCGTTGTGGTCAGAGAATGCTGTACGTTAGAGTTGACCGTGTCGATAAACAGCTTTAGTAGCTGTGGGTGGCGCCTTACCGAAGGTAAGGGGAGTCGATGTCCTAAGAATTTATAGCTCATAGATTGACGGACAGAATTGTGAGGAATGGGGGATAAAAAAAGAAAAAAACAAACTATGCGTCTCTTCTCCGTTGAATCTTCCTGGTTCGTCTCCTACCAAATTGGTCGGAATTTTCCTTAAGTCAATAAGCATTCGTTCAACCGTGAAGGATTCACAATTCAAAACATCTCCAAATGTCTTGTAGACCAGGTTGGATTTATTCTTCGACATTTGTGACGGGAATGAAACGTAAAAGATATATATTTTTTTTTAAAAGAAAAAACGGACTTTGTTGTTAGTGAGGTTCTGGATCAGTTGCTGTCCTGGGCGGCCGTGAGAAGAATTTCATGTTGGAGTCGGTATTGAACGACAATTCATTATTCGCTAAACAGTGATATATCACCCGACACACACACACACACACACAGACACACACACACACACACACACACACACACACACACACACACACACACAACACATATTATATATAGAGAGAGAGACACAGCCAGAGAAGGGGAATATGGTATCCATAATTTCCACACTATATCTCTACCACTATTTCTCTCTTAGTACATACGTACTCATGCAAACGCATACATATACGTGCATACATTAACATACATACACACAAACACACAAACATAGATATATACATATATACACACAAAACATAGATATATACACACAGACACACGCATATAAATACAAAACTCACACGTGCATATATATATATATATATATATATATATATATATATATATATAATTTGGGGGATACTTAATATATATATATATATATACCTTTTGTTATTTTTTCCTCATATATATATATATATATATATATATATATATATATATATATGTGTGTGTGTGTGTGTTGTGTGTGTGTTATATTGGTGGGTTAATCATTCGTTGGATTTTTTGGACCATATGACCTTTAGGCACCCCTTTTTGATCTCGATTAAGAAAGAACATGTTTTTCACTTACACTGTAAATATTCGGTTGTTTTTACAGGCAATTTTTAGATTTAAAAAATTGTAAAACTAACCACTAACCCTAACCCCTAACCCTAATCCTAACCCCTAACAAACAACTGGATATTGACGGTGTAAATGAAAACCATGTCCTTTCTTAATCGAGATCAAAAAGGGGTGCCTAAAGGTAATATGGTCCGATTTTTTATAGTTTCTTTTCTTTCCTATTTTACTTTACATCTTCCTAATTATGTTCAGAGTCAAAACTGGTCGAGAAAACATAAACTATCTTTGAAATTTATTATCCCTTTTTCTTTACATCCATCCATAGATACGCATACACATACACACACTCGAGTGTATGCGTGCGAGTGTGTGTCTCTCTTCGTGTGTGTGTGTGTGTGTGTGTGTGTGTGTGTGTGTGTGTGTGTGTGCGTGTGCGCTCGTGCACGTGGATGAAAACTTCCGAAACCATGCCTGTATTTATGGACATCATCTGATAAAGGAATTGACAGTACGATTGAAGATACCATTGCGGTTTAATAATAAAAAATGGATGAACTACTACTACTACTACTACTACTACTACTACTACTACTACTACTCTCTCACTCTCTGTCTGTCTCTGCCTCTCTCTTTCTCTCTCTCTCTTTATTGAGATTTCTAATACAGATTAGGAGAAGAATGGTAAATCTTTCAATGTGATCTTGGTGATATAATCAAGTTCAGGAGAATTTTTGTTATGCAATGATTTTTTTGCCGTCCTCTAAGAAAATGATTCTAGAGGAATGGATATCTCAACTTTTGGTAGATGATGGAGGATCCAGTTGATCTCTAAAATGAGGCAACCTATTTCTACTTCTTACTTTCTTGAGATTCACCTCTGATGATGGCAGATGGCATCTCTTACCTAGCAGATATGTCGTTTACAGCAGCCCGGGCAGTAGTGTGTTAATATGAAGAAATTCAAGTTCTGATATTTTGCCTTCAGTGTACTCTACACACACACACACACACACACACACACACACACACACACACACACACATATATATATATATATATATATATATATATACATGAGGGTCAAAAGTAATGCCATTTTGTTTGGGACAGATATAATTACCAACACAGGAACATGTATCATACATCAAAAAAACCTGTTCTCCGTGGATCACATCCTTAATTCTCCACATAGTCACCGTTTCTCTCAATAGCAATGTTTCACCTTCGAATGAGAGCATGTATCCCTGCCCTGTAAAATTCTGTTGACTGTTCTTTGAGCCACTTCTGGACGACTTTACCGGATCCTCCATACTCACCTGATTTAGCGTCTTCAGATTATCATCTTTTCGGGCCCATGAAAGAGGGTTTGAGAGGCAAAAATAATTCCAGTGACGAGAAAATGAAATCTGGAGTGAAGAAGTGGCTCAAAGCACAGTAAACCGATTAAGGATGGCATCCTGGTTGCTAAGCAGTCCATGAATTTGGTCCTTGGGCGGTGGGAGAAGCCCCACTGATCAATCGGATGGTCACGTAGAGTCCTAGCGCCTTTATGATTGTCTCCACCCTATTGCCCTTATCCAACTCCCAAACCCTTTTATCATATATGTGATAGAAGGCAGTGGATGAAGGTCTTAGTGTATGAGGGTATGACGTTAAACTGCATCTAGTGGTGAGGTTTCAATTCTCTGGGGAGTGTGGAGTGCCTCTTCATTGCCATTACTCTCAGGTCCACTCAGAATGCTAGTACTTGTTAGGGTCCATATATGGGTTAAATAAATCAGAGATGTTATTTTACATAAAAAATGAATTTAAAAAAATGAATAGCCGACAACAATGAGTAAAACAAAACGTCTTCGGATTAAATAACCCAACAAGGGTTGACATGCCATAAAATCCAACCAACCAACCTTATATTCTCAGTAAAAGTAAAAGTCGACGGAGTGGCCTATTGTTGGTATCAGCCATACAGCGAAGGAGTCTATCCTCTTTTCGCTAGCGCTAGACCAAGGAGATTATTTTAGCATCTGAGGTGGAGCTCAGCTCCCTTCTTTACCGCACATATCCCTGTGCTACTCGTACGCTGAGTCGACGATGGCCGGTATCGAACCTGCAACCTTGTGGTTCCTAGTCGAATGCTCTACCGACTGAGCTAAACCGGCCCTATGATATTCTCAGTAGATAAGATCAATAATAAAGAACTTACCATCCAGTAAGGAACTAATTCCAGACACCCATCTTAAACACCTTACTGATATCGATTTTATTGATGACGGACTCCTTGGGGAATGCATGGCATCTCTCAACAGATCTCCAAGATACAGAAGCATCTGTCCGTCTTTACTTTAATGAAGGCAAACTATCTGCGGAAACTCTCTCTCCAAAATCGTCCCTATCAGTCAAGTCCTCCTCATGACATTCAGTATCCATACAGAGCTGATCAATTTAAGTCTTTGCTAGTCGGGCGACTCTGGTGTGTCCATATGTAGGTGTCCACAACGTCACTTATGAGTCAGCCCTTACTTCTGTCGAGGTGTCCAATGTTTCTGGTTTGTCTTGCTTGGATGGCTTGTAGGATAGGAGGTAAGTGGCCATAAGGCTGCTATTTTGTGGGGTGTTGTTTCAAGGATTTGTTCAGGGGAGCACAGAGCATCCTTGTGTTTTATCCATCTAGTTTTTTTCCCCAATTGTTTTATTTAAGTTCAAGAGGCGTAGTCATATATATATACAAGGTGTGTTAAAAAGTATTGATTGAAGCTGTATTTATCAAGATAGGAACGAAAAATAAATGTAACGTTAATTTTTTTCCAAAGAAGTATCGAGATTGAAGCTGTACTTACCATGATAGAAATGAACAATAAATGTAACGTTAAATTTTTTTCAGAATGCAAGGCGTGTCACAAAAGTCTCGAGATTGAAGCTGTATTTACCAAGATAGAAATGAACAATAAATGTAACGTTAAATTTTTTTCAGAATGCAAGGTGTGTCACAAAAGTCTCGAGATTGAAGCTATATTTACCAAGATAGGAATGAACAATAGATGTAACGTTAATTTTTTTCAGAATGCAAGGTGTGTCAAAAAGTACAGATTTTAAAGCTGTATTTAAGAGGATAGAAATGAAGAATGACTGGAACGTTAATTTTTCAGAATACAAGGTGTGTCAAAAAGTACTGAAAATCTCGATACCTTTTTACACACCTGGTATATATATATAATCGGTTACTATTCCCTCTTTCTTTCATAAATATAGTTGCTCTTGGGGAAGACCGTTTTATTAAAAGGTTGAAACAGATATCTGTCAGCATACTACTATTATCATTTGTTTTTTTTTTCTATCTATCTATAATCATATATATATATATATATATATATATAATATATATATATATATATATATATATATATGAGATTTATCCAAAACTTGGTAGTAAGGGATGATTCTATACGTGATTTCTAAGATACACTGTATTAATATTGTATGATCCAGTATGTATAAATACAGCGAATCTTTAAATCACTAAAAAGAGCTCAATGTATAATAAACTTTTAAAATTACATACAGAACAATATTTATATATGAAAGGAAGGAAAAACTCAACACCGTTATTCCATAATAAATTTATTTCGACCAAAATTGGGGCCTTTATAAATCTAAGTTGATTTAATATAGTTCCCCAGAATTCAGTCTCATCAGATGGTAAATCAGTGTGTGTGTGTGTGTGTGTGCGCGCGTGTGTGTGTGTGTGAGAAAGAGAGAGTAACTGATGTTATGATATTACGTTAAGTTTCACTTCTATTTATTTTGAATATTTCTTTATTTTACAACAGTTCTAATGGTTTCTATGTTCAATGGTCCCAGACTGAAAATGGAAATAAAAAATGCCATGCAATTTTCCAGTGTGAGTTTAAAATTTACATCAATACCTCCCTGTAACAATGTCTGTATTTATACAACCTCTCCGCCACGAAAATAATGCGACACAAGGTCAATTTCAAACGGAGTACAGCTGGTTTGAATTCAGAGTTTTTCGTCCCTAGGACTGGTTGCATTATCAAAACTCAATAAACCAGTCTGCTCTACTATTTACCCACAGCTGGTATTAATACAAAGTTATCGTCAACAGTCTCGTGCAGGATTTGAACTCATGTTGTGATTTCAATTCTTACGACAATAACCATTGCGCTCTAAGCGTGCCCTCAGTAACATATAGTGAAGGTATTATTTCAAATTGTTGGACTCGTAGTTCCTAAATAAAGGTTCGAGTGGTAAATATAAACAAACCAGCGAGCTTTCTCTTACAATTTTTGTGGACATTTTTAGGAATAAGTAAATTTATCTATGAGTATTTAATTTATAGTCAGTATCCTTACGACATAAAATATTAGAATTCTATGAAAAATCAATTAATTGTCAAATCTTCACAAAAATTTCGATACTTATTCACCTTTAGATGAATTCATGTTTAAAATAGAATTTTCCTAAAATATATTAGAGGAAATATTTTTTACTAGGTCGACCCACGCCCCTATTTAATTTTATGAAATCTGAAAAAAATATATTTTACTTGTACGATTTCTAAATTTTTCTCTTAATTCTGAATAATTAAATCCTAAATTTTTAGAAATGTTTTGGAAGCCCTACTGTCGTAAAACAAAACAAATATCTCAGTGGATTGAATATGATGCTTTTTAAGTAAGTAATTTTAAAAAAATATTAAAAATTTTATTTTATTTATTTGATTTTCCGCTCCCTCAGGCAATATCTTTCAAAAAAATTATTTTTACACCGCCAGGAAGGTGTCTTTTCTTTTTTTTTGGGGGGGGGGGGTTAGTTAAGATAATTCCAAAAAGTATTAAGTCGTTTGAAAAATAGGAAATATTTTGGAAAATATCTATTTTGCCACATTTAAGTCACATTACCATATTCTTTCATGTATAATTCTCTTTGTTTTCTTTTTTTTTTTTTAATCAATTATCAATCATCATTATGTTACTTTTTCGACTTAAAACTTGACCTTAAATCGTTTTAATGAATTTTAATTCATTTTTAAAATGAAAAGCAGATGATATTTTGGCAGATCCTACTCTTTTTCCTAATCCCAATCATCTAGCGAGAGCTTAACAGGTGATCCAACGGGTCACTTTTTGTCTAGTATATATATATATATATATATATATATATATATATATATAATATATATAATATAATAACCATTAATAAACATTAATAAAATAGCATTTAAAGTCGGAGACAACGTATTAAATATCTTCAATAACTAACACTTACCTACCCCCCCCTCTTAAAAATAATAGACTCTCTGAATTTGATAAAAGCATAGATAACAGAACTAAAAATTAACTAAAAACCAAATTACGTAACCCCATGAATACGACTGGCGAAACAGTCGAAAGCGCTCAGGAAATTAGTATGCAAAATATCATGAATCAACTCAAAAAGGATAGCCAGAAGACTGGAAAAATATCTATGCAAAAAATGAAAAAAGAATACTCCGCGTTGTTCAATAATACATGCATTGAGAATATATATATATATATATATATATATATATATATATATATTATTGTAATAAAATAGATACGTTGAAATAAAATTAGTTGTGGTTGTAAAAGATTATCATATTTTTAATACCGGTCACTACCAAAATATAAAACTTTAGTGAAAACTGTGGTCTCAGTTTTTTGGCCAAAAAGCCATATTTATTATTTATTTATAACTAGCAAATATATGCACCCTTCGGGTGCAAGTTTTTAAGTTTTAATATAATAAAATATATTAAATTATAAAGGCTAATGAAACTGAATAAGAATGCAGATTAGAATATTTGGAACAGAGGGGGTATGGTTGAAAGATAGAACAACTTTGAAACTAACTCTCCATCATTTTCCGTTACTCCCGTCTTTCATTGGTAAAATTTCCTAATTAAACTGTTTAGTTAAAATAGGAAGTAAAGAATAATATTACAGTTATTTCTTCTTGTTAAGGATTTCTTTTAAGATTTATTGAAGAGATTTTTGCTCATCTTCAATAAGATAAAACCAAACAATTAGAAATCAATAATACTAAGTTTTATTAAAATCAATTTTTAAGATCAATATGCAAATTAGCCTTCCCATTCACACTGTAAACCTCTATTTTGTTGTATATATAAATACAATTGCATGTTATTAGTATGTAGATATGGTCAACAGTGTAAGTAATGTAAACAATTTTATTAATAATTGAGGTTAAAATAAAAATAAAATCATGGAGAATATGATGTAAATAACGAAAGGATTGTGACTTGTATAGTAATATAGTTTCGGTTACAGACAGACAAACCCACAATCTCCATTATAATAAGATTATGGTATTTAGAAATAGATGAGGCGTAGGATGTTTAGTTTCTTTGATTGAAAATTTCGAGTCATGATAGGCAAAGGGTTTTTTTCTGAAAAAAAAAAAAAAAATTGAGAACTTTTAGATGAAAAAAATCTCCCTCATGAAAGTTAAAGATTTCACTTCCAAAATTTTGTCAAATTGCTGCGGCTAAAATAAAAGACCTGAATATTCAACAGTGATGTCTGAATTAGGTATTTACCCAACCCGGGTAGAATGTGACATTAGATCACATGTATGGGAAATCCAGCGTGGATCGAACTCTCTATTTGGTGGGTATTTATCCAAACCAGTCGCCACGGGTAGGATGGGACACAAGGTCGCAAGTATGGGAAATTTAGTGAGGAACAAACTCGCTATTCGGTAGTAATGGATTTGCGGTAATAGCTTGCTAACCATTACGCCATCATGCGACGTCTAAGACTATAGTACCTGTGTGCACATAAAAAATGTGACACACACACACACACACACACACACACACACACACACACACACACACACACACACACAAAAAACAAACAAACACTTGAATAGACACTAAGTTTTATATTTCTTTTATTGTTGATATCTCCTTTAATCTAATTTTGTTATCAGACAATTTTCAATTGTGGTCAATTCGTTTTGCATTGTTTTGAGTTATCTATCACAGTCGGGTTCATTCAGTAGTAATAGATCTGTGAGACTATCTTGCTACCCATTACACTACGATAGGACACTAAATGTATTAGGTATGTGCGTGTAGATACTTTTTTTTTACGTCTGCGACAGTAGAATAATTTGTACTGATTGAATACAAACCTACAGAATACAAACCAACAGAATTTTCATTTGAAACAATTTAATCTAATCTCCACCACACACACACACAGGTAGGCATTTACCCAATCCGTTCTCCCTGGGTAGGATGTGACACAAGGTCGTAAGTATTAGTCATCCAGCTAAAATCGAACTCACCACACCCACATGTATGTCGTTTACGAGAATTCTCACCTGATATCTAGATATTTACCAACCCCTCCGCACAAGCAGGATGTAAGATAACGGTCAATTCCTTAAATGGAGTTTAACAGGTTTGAATTCAAAATTTTCCTTCTCTAGACCGAGGTTAAAGAGCCCATTCTACCCTACTATTTACCCATAGCTGGAGGGAGAATATTTGGATTCATACCTTTCCCTAGGGTATTAGTGCTATGTGAAATACAACCACTCTCGTTTCGTTTGAATTCGCCTCGTCGTGTCCATTTCTTACGCGCCTCCACGCGTTCTCACCTGGTATTTATTTGCGCCAGATCAACCGAACTGCAAAACACCACAGAAAGCATAATTGGTAATGGTTCGAAATATATATATATATATATATATATATATATATATATATATATATATATATATAAAAAGGTTAAAATATTTACATTTACTTGTCGAAAAAAGACTTGAGGTGGTAAAATATCGCATTAACTTTTTGGGAAAAACGCCTTAAGCGCTGGTTGTTGTTTTTTGTTTTTTTTTTTCAATATTTTCAAAAATATGGCTTACTCTTAACGCTTTCAAACCACTAAAAAAATAATTTGTCGATAAAAACGCCTTCAAATTATTTTTTCATACATAGCAGGCACCGCTTCAGCTAGGGACTTCATTCATAGGTGTGTTTGTTTTTTTACCTATCACCGCCTAGCGTTTTCAAGGCAGGAGACCGGGACGGAACTCTGCGAATAGTACCGAAGGAATACATTTCTGAAATTAAATAATAATAATAATAATAATAATAATAACAAGAAGAAGAAGAAGAAAAAGGGTGAATACATGGGGACAACATTTACTTGACAGTTTTTTATCAATTTTGATCATCCATACTTGTCACATAACAAACATCAACATTAATAATAGTTATTCCAAACATGGCTGTCACAATACCAATCAACTCTTTAAACCCTCAAAGCCCGCCATAATAACCATCAACAAAGCTTTATTTCTTGGGTATATTTGCCCGACTTCCCTACAATACTTTCAGCTTCTTCTCCCCCCTCCTCCTCCTTCTTATTGTAAGACACTCCTACCATGTCTGCCATTTCACCTCTGCCCAATCCTAACGATTCATTTGTGGTCGTCCATTCCCATCTTCCTCTTCTTACCATTCCCAAAATAGCGAATCGTCGCCGTTCTAAGATCTGCCCGCCTTCTGCTTGGAGTTATCTGCAAATCGTTCTCCCATTTGCTGGTGTTTGTTGTTTTTTTCGATGACGTTTTCGTCCATGCGAAAACGGTAGAATGAAGTTGCCAAAACTTCTAGAGGGTGGTAAAAGTAGAAACACGCTTGAATTAGAATAACAATAGTAACAACAGCAGCAGCAACAGTATAATGAAAATCTTTACAGATGGCGCTGCTGTTTGAAGAGCTTTCTTAAACTTTAATTCGGAGAATTCGGGTCTAGAGCTTCATTTTTTTTTTACGCTTTTAACAAAAAAGAAGGCAAAAACGGAATTAACAGGGAATAATAAGAACAGTGTTTTTATTTCTACAAAAAAGATTGAATTTAACAAAACGAAGCACAATCTAAGCTTTATTCTGTTAGGATAACAACTTATTAGGATAACAACAAATTATTAATATATTATAAAAACTTATGTTTATAGTGAAGAGTGTCTTATACAAAAGTCTTATACTGCAAATTTGACACGGGAAAGTTAATTCTTAGCATGATGGTAAGTTGATAACCATCAAAGGAAACCAAACCAAAAAAAACCCCCAAAAAACCCAAAAAACAAAGCTGGACAAAAACAAAAAAAAATAAAAAGGGTGTGTCCGTGAGTAAGTAGGTAGGAAGTAGATAAAAGTAAAAAGGAGCCGGAGGGGGAGGTGACTAAAAGAGAAGGAATAAGAAATATAGAAAGAAAGAAAGAAAGAAAGAGAATAAGTGACGAGGGAGTTTAGGGGGTACATGGATGTCAACAGTCCTCTTTCTCAGCGCGCTAATGCTTTTAGTATCGCCTCGTTGATGTCTGACCCGGAGCTAGAGGACGGTACCCTAGCCATTGACGGGACACATTCTTTTAATACGGTCCTCAGTGGCACCCTCAGTCAGGACAGTCCCACTTTCTCCTCTTCGGAAAACGACACCAATAACAACAGTATAATCGCCAATAACGACCACAATAACATCAAGAATAATAATTGTCAACAATCATTGTTAGAAGCGAACCCCATCCCTCTTCTTCCACTTTCTGCTTCTGATCATCATCATCAGCATCCTTATCTTGGGCATCACCTTAATAACAACGGTAATGAAAACACAACAAACCAGGAAAGCAGTAACAGCGAGGAGAACCAGCAACCTAATAACAACAACAACACCAACAACAATAACAATAATAACAACAACGACGATAACCAACACAATAGGGTTATCATAAACACATCGGCAGTACCTCCCCAAAACAGTACGGACTGTTACTTTGAATGGGAACAAAAACTGTATCAAAGCATTAATATCAACCACAATAATATAAATAATAATAATAATAATTCTCCTCCACAATTGACTGAAGGAATTCCCTATCAACCAGAACATACAGCCATGAAAAATATAGAAGGTTCGTATTATTGTTTTCGTAATTGTTTTGGTTTTATTGCTGTTTTTTTTTTTCGTTTTTTTTTCTACACTTACACCAAAAAAAGGTTTAAAAGAGTGCTACTAGTAAACAGCATACACACGTTTCTCAACACCCCCACCCTCCATTTAAAATGATGAAGACAACTTAAACATAGAAGAACTAAGATTAAAGTTTTAAACCAAATGGAGTTATTGTCAGAGCTGGATTTATAAGGAGCAATTGCCCCCGGGCAATTGCTCCTTATAAATCCAGCTCTGACAATAACTCCATTTGGTTTAAAAACTTTAATCTTAGTTCTTCTATGTTTAAGTTGTCTTCATCATTTTAAACGGAGGGTGGGGGTGTTGAGAAACGTGGGTATGCTACCAGAGGGGCACCCAGATGTCCTCTATACAACCTGTAATAATTATAATTATTCCTCTATAAAACCTGTAATGTTATAATTATTTCTCTATAAAACCAGTAATAATTATAAATTATAATTTATTGATAAAAAAGATACGATGATTTGCTGCTAGCTGGAAAGAATTATATCACTTTGTCGTATAATACAAACTGAAAAATATAGTAAACGTTATTCTTACAGTCAATATAAGTGAAAAATAATAAGGTCTGGTTTAATTTCTTTGTTTAATGGCATATCAATCTCCATGGGTTATTTAATGCCGAAACCATCTTTGTAGAAGAACTAGTGATACGATTTAACCCATTTCCCAAGAGTATTAGTCCGAAAGTGAACATAATAACGCGACTGGAGTTCGAACTCTTACTTCGATGTTGCAGATCAGCACGTTAGCTACTACACTACGGGGATTCCCCGAGAAAATCAAATCAAACATTTTCTTAGGATCTTAACTTATATATCTTCTTATTCTAATAATTTCATTTTACTTCCTTTTTTTTATTTCTCGTGTACCTAATTTATTTCCAAGGTAACTTGTGGGGTCCCAAACTAGAAGTACGCCGGGTAACTCAAGGTCTAAATCTGTTGTCAGATCTTAGATTAAAAATCAGATAACAATAAGTACAAATAAAGGGGTAACAATTAGTTTCCTTGGCCGATATTAATCCTTTAGAAGGCAAATAAAAACTGTAAAAATGCCGTTCTGTCTGCAAGGGGGTTGATGCCAAACAAACAAATAAATTCAATTAAATTAACGTTTATTCATTTTAATGGAATTGTGAAGTGAATGGCGAAAAGTTCCAAGACCAAAAACCATTCAATACATCTTTACCGTTCAAGTAACAAACATGAACTGGAAAAATACATCTAAACAAACCGAGATAGATAGGTAGATAGATAGATTAACTGAAAGACTTAGATATTTACCCAAATCCGTTTGGCACGGGTAGGATGTGACACAAAGTCATAAGTATGGGGTGTCCAGCGGGTATCAAACTCATTCAGTAGTAATTCAGTAACAATGAATCTTCGCGACTAGCTTATTAACCATTACACTACAATGTGGTGCTCTAACAAAGTGACTAAGATTATATATATATATATATATATATATATATATATATATATATATATATAGAGAGAGAGAGAGAGAGATCGGAACAAGTCCAATATCTATGTACCGACTGAGATAGACAGATACATAGATCGGAACAAGTCCAGATATATATGTACCGACTGAGATAGATAGATAGATAGATAGATTCCCTGCAACATTCGGTATTTCAGTTTCAGTAAGATAACGTCCGTTCCCAACGCAGTGGGTGTATTTTGTGTTGAAATATGAAGACACACCTAAATGAGAAAACTAACATTTACGGCTCTTCAAAAGTTGGTTGTGCGGTGAGAGGCAAGTGTGCGGAGAGAGGCAAGTGTACGAGTTCCACGTGGGAAGCATTTTTGAATAAAATCATACAGAGCAACAAGTGTCAGTTGTCACTTCTTCAGTGAGAAATTCACAATTTATCAAAAGCGAGTAAATATATACTCCTCTTCATATATATGTATATAAACTTGTTTTCTTATGTATGTATATATATATATATATATATATATATATATATATATATATATACATACTGTTTTCAATATATACACACACACACACACATATATATATATATATATATATATATATATATATATATATATATATGTGTATATATGGATAAATGGTTTGAAAATCCCATAGGCGAGAAACTATCAGTAACCAATCGCCGTTGACTTCATATCCTCGTGTATATATATATATATATTTTTTCGTCTCCGCTATTGATAAGTCTGGAATATAAACAAGCTCTGATGATGATTTTTATAGGTCGAAATATTGTTCAATATTAGCTATGAATATGATATAAAATCTTTTCACTTTAACAGCATATTGTGTTGTTTTCATATCCTTTTATCTATACTTATATATATATATATATATATATATATATATATATATATCTTGTTAAGTTTTTCTATCTATCGTTTGAAGGAATGTGTATTACTAGATAAGATGTTAACGATATTCTTAGGTTTCAGATTCCGATATTTCAAAACCGCCAATTCTTGGCAAACTGAGGCTTACTACATTTTTTATACGTGTCTAATCTACGATACCCACGCAATGTAAACATCTCGGTTTTAGTTTTGTAAAATCAACAATCAGAGCTCAGCAACCAAACTCATGAACAATATCAAAAGAAATTCATCGAACATTATTTAATAAATGATTTCAATGAGAATCCCCACCTTCATTATTTCAGTTTTATATTTGAGCCGTTTGTCTTTCCGGCCATCATAAGGTATATGTTACATTTCCTTTGACAACTACTAATTCCTCACCGGTAAAATAACAACTTGGGGTTGTAAATTAATTTCACGATCGGGATCATTTCGAACCGAATCCAGTAATAAAGGACTATTTGCTTGTAAATTCCTACCATAAAATAAACTGAAACCCCATTTTATGTCCGTGATTTTACAATAAATGTTTTATTTTTCTTGCACCCGTTATGTTACAATACTAAATATATTTTATTTATTTATTTTAATATTCACTTCAATGTGTATGTTCTAAAAGCTTTTATTTTGTGAGAATGGTTAGTTTTAAAGTGGGGGTTCAACTTTTTACTCGTAAATTCCTACCATAAAATGCCCAAGCCTAATTTTATGGCAGAATTTACGTGTAAAAAGTTGAATATTACTTTTGTTGTTGTTATTTCTTTTCTTTTTTGGCTTTGGTACTCTAAAATAAAAACGTCAGATTTTAATCATCGTCGACGAAAAAATAAATTACGGTCATAAAAGAAGGATCCATTTTATGCCTAAATTGTAAAACGAGCCCCCACTTTAAAACTAAACATTCTCACAAAATAAAAAACTTTTAGAATATGCACATTGAAATGAATATTAAAATAAATAAATAAAATATATTTTGTATTGTAACATAACGGGTGCAAGAAAAATAAAACATTTAATACAAAAACACGGACATAAAAAGGGGGTTCAGTTTATTTTATGGTAGAAATTTACGAGAAAATAGTCCTTTATTACCCCGAATCCTTTATCAAATCCACTGGGGTTGGGGGAGATTGTTTGTTATTTTGTCGTCTATTATTAGAGAATCAGTCGATTATTTCTAATTAATTATGTAAGGTACAAAGGGCAAACTTGTTATTATAACTATAACCAAGATGAAGAAACTGGTCCGAATGCATTAGAAAATTAGAAATCGTTATTTCCTATAAGTCCAACATAAACAAAGGGGAACCACTCTTGACTGATAAATTATTTGTTTATGTATTGATCTACTAGGAAAAAGAAAGACGGGGTTAGGGTTTAGGGTTAGTTTAATGGGAAAATAAATAAATAATTTATCATTCAAGAGTTCCCCTTTGTTTATGATGGACTTATAGGAACTAACCAATCTAGCTTATTCGGCCCAAGGTTGAGATAGAAGGAAATGTTGTTTGCATTCTCAAACTATGTCTTATAAGTCTATGTAGGTATTTACGTAACCCATTCGTTACGATATAATTTCAAGATTGCAAGTATGGGGCATCCAACAAGGATTGAACTCACTATTCAGTAGTAATGAATTTGTGAAGATACGTTTGCGAACTGTTACACCATGATGTATGTCTTATATATCAATGAAGGTTTTTAATCAATTGTGAAAGAAACTACAGTGTAATAAATAATGAGCTTAATATTCGTATTTTTTTTATTATGTTCATAAAATTTCTAATACTTCCATTTATTCAAAAATATTTTTTAGTACTTTTTCCATTTTCTCTTTTAAAATTACTTAATTGACTCATACATGAAATACTTTTAAAAGATCTACAAAGGGCATATAGTAAGTTTCATATATATATATATTTGTGTATGTGTGTGTGTGATGTTAGGAAACCTTTGGGGTTGTATTGGAAGCATGGAAAAGTATAACTATTTGACAAAAGGTAGAGGTCTACCAGATATATGAGCCTTAATAAATAAGATAAAAGATAAAACAATAATCATCATTTGAATTTTGGTTATTATTCATTATCTTATACTTTCCCATACTTCCAATACAACCCCAACAATTTCCCAAAAACACGTGTCTGTGTATGAATTATATATATATATATATATATATATATATATATCTTGCTTTGAAAACCATATAAATGAGAACTGACTATTACCAAGGGCCATTGGCCTTATGCCTCGCTACCCTAGCTTATATATATATATATATATATATATATATATATATATTAATATAACATGTATTTTTTCAATATATGGATATATTAAACACATGTAATTACCTTTAGTGAGGCACCCAGTGAGTACTGAACTCATCTCATTCTGGTAGGATCACCCACCTGAATATGCATGCATAAGTTATCTATTGATTTTGGGTCACATATATAAGTGGATAATAAGATAAAGTTTGTAACATAATTCTCTAAAGATGGCGGAAACATTAAAAAACAAAATGAACCCGACTGTGATAGATAACTCAAAACAATGCAAAACGAATTGACTACAATTTTAAATTGTCTGATAACAAAACTAGATTAAAGGGGATACCAACAATAAAAGAAATATAAAACTTATTGTCTACTCAAGTCTCTCTCTCTCTCTCTCTCTCTCTCTCTCTCTCTCTCTCTCTCTCTCTCTCTCTCTGTGTGTGTGTTACATTTTTCATGATACACACATATACTATACTTTTACCCAAGGTAGAAGGGCAAACCATGGTGGTGTAATAATTAACAAGCTAGTCTCACAGATCCATTACTACTGGATTCCCCATACTTGCGACCTTGTGTCACATCCTACCCGTGGCGAGCAGGTTGGGCAGATACCTATTGAATAGCGAGTTCGATCCTCGTTGGATGTCACATACTTGCGACATTATATCACATCTTATCTGTGGTGAATGGGTTGGGTATTTGTATGTGTGTCTGTGTATGATGTTGGGAAACGTTTAGGTTTGTACTGAAAGCATAGAAAAATATAATCCTTTGATAAAAAGTAGAGGTCTACCTGAAATATCAGAATTAATAAATAAGAACTCATAAAAAATGATGGGATTATTTACATATCAATCAACAATTCTGCTGAGTATCTATAACCGTAGAATTCTTAGTTGTTTTAAAAACTAAAAGAAATAAAAAAAATATCAAGGCTGTGGAGTCAGAGCCGAAATTGGTAGCAATTAATTGGTCACTGGAGTCAGAGTCTAGGTTGGTAAAACAATACAAAGTCCGACTCCTTAAAAAATCATCTCAAATTCTTTTTAAAGTAATTTTATTTTTTTGTAGCTATTTTGGCCAGAAGTGGTGTAATATATAGTAAGCTAGTCTTGCATATGATCGTGGTGTAATGGTTAGCAAGCTAGTCTCGCAAATCCATTACTACCGAATAGCATCTCCGATCCTCGCTAGATGCTCCATACTTGCGACTTTGTGTCACATCCTGTCCATGGCGAACGGATTGGGTAAATACCTACTCTTATCCAAGGTAGGTATAAATGCTGATCCAAACGTAAATAATACCATAATATTTGACGGGTATTAATGCTAGTTAATCATATTTATAACGATCAAAATTACAAAAAGAAAAAAAAATCTGATTCAAAAAGCTGTATTTATTCACGAATAATATTATCTGAGTTTCCTTAAATTAGTCGATTATTTTATTAAATATGGAAAATTCAAAGTTGTCTTTCCCAGCCATAAAATTCAAGAGTCAAAATAGCGGTCAATCAATTGCTAATTAAATCCATTGTTAGTTAATCAGATTGTGTTGTGAGTTTATTTACCATTGCGCTATGATGTCTCATTGGTCTTTTTCTATAGTTATTTACAATTCTGCGTTTAGCTTAGTATATATATTTACCAACCCCTCCGCACGAGCAGGATGTGACACAAAGGTTAATTTCTTAAGCGGAGTTCAACAGGTTTGAATTCAGAGTTTTCCTTCTCCTAGACCGGTTGCCTAGCCAAGGTTAAAGATCCAGTCTGCCCTACTATTTATCAATAGCAGGAGGGAGAATAGGATTCATACCTTTCCCAAGCTTAGTATAACACTAAACCAGAAAAAAACTAGGGGTCACTAGTAAAAATCGAACTCGACTACAAATGTATACAAATGTATTTGTGCTTTAAGTTAGTCCATTGAACATTTAGCGTCTGTGTGTCTGCTTAGTTCTGTGTGTGTGTGTGCGTGTGTGTGTGTGTGTGTGTGCGCGCGCACGCACGTGTTTGTGGAATACACACTGTATTCTGCCAAAATGTTGTCTCGTTTACATTCTAAAAACGAATTAAAATTAATCAATTCGATTATTTAAGGTAGAATTTTTGTCTAAGTCGAAAAGTAATAACAAAAAAAGAAAGCAAAATGATATTACACATGTTATTTATTTTTAATACATTTCAAACTATTATTTTCCATACATTTTAAGACCGATTTATCACAGTCAGTAGAGTGTCCTACTAGGAACCAAAAGGTTCCTGGTTCAATACTGGTCCTCGCCAACTCAGCGTATGAGTAGCTCAGGTAAAGTGCGGTAAAGTAAGGAGCTGGTGGTAGGTGTGGCGCTCCACCTCAGACACAAAAACAATCTCCTTATTTCAGCGCTTGTAAAAAAGGGGTAGACTACCTCGCTTGTCTGGCTGATATCAACTATAGGCCACCTTGACGACTTTACCTATATTGCAAACATGGCCACTTTTTTTATGTATTTAGGGACTAAAAAAAACATATTATTTAGGATTTTAAGGCTTCTAACAGTTTTTTTTTCTTCTTAGAAATCAATAACTAAAGACAATGAATAAACTCATTACCGAAGAATTCATAATTTTAAATGAAATATCTTTTTTCCTTTTTGGTCTAACCACATTGAAAAAAAGACGCTCTAAAAAAATTCTTGTGAATTTGTTTACAATAAAAAAATGACCGAGAGAAAATGCCACGTGACCTCTCCTTGTATGGGGGGGGGGGTCGTTGTTGGTGAAAAAACAATTATGAAAAATCAAGGAATTATCTGATTTTAATAAAATTATCAGTGCTGCGTTATTAATCAACGATTTTTAAAAAATATTATTGAATCGTTTCAGTCAAACTGATTCAATGGAAATAAATCGAAATTCTTTAAAATAAATATTACCAGTTCTACCTATTATAGCAGAAACAATTCATATACCTAAATAATAGATAAAATTCATTAAAATATGAATCGCTTAATTTTAAGTTTCAAATTCTTAGATTTTAAAAACAAATCTTTATTTAATAAAGAGTCTACTTTAGTATTATTATCTAATAATCTTTGGAGAAAACTTAATTGAAAAGTTAGGCCGCCACCTTTTTAGACAGAACAAATATCAATGTATAATTTTTTCACTGACATTCTTGAAGCTAATTATATACAAAAACAACAGTTTAAGAATAAATCTAAAAAAATTGTAATCATTTTTTTTTTGCCTTTAATTTTCCGATTTCGGTACTTATTTTCTACCAGAATCTATTCACACCTACGGGCTTATGTCTTTTTATTTTTATTTATACTGTTGTTAGTTTCACCATTATATAACCCCACCGATATCCCCCCCCCCAAAAAAAAAATAAAATAAGAGGGGGTCAAAGTTAAGTGACTGGAAAAAAATCAGACAGTTTTGATATAAAATAACTGATGCATTATAAAATTCATTCATTGATAAATCAACACTGAAACTTTCATTAAAATAGTATAATTCCCTGACTTTTGGTAATTTTCTTTCAATCGGGGGGTTCAAATTTATTTTGTAAAATTACGGATTTGACGTCATCTTTGGCAATACCTAGTATATATTTACCAACCCATCCACACGAGCAGGGTGTGACACAACGTTCATTTTTAATCAGAGTTTAATGGGTTTGAATTCAGAGTTTTCCTTCTCCTAGACTGGTTACCTGATCAACATTAAAGAACACAGTCTACCATACTATTTACCCATAGCTAGAGGGAGAATAGTTGGATGCATATCTTTCACAATGGTATTAGGAATAAACATGGTAATAATTATCAGAGAAGTTCGAAAATAGGTGAAAGCCAGAATTACGATTGTTGATATTCAAGGAAGTCAAGTTCGTCCTTTCGGCGTGGAACGTTGGCGCAACATAATCTTATTAGCGTCTTGTCTTCCCATACACGTTACCTAATCAATAAATGAATCATGCACACATATTCAGATGAGTTTAATCCTCACTTGGTGGCCCACTACAGTGGCTTTGCGCCAAAATAAGATAAAGTTAATTAATATTTAGATGTTGGCCTAAATATATCCGCATATTGTAAAATATACATGTGTGTGTGTATACGCACGAGCTCACACACACACACACACACACACACACACACATGTATATATATATATATATTCATATATATGTATAAGATCGCATAGGTGAAAAACCGACAGTTACCAAGCACTGTTGACCCTATTTCTATGCTATGACACACACACACACTCACAAAATATATATATATATATATATATATATATATATATATGTATTGTTAAACTCTACTGACAATTCTTGTCGGACGAGTTTTTGTTCGATCCTTTCTAATATCTGGGTGGAATTGGTGTAGCAATCCACCAAAGATTATTTCACACACACATATACACACACAATATATATATATATATATATATAATATATATATATATATATATATATATATATATATTCTAATAAAAAATTGTCTTTTACTACTTACAGTTTCACGTTAGAGCTACTTTACTTTACACACTCAACATCAGCTTATTATGTATATATATATATATATATATATATATATATATATATATATATATATATATATATATATATTGCATGTGTGTGTGTGTAAACATGCATGCTGTTTCTTCATATGTGTACTATATATGTGATGAGTTTGAAGCGTAAATAAGTTTTAGCTACGGTTGTTTTGACTTCGAGCCTAGCTTAAGATTTGAAACCTTGGATCCTCATTGAAACCTCTTCGATTCGCCTCGTCTGATTGATTTGCCGATCAAAAGTGATCGAGCCATTCAGCTGATTTCTTTCACTATTTTTTTTTCTTTTTTTTTTTTTTTTTAGATAGGAAACCACTAAAATCCGAGTCCGAATATATTTCGTCAATTCACATGATTTTTTTGACACACCGTTTGGTGTTTGCAAGTAACATTTTCGAGGCACTCATTTACTGTAGGAAAAAATAAAAACATCTTGTTTTTGTTTTTTATGAACATCGTATATAGCATGGCATTGGAAATCTGCACCCCATTGACCTCATCCGGTATTTTAAGACTTACATTATTGCATAATTTATTTCAAAATTATAATGATATAAATTTTTATTGAAGCCTTTTTTTTCTTTTCTTTTCGTTTCTCCCACGATTTTTCCCGAAGAACTTTGGTTCCCACTGATTTTCATTAAAAAATAGTTAATTTAATAATAGATAATTTTGTTTCCTTTCCTGGTGTGGTCCGATTTACGATATATAGTATTTCATGAGACCCGATGCTCAAAGAAGACTATCCATTCCTGATATGCTACTAATATATACTACACTTATCTTTAGGTTGCATAAGCTTACAGTAGTAGGTCTCCTAGTGAGAATCAAACACAAGAAACAACACAATCAAATTGGTTTGCAAGACAAGCTACGGCACACACCATATCACATCAAATATGAAATAATATCCAATCATTATTGAGAATTTACATGATCACATATCAACGATGCCCTAAGGATGGTTTAAATACAAACTGAAACGTTTTAACGTCGGCTAATACTTCAATCTATAATATGATCATCCTCAGAATGTGTGTGTGTGTGTGTGTGTGTGTGTGTGTGTGTATGTATATCTGTGTATGTTTGCATATATACATAAATATATATGTGAACACACAAATATATACATATATATGTGTATATATGTGTATATAAATAAATACATATATACATATATATGCGATGTGGTGAGAGTAGTACGTACATGTATGTGTATGTGTTATATATAGGTGTGTATACATTCTATAGATATACATATCTTTATATATTTACATATCTCTCTCTCTCTCTCTCTCTCTTGAAATCTTGAAATCTTGAAAAAAGATTGAAATGGTGAATTCGCTATTTTGAATAATTGACAAACTAGTATGTTAATTTGGATCCCCTTTAATTCAAAACTAGAAGCGGCTATCCGGCGTCGCCAGGGTAGAAGTGGGGGTGAATAAAATTTAGTCTCGCAGATCCATTATTACTGAATCATGAGTTAGATCCATTAAAATCCCTACGTAAAAAAAAAGAAAGATTTTGCGTTGATCCGGCCCAGTGGAGCGTTAGAAAAAAAGTACAGACACTCTGAAAAAAATTAATGTCTCCTATTTAAAATAGTCGATGCAAAAAAATTCCATGCTGTTACTATTTAATTATCTTCGTGAATATTATTTTTTCTCAAAAACCAAGCCGTGGTGATATTCAATGTGTATATATAGTTACTTTGTCTCCGGACATACAGATTCACACAACTGCCATTTATATATGTATAGATTGATATCTAATAAACAATTCAATCTTAGACAATTAGGACATACGTAGTGTCTGTTCAAATACTTCTGAGTAGTTTTTCTATCACCTCTGTGAGTACTACCCTATACAAAGTACTGATCAAAATACGCTTTATTCGGTTAAACATTTTTTTAATAGAGGTGCTCGTGATGTAATGGCTACCATAGAAGGAAATGAAACGGCGACACGAGTTCAAATCCTGGACGAAACCGTTTACATTTCCCATAACTCTTTATATATATATATATATATATATATATATATATATATATATATATATATATATATATATATATACCTACCCCACCGCGGGAGAATGATCTGACACAAGGTCAATTTCTTAAGCAGAGTTTAACAGGTTTGAATTAGGTTGGTTACCTAGTCAAGGTTAAAGCGCCAAGTCTGCCCAAGTATTTACCCATAGCTGGAGGAAGAGTAGTTGGGTGCATACATTTCCCAAGGGTATTAACGCTATGTGAAATGTGAATAGCCAGGATTTGAACTCGGCTCGACAAATCCATTTCCTAATACTCTAACCATTCCACCACGCGTCTCCAACATAGCGCGTATACCCTTAGTACATGTATGAATCCAGCTATTTTACCTCCCGATAGGGGTAAATAGTCGGGTAAACTGGGCCTTGGTATGGCAACCAAACTAGGAAAAGGAAAATTTGTTAAATTCCGCTTTAAGAAATGAACTTTTGTCGCATCCTGCTCGTGCAAAGGTTTGCGGTAAATACATAAACAATTTTTTAATATGAAATTTTAAAGTAATTGTATATACAAAAAAAAAAAAGAAAGAAAATTCGTGTACAAGGATTCTTCAATATTTCAATGATTGATATAAACAAATTTTATACTAGTAATCAAATCAGTTAAACTTTCTGTTTTCATATCGATTTGATTGGTTTGTTGTGTAATGGTTATCGTCCTAAGAAATAGACTCGGCAAACCGAGTTAAAATCCTGGACAACGCTGTTTGCATTTCACACGGTGCTAATACCATTGTGTAAGGTTTTGAAAGACTTGAATCCAACTATTCTTCCTCTATCTATGGGTAACTAGTAGGACAGACTGAGCCCTTTTTGTCTTGGTATGGTAACTGTTCTAGAAGGAAAACTCTTAATTCAAAGCTATTAAACTTTGCTTAAAAGTTGACCTTGTGTCACATCCTACTCGTGTAGAGGCTTTGGTAAATATATAAAAACTCTTTAGAAAATACATACAAAAATATAAATATAGATGTATGCAATTATCTAAACTTTCTAGGTATAGAATAACCCAAGCCGAGTTGAAATGGCATTAAAATCAAACACTTCAATTCATTAAAAATAGTAGATCCTGATAATCATCTGCCAAACCTACTTTTGTTTATATATATATATATATATATGTATATATATATATATATATATATATATATATATATATATATATATATTTACCAACCCCTCCGCACAAGCAGGATGCGACACAAGGTCAATTTCTTAAGCGGAGTTTAACAGGTTTGAATTCAGAGTTTTCATTCTCCTAGACTGGTTACCTAGCCATGGTTAAAGAGTCCAGAGTTGTTTTGGAGTCCTCAGAGTCATGAAGAAGGGAGACATTACAATCCCGAAAATTTACCACTACTATTGAATAAAAGAATCTAAAAAAAAACAAAAAAACAACCGAGTTTTCTGATATTTATTCGCAGATGAATATATCATGATAACTACATTATCATAATATAGCACATTAATGCTTCACACTAATGCCCAAACGTGATTTGTGTACTTCCAAAAAACGGATACAGATACAAAAAAATATCTCAAATATATATATATATATATATATATATATATATATATATATATATATATATTACAAACTGGATTCTTTAATCTTGGTATGGGTCTGATCACGATTGATAACTCAGAATTCAAACCTGTTAATCTTAGCTTAAAAATTGACCTTGTGTCATACCCTGCTCGTGCGGAGGTGTTGGGTAAATACACATTATTTAATTTTTTATTAGAAGGGTAGCGCCGATTTTAAAGGTATGAATTGTGTATGAATAATTTTGTAGATAAGAAATTTCAAATGAAGTATTTTAGATTGTTAATGCTAATTTAGCGCAGTCGAATCTTTCTAAACTCACGAACACAGCCGACCAGCAATGAAGTTAAATCATTACGATTGCGCCCACCGAGCAATTTTGGCATATTTCCGTGGGTTAGTGCTTTCGCCTACATGTTAATCTACGTCCATTTCGATTTTAATCTCCTTTACGCGTAAGTGTGTATTGTTTGCGATCACACGTGTGTCTGCAAGCGCTAAAAACAAAAACAACAAAAAACAACAACCAAAAGAAACAAACAAACAACAAAAAAAAAACATATGTGCGCACTTTTTGATAGGGGAACTCTTCCTTCTCCTCTCCCTTCCTCCTTCTATCATGGCCGCTTGTTTCATCTTCTTCCCAACCAATTGCCTTTGCCTCTTATCACCCCTTTGCAGATTCCTTCTCATTTCAAGTCCACATCCCAGACATGGCATACCTAACTGCGAATTCTCCAGGTGTCTGGGACGTTGGTAAGCTTTCTTCTCGTTTTTTGGTTCTTATTATTTTTATTTTTTTATTTTTGAATTTTCTTTTCTTTGAAGTTTTTTGTTTGAATAGAACTTTTAAAAGAATCTTTTGTTTAGTTTCTGAGTTTAATTTAAAATATTTTGTTCTCTTTCAACATGATAGTGACAAAGACTTTATTTTCGACTGTTTTTTGTTGATTATTGTGTTTAATAATTCGACTGATTTTACTTATTTTTACTTGATTCCTTCCTATATATATATATATTATATATATATATTATATATATATATATGTATATATATATATGTATTGTTCCTATGGTACATTTTTTGTTCTTATATATTTTTTTGTTTCTATGTAATATTTTTTGTTCCTATATACATATATTTTGTGCCTACACACACACACACACACACACACACACACACACATACATATATATATATAGGAACAGATTTGAAGACACGAATATATATATATATATATATATATATATATATATATAATTTTTTTCTTGTCTTCAAATCTGTTCTTTCAACTGACATAAAATTTATCTCGAATATATATTAAAGGACTTTTTCACAGTTCTTGATATAATTGCTCATCATTTACTCAAATATTTCTTTTTTCTTTTTATGAATTTTTATTTGTTTTCACTTTGATCTTCTAATTAATTCGATTCACAAGTATTCTCTTTCTTTCTTTTCTCTGTTTTCCTTTTTTTAATTTGTTTATGTATTATGAGGTTTTGAGTTGATGATACTTTCAATGAAAGAATCGACTTATACAATCAAGAAATATTTGTCTTAATTTTTTATATGAGGCTAGTTAATTTGTACTATTTAGATTTTTCGGACTGTTATTGTTATATACTCAAGATTTCGAAATGAAGGCTCCCGGGTTTGACAAGAAGGTTCCCTATGTAAACAAGAAGGCCAGAGGGCCCATCGGCCGAAGCGTTGTGGATATTAAACAGTAAAGATGAGTATAACAGTCCGAAATATATAAATATTACAAAGTGAAGAAATAGTTTGTTTCATTTGGATTTAGTTGTTTGTTTATTTTTGTTTATTCTAAAATTTTAAGACCACTGTTAATGAGTTCGATTCTCACTTAAACACACACACGCACACACACACACACACACACACACACACACACACACACACACACATATATATATATATATATATATATATATATATATATATATAATATAATAAGATGAATATATAAAGGTTTTACATATCTATTTATTAGGTGACATATAATAGTATATATATATATATATATATATATATATATATATATACTTAATGTGTGTGTGTGTGTGTGAGAGAGAGAGAGAGAGAGAGAAAGGGAAGAGAGATTACAGATATATCTATAGGAGTCTTAACACATAATTGTATTAGCTTGAAAAGGATTTTAAACAATCTCAAATACGTGTCTAAAATAAATAGAAAACATTCAAACCCTTTTGTAGCCATTTTTTATTAAAATATGTATTATTAAATTATTTTTTAAATCATACATATGTATATATTATATATAGGTATAATGTATGTATATATATATATATATATATATATATATATATATATATATATATATATAATAGTTTATATACTATATAAACTAGATGATGATTTTTAAGAATCTGACACATGTCGCGTTGAATTAACTTTTTTTTAAAACAAAATTTAAACCATTTTCTTTTATTATAATATATAATATCAACAATATGTTTACAATTATTAATATATACAAATTAAAGACTGTAATTTGTGTAGATATTGCGTTGATACAATAATTATTTCCTTTGGATATTTCCTATATTTAAATATGTTTTTCTAAATTGATATTCATTTGAACTTCTTGGTTTTAAGTATTTATTAATTTGATCTTAGCATGACACAAGATTACAAGTGTAGGGTGTCCAGTGTGGATCAAATAATGACCTGCTGGACCAGCCTTGTTAGCATTAATTCCACGCGCTCTTCTGTTTCTTCTTGTCATTTAATTTTAATCCGTTTTTTTAACAAATTTGTTTTTGTTTCTTCCTCAATTCTTATCTTTCAGATTACGGCATAACTTTATTTTGAAACTTCGCAGTTTTTCATATTTGTAGCTTTAAAGTCGATTATTATTCTATACGTCATTTTTTACTTGTTTTAACTGTGATTCAGTTCTTCGGTTTGTTAACATTCTTTTTTGTGTATTTATTTTATTTTATCTATAAAAATGTCATTTTTTTAAAATTACACTTTATTTCTCTGAATTTTTTTAGATGAGGCTAATTTGTATTATTTGTATTATTCGGACTATTGTCATCACGTGAGATCAATAGTCTGAATAATCCAAACTTTATATGTTTCTATTTTTCTTTTCTTTGAATTAAATTTCATGTTGATTAGGAATATATTAGAATTTTTGTTTTCAAAACAATTTTTCCCGAAGATAACCATATTTTTCGAAATCATCATTTTTCCTCGCAGCAAATATAAACCACTTGAACTTAAATGAAAAATATTCAATTAGTGTTGTATACCACTTCCATATTCAATGATTGATTTTCAACCATTTTGATTTTTAAATAATGAAAATGAACTTCATGTCAGATTTCGATTAATGGCTAATGTTCATTTAATAATATTCATTTAATAATGTCCATTTAAAAAATGCATGCAGTGTCACACATAAAACATGTCGATTTATTAAAATTCACAAAACAGATCTATCTATCTATCTATCTATCTATCTCAGCCTGTTCATATCTATCTATCTATCTATATATCTTAGTCTGTTCATATCTATCCCATGTTGTTCATACCTATTTGTCTATGTATTTCAGTATCTATCTATCTATCTATCTATCTATCTCAGACTGTTTCTATCTACCAATTAAAAAAAATGCATGCAGAGTCACTCATTAAAATGACGATCTATTAAAAATCCCCAAACATTATTTTTCTTATGAGATTAAAATATTAAATTATTCTTGTAAATTACAAAACGGGAAAGGTTTAAAAGATTTCAGATTCTGATTGAATAGATTTAATTCAAATTAAATTCTATTTACAACGTGAGTAAATAATAAACAGAATTTAGTTATTTAATAAACAATCCATTTCAGTTTGAACTGAATGGCATTGTTCGATTTCAAAGAATTTTTCTGTGATATCATGAAGATAATATTGAAAAAATAGTTAAGATTTTTGTACTAAGTTTCAATTGATTTTTCTTTTCGTATTGTCTTATATTGGTCTGACTGACCAAATTTCCGATCATCTTTTTTCACTGACACTATTTAAAAACATCACAAATTTGCTTGCATATTAATTGATTAAGTAAATTCATCACATATAAATTTCATTTGTATTCAAGTTCTTTTCTACTCATATCTCTGTTGTTTTTAACACATGATGGTTCGTAGGTTCTTCGTACTTCGTCAGGTATACGCAGTATTGAAATGTTTTTAAAGACATTGTGTACAAACATTTATCCAAAAGATGTGTTAAAGAATTCATTTTAAATTGATTGCATGTGTTTGTGTAGAGTGTCTGGTCTCATATTAGATGTGTGTGCATTTGTTTGTCTCCGTATGTATGTATGTATGTATGTATGTATCTATGTATCTATCTATCTATCGTTTATATATATATATATATATATATATATATATATATATAATTTACCAATTATACAAATTGTTTTATCGTTTGAATTTTCATTTCCTATTTATTGTCACTTCTTTAATGACGATTATGATAACATCAATTTGAACGTTTAATTTTTTACACTATTATTTAACTTTTTCCATCAATAGAAATACATATAAGTTTGTCGCAAAAATACTTGATTTTAATTTATATAATGATTTTTCTAATACGTATTTTTAAAAAGTCAGTTATCTAAAAAAAAAGATAAATAAAATATTTTTTCCCCAGGCAAATGATATGAATTACCGTAAAAAAAACCTATTGTCTTTATAACCTATTAATCCTCTGCAATGAATACTTAAAAAAAGATAATTTATTCATTTTGATTTCGTATTGAATTTTTAAATCGAAAATTGTTTCGTCTTATCTCCCACACTTTGGGACACAATTTCATATTGATTCTGTATGAAAAATTAGACTATTTATTCAATCAAAAGCATTGTCTTGTTACTGCCCTCGACCTTGAATTGTATGATGTCAGATTTCTTCTTCTTGTACTACTACTACTACTACTACTACTACTACTACTACTACTAATAATAATAATAATAATAATAATAATAATAATCCAGTGGATCACAGGGTAAAGATGAAGGAAAACGAAAAGATTGACAAATACCTGGACCTTGCCAGAGAATTGAAAAGCTGTGAAATATAAGGGTGGAAGTGATACCAATAGTGGTTGACGCACTAGGAACAGTCCCAAAAGGCTTGGGGAAAAAGACTGGAGGAACTGGAAATTAGAGGAGGATTTGAGACATCTGCATTGCTGCAATCGGCTAGAATACTCAGAAGAATCCTGGATACCTGAGGAGACTTGTTGTCACTCAGACTCCAGCGAAAGACCATCAGCTAACGCTGATGGGAAAAACTCACAGGAGTGAACATAATAATAATGATAATAATAATGATAATGATAATAATAATAATTGAACACTGAGAAATATATGACAAACAATAAGTGCTGAAATAATTTGGATTTATTTTGAAAAAATATAAATAATTTCGTCGATACTTTCGAAAAAATTGGAAGCTACAAGAGTTCTACTGTCAAAATCATGAGAGTAAAGCGTCTACTGTGGTGTGATGGTTAACAAACCTGTCTAAGCGAGTTCAATACTTACTGGGGGTCATTGTGTCTTCCAAAGGCCAAGCTTTAATTATAATTAATTAATTATTTCATTTATTTTGAAATTTTCATTATTTACGTGTTGAAAATATTTCAGTTTTTTTTAACAAATGTTGACACATTAGAGATTGACATGCATTAAAAAAAATGAACCCCAGAAATTCACGTAGCTGGGTTACCAAGTCAGTCGGTATTAGGACGATTCTAAGTTGGCCCTTTCTTCCAACAGAAGAATGTTAGAGTTGCTCATGTCCAAGTTGAGAGCTAGATGTTCAACATTATTGAACAGAGCAATACAATTGGTAATTAAAAAGCTTAAAAATCGGTCATTTTGTGATTATAGATCTATTTTAACCCACAGGTATCAGTAGGTAGAAATAGATCTATAACCACAAAATGATCGATTTTTAAGCTTTTTATCTCCTAATTATGTATATATATGTGTGTTTATATATATATATATATATGTGTGTTTATATATATGTGTGTTTATATATATATGTGTGTGTGTGTGTGTGTTTATATATATATATGTGTGTGTGGTGTTTATATATATATATGTGTGTGTGTGTTTATATGTGTGTGTGTGTGTTTATATATGTATGTGTGTGTTTATATATGTATGTGTGTGTGTGTGTGTTTATATATATATATATATATATATATATATATATATATATATATATATATATATATATACGTTTGCTCGTAAACAATTTTTGCAGCATCTTTTATTATAGATCAACTGTTAGGCTAAGATAGATAACAATCAAATATTGATTAATTGGTTGATTTTAATGGCATGTCAACCCGTCAAGGTTTATTCTATGCTTAAAGGTTAGGGAACCGCGTTCATTGTATGTTCATATTTATATATTTTGTGTAGTTGTTTCTTAAATTTTTTTCATTTTTGATTAAAAAAGAAGGACCCAGATTGTTTACTGTACAATTAAGTACTGAATAGGATCATCGCTGCTTAACTTCGGTGATATAAGTGGAAACCAGTGTTTTCAGTGTAACGTTACCGTGATAAGTTGCTATTTGACGCGGATAAATCTGAGATTAAATGAAATTTATGTAAATAAAGAAATTATATTATGGCTAGGGAAATTTTAAAACTTTTTTCTTCGCGGTAAAAAAAGTAGAAGTGCCACTCATACAATAAATACTGTTAAATTATTGACGAGTTGAAGAATCGTTAAAGTCATTACAGTTTTTTCAAACTTACCAAATGGCATTTCGTGTATGATTCATGAATTTTGGCGATTTAGAGAAAAATTAATCATAATGAATCGATCGCAGAATTTTGAAGCAGGAATATCTTTCTCGCATGTCTTTAAAAACTCAAAAACTCAAATAAAATCTTTTCTTTTTACATAGAGTTTATATATTGACTTTTGGTGTCATTTAAAGGAAATGAATATCACACTGACACATGTATATGTATACACACACACACACACACACACACACACACACACATATATATATATATATATATATATATATATATTTATTTATTTATTTATTTATTTATAGTCACCAATACAATTAAAAGTTCGTCTTACCAATGGTTTTGAAACGTTTCTGATGACGGATAATCACCTAAAAGTGATGTTCCGAAACCATTGGTAAAACATACTTTTAATTGTATTGGTGAATAAATAAATAAATAAATAAATAAATACACCTCTTACAGAAGTAATTAGGCACTTTATAATCATTTCTCCAATAATAATAACAAAAAATTAACTATATATATATATATATATATATATATATATATATATATATATATATATATATATATATATTAAACCGATCACAGCATTTATATATATACGTTAAGATATATATGTATGAAGTATGTAACTTTTGGTTTTATTTCATTACAACAGCAATCAGCCCCCCCCCCCCGACTAATATTGCAAATAATAAGTCTAAAAAAATAAAAATAGTCAAATGGTTATTCCTGTAAAAGAATTAAAATAGAGAAACATTTAGATAATTCTTAAAAATATGAAAAAACGAAATGCTGGAAAAATATCTGAAACTTGCTACAAAATTAAATTATGGATATCAAGGTGACAGTTGTACGTATCATTACTAGAGTACATGGAACAAAACTGTTGTTTTTAGTACTGGAGAGTCTTGCTGTCACTTTATCCCCAGTGAAAACCAATGATTTCTAGTGGAGGGAAAATAATTAATACTAAAATGATTAATACAATTACCTTGAAAAAATTCTTGTTTTCGTGAAAAACATTAAAATGCCAAGAATATTCAAAGAATATCAATCAGGAAAAAAAGGAAAAAAAAAAAAAAAAAAAAAAAAAAAAAAAAAAAGAAAGAAAGCAAGTTTGTTCTGACAGTAATGGTTCAGAAATATTTCATCAATTCAAGAAATTTTGACCAACGGAATTCAAAACCGTGACTGGTTGTCTGTTGAGGGTAGGGGATTAACACGGTTGTCACAAGGGTTAATCGTCTGTTAATTCGAAAAATGAGTAGCTGAAATATGAAATAAGAATATGTTCGACCTTTAATAGAACGGACAATTGGAGATGAATGAAGTAAGGAACACTATATATATATTATATATATATATATATATATATATATATAATATATATATATAATGTGTGTGTGTGTATGTATTTGTATGAGAGAGTTTTATAAAATCTCTTCATAATTATTATAAATTCTTCAGAACATCTTATTTATAATAATTTTTTATTCATCATTATATTTTTTATCAACATCTCCCTCCCCAAAACACACACACACACACACACACACACCACACATATATATATATATATATATATATATATATATATATATATATATATATATATATATATATATATATATATATATATATATATATATATATATTGATATATATATATATTATATTATCAATGTGATTAATTAATTTAATTAATCAAATTAGATTAATTAATTAAACATCCATAATAATATATATATATATATATATATATATATATATATATATATATATATATAAACTAGTAACATAAAACAAGAGAGACTGAAAAGTCAGTTGAAAACAATTATTTGTTGGAATTACTAATAATCACGAAACTTTTGCACACCTCATTTCTTTCTATTAATAATGGAGATTCGGTCTCAATTTGTCTGTAACAAAAACTACATCACTGATTACGTCACAATTACCAAAATTGTCAATGCATAAAATAAAGAAAATTCCTCTTAATAAAATAAATAAAACCTGTTCCTTATTTAAAATTTGACTCCTTTCCATTCAATAAATAAACTCTATATTATTTAAATAAATAAACTATATAAGCTATGAAATTAATTATTTCTTTTTACTTAAATGGAAAAAATTATTTGTGAAATTTGTAATCAATCTTAAAAATTATTTTTACTCTCGCCCTTGTTTTTCAGTAACAAGAAGTTAACTAAAAAGTTTACGAATGAATAAATACCTACGATTTTGTGTAATATTTATGGGTTAAATATTCAAAATATTTATTTAATTAATAATTATTAGATGTCGCAAATTTTATTTAAGGGGACAGAATTAAGTTTCATTTTAAACTGTTTTATTTTTAAAATCTTTAATAAATTTGATGATTTTACCTACTTATGATAAATCCCTCTGACATTGAATTTTAACTACCACTCCACTCGGGCAATATCTTTCAAAAATAATTTTTTACACCACCCGGAGGGTATTTTTTTTCTTCTTTTTCTTATACTAATAATGAAGAACTGATCAAAGTTATCAGTACAATCCTAATTTACGAATGTGACCAATAATTTATTTGAAACCAAAATTATTCAATTATGCACATACATCATAATTTTTAGGTTGAATTATAAATCAATGGTAAAAATATTAAATTATGAAATTTATTTAAATCTGTGATTCCCAATCTTTTTATGTCCCGCAACCCTAAAATCTTTTAATATCTTCTCACACCCTTTAAAGTGATTATTATATAAGAATAAAGGTGACCAAAACAAATTTTTATAAGCATTTTTAATAATATATAAACAAAAATGAAACATGGAAAATAACAAAAATTACAACAAACTAAAAGTTGTATAATCCTACAAATTTTCTTTTAATCCATATTTAAAATAAATGAAATGAATGAAAAAGAGAAATGTTATCTCCTACCTCGTGGAATGCTATCTCGCAAACCTGGACAGTAGGATAGGTCGATTTTTTACTTTTTTAAAATATCGAATTGTCATCTATGCGAAAGTTGTGTCTTAGTATACTGAATATTGATACTAAAAATGAGATCTTTTACTTGTACCATTGTTTGAGGAAATAGCATCAAAGATCGTCTGTTACAGCTTGATTAATAAGGTAAAAAGCAGCATATCAGAGGTATTGGTGGTGGTGGTGGAGGACGCATTTTCAATTTGAATTATATTTATAATATTTAATTCGTTTCATTTTAATAAAATAAAATAACATTTCTGATTTAAATATTGAAAACGGTAAATTTTCTAACCAATTTCTAGGCTAAATTTTGCGAAAACGAGGATTTTTAGTACATTTTAGTAGACGATCTTTGATGCTATTTCCTCAAACAATGGTGTAAGTAAAAGATCTAATTTTTTGTATCAGTATTCAGTACACTAACATACAGCTTTCGCATAGATGGACAATTTTCGATTTTAAAAAAGTGAAAAATTGACCTTCCCTACTGGACATCCTGGTTTAGATTGTTTAAAAAGGAGGAAAAACGGAAGAAAATCCAAGATTTCCTTCGTGAGTTCTTGATGATAAGCAATATTTATTGTGCGAAATTATAAGAATTATCGTCAGTTTTTCATGACAATATTCGAACTAATCTCTTCATCTTTATTGTTTTGATCACCTCTCTGGTATTCCTAAATTTGTCTTACATTCAGAAATGAACTCTATCAATTAACCCAAGAATCGATATAACCTCATTTTATTGTTTTCCTTACTACGTTTTGGCCGACATGTTCTCCGGCCTTTCTCAGTTGTATGTTGTGTTTGTGAAAGGTTAGATCATCAAAAGGACAAAGAATTATCAGTGTTTTTTTTATGAATGATAATTCATTACTGAAATTCAGAGAACACGAAGAAGATTAACTGAGAACGACGCATCGATCGAAAAATTGTAATCATAAAAAAAAACAAGGATTAAGATACCAATTAAAATAGCATAAAAAATAATTTACATTTCATATTCGGAATTATTCTGCGGATCGATTAGAATTTTAACGAAGTCACTGTTCAAATAGCGCTTCTATCCTTGAGAAAGGTATGAATCTAACTATTCTACCTGCAGCTATGGGTAAATAGTAGGAGAGACTTGGCTCTTTAACCTTGATTAGGCAACCAGTCTAGAAGAAAAAAAACTCTGAATTCAAACCAGATCACTTTAGAATAGGATCAGGCTATTTCAATTTAATAAAGAAAAATTTCGATTAAAAAAATTATATTTGAAATTTAACATTTGAAACGAAGAGTTGATAATTATTTTGACAAAAACAAAACAGTAAATAAGGTAAATATATACAAAACAATTCTAAAACAATGTTTCCATTTCAATCATTGCATTCCTAATATAGAAAAGGAGGTCGATATATTATTTTTAATTTTACTGCTAATTAAAAATTATCATAAACGTTTTTTTAACTATATACCTTTTTAACAATAGATGCAAAATTATATTATTATATATATATATATATATATATATATATATATATATATATAATATATATAAACTAATGTTAATCCAAATGAGTCAGATATACCTACTACTTTCTCTTAGTAGTCAGATTCTTGCTCTGATGAGCTACTAAGCGAAACTATTAGTATCAGACTCATTAGGATTAACATTAATATTAGCTGTACTTATGTATCAAGCACTCTTTACATTTTAGCTTTAGGCGATCCTAGCGGCTTATATATATATATATATATATATATATATATATATATATATATATTATATATATATATATATATACCTTTGGCCAAGTGTTATAGTGTTAATCGATTATTCTCCGTTGGTTCGACCCTCTTGCTCTTTTTTTTTTTCATTTTTTTCTCAAATGAATTTTGTAGCATATTTTTACTAACAAATTATTTGCCGTTTTTTTTTTCTTACCGCAAGGGTTTAATAATAGGATTAATATATATATATATATATATATATATATATATATATATTACTTGAATAATAATAATAATAATAATGAGAAGACTTGCTGTCACTCAGACTCCAGTTAATGTCTTGCAAAGAGTAATATAATAATAAAAAAACGAAAAGATTTAGAATCTTTATTATTCCATTAAAACATTATGACCGAATTTTTACTGACAAAAAAAGTATGATTTTGGAAACGCACAAACATAGAATTAAACCCAAGAAAGTAAAAAACAAAACAAAACAAAAAACAAAACAAAAAAACAAATGTTATAAAAACAAAACAAAACAAGATAAAGATAATATAAGGAATTTGCGAGATATAGAGAGCGAAAGTTTTGCCTAGAATTCCTTGATCCTATAGAATGGTTCCAAATTTGAAAAAGTAAAAACCAATTAATATTTCAACATAGAAGGTATACAAACCCAACAACCATCTCTTTAAATTGTGTTGTCTATATCGGAAAGCACTGAAATTATTGGGCTATTTTGGCCTCTTGTAATAAATTATTGGGGATAAAGCTACTCGAAAGAATAGAAAATGATGAATTTTCACATAGCCAAATCTTCAAAATAAAGAGAAGAACGATTATTATTCTATTAATACTAAATAGAATCTATTGATATTCAACGTCTTGATTATAAATACAAGAAATGTTTAATTATAATTCATAATATGTATGGTTAAAATTTAAAGTGTTTCTTACCCACCTTATGAATTAAAATTCATCAAAACTTGAGAAAAAAAACAAAATGAATAAAACATAACGTAATTTTTTGCTGTATTATGAAGAGAAAGGATGTTAAAAAATCACATAAAATATATTTATTTTACAGTCTTTAAAACGGGAGAATCTTATAAATTAAAATTTGTATTTGTGAAAATGGCGAATTTTTACCATTTTTTCTCTTAAACATGTGATTCTTTTAATGTGATTTATTTCATTGTTATAATTAAGAAATTAATATGATTTTTTATATATAAATTTAGGCACAGAAAAAAGTTTAGTTCTCCAGAAAAAATTGAAATAAGTGACAATTTACTATTTAAATTCTTTTCATAAGTTTTTAAAGAAAGTTTGGTAAGCAGAAATTTTGGCCACACCAAATTTATAAACTATTTCTCTGAATTTTTTTTTAGATAAGGCTTGATAATTAGTATTATTTGAATTATTCGGACTATTGTATAACAATAAAGATGAGGACGATAGTCCGAATAATTCAAATTTATAAATATTTAATCTTTATTAAAATTACTGAGTGAGTCAGAAGTAATCAGTTATATAAGGAACAAAATCGGCAAAATGTGATGTTAAAAACAAATAACTTCACTTGTCGAGAAAACGGAAACAGCGAAACGAGTTCAAACTTCGTTATCGGTTGGTTGTGTTCACTTATTAATGCACTTGGTAAAGACATGAATCCTGTTCTCCCTTGACAAATTAATAGAGAAATAAATCAAATCATTCTTCAAAAAAAAAAAAAAAAATACCTTACTGCCTAAGATAATATCCGAATCTCTTACCCTAATAAAGAGGCAGCAAATATCTTTTATCTACGTAATATATATTAACATTTTGACATCCACCATTTTTTTAAATATTAACACTTTGACCGTCTGATAATTGAAAGTAAGCATGAAACTTTAGTTACGTGATATTAAATCCATAATATTTAATATTTGATTTTAAATCTGTTCTACTATTTTAGCATTGAGCACCTTCATATGCTAATACTTTTCTCATTCATTCTCCAATCATTCTATGTATATATATATATATATATATATATATATATATATATATTGATGCAAACAATGATAGTTTTAACACCTTTATGTAAGACATTCTCGATAATGGTTCTATGTTTTATGTAAAACTGAAAGTCGTCGCAATTTCGGACTTTTCATGAATTCTTTTCATGATTAAATCCCAAAAATTCTTAGAAAAATTGAAAAGAAAAAGAAAAAAATGCAGTCATTTATTTTTGTCGTGGACAATGAAATTTGTTAAAAAGTGATTGGAAGAAAATATGTATATATACTTTAGTTTGGATGAAATTTATTGTTGTCATTTAGTCAACACGTGTTTTGTTTATATGCACGGAATATTTTATTTAAAATTATTTTCAATATAAAACAAATAAAAACAAAATATCGGGCATATAAATCTTTTTCAGGACCAAGCGCTATCGATTTTTTAAAAAAGCTATTCGAAACACGTGTTGACGAAACACCAATAAATTTCATCCTACCCAAAGCATTATATATATATATATATATATATATAATATATATATATATATTATATAGTTCTTTAATCATTTTTTCAACATATCTGGCGGATTCATTTCCATTTTTCTCACTTACAAGCCACACACATACACACACACACACACACACACACAATTTATATATATAATAAATATATAATATATATATATATATTATATATATATATATCGAGAGAGAGAGAGAGAGATAGGGTTGTAAGGGTTTCGCGTATGCTTCGAATATTTGTGTTATAAAAATTAAACAAATAAAAATAGTTTTTTAAGCATGAATGGATGCTAACATACATTCATCCTCGATTCATTCTTAAAATTTATTTATATTATTTAAAATTTTCTATAACACAATATATATATATATATTGATCAAATAGTATAAACCCGTTTGTTTTCTCTTATTTGATTATAAATTCTAACTGATGCGTGAAAGATTTCATTCTTTTTATCAAGGAAATGGTTCGGGAAAACAATTTAGAAAAACACATTAACCCTTCCTGTACAAATAATCTAAAGACCTTTATTCCCAGCGGAATGGGCACCGGTGATAAAAACAAAATAAGTAAGTAAAAGAAGCTTTCATACAATTATGATTCGACGCCACTTGGTCTGTCAAAGTGTCCGGATTATTGTTTATTTAAAAACGAAGTAGACGCGAAATTGAATTTCGGGGTCATTGAATGAGGTCAGAAGGTGATGGTCAGATCTGATAATGTACCATTCGGTCAGTTTGGCTAAGTAACTGATCTAAATTAATTATTTAACAAAATGTCTCGCTTGATGCTGACCTGGAGCTGATGGAGGAAAGGAAGCAAGTATCAAGGAGGGTTAAGGTTTGAATTTCGAGATGAAATGTTACTGTCAGGTTGAATTAAATCTGACCTGCTAAATTTTGATTTAATTTGCTGCTTTTCATCACACGTACGTGCACACACACACACACACACACACACACACACACACACACACACACACACATATAATATATATATATATATATATATATATATATATATATATATATATATACGTACCTATATATTTAAGTATATATATGTGTCTATATATATTATGTATATATATATCAAAATAAATCTGCAGCAGATTAAAAATGTAACTAAGATTATAATCTTGTTGAAATGCAATTATAAAACCCACATAAAAAGTAAAAGCTACAACTTTTTAAACTTTCATCTGCTTTTTACTAAACGATTTTATCATTTGTACAACGCGAGTTATTAAGTTTTAAATTTATTTTAAAACTGCTGCAAGACTTTATGAACGCACACACACACCACACTATTATATTATATATATATATATATATATATATTATATATATAATAAGGTGTGTAATATAAGTATCGATGATTAAGAGAAAGCAAATATAGTTTAAACTTCTATATTACCTCGACAATCCAACAATAAAATTTTGATATAAACAGATTTAAAGTATAAGTAGGATTATAAAAGTTGTATTTATGTATGCATTTGCGCGCACGAACACACACACACACACACACACACACACACACACATACATATATATATATATATATAAAGTTAAAAGTAAGGAAATGAATCCGACGGTATATAAGGATAAAATGATATGAAAAAACACAGACGTTGTTCAAATAAAGTTCTTTGTTCAGCTTTATATTGCTGATATTGCAATATTTCGATTTATTCCAAGAATCTTCTTCAGAGCATATTATATTGTGTTATTATTTTTGTTTTAAATTTGAAATATTTCTATTTCTTACAAAAAATCAGTTACACCTGATTAGGAATGTGACACATGCTTTTTGAGACATTTGTTGTCGCGAAGAAATTTTGACCCAAGTTTATTTTTTTATTTTTTATTTTGCTTCTATCAGACAGACCTTGATTTCAACTTTGTGGGCCCAGGGCTCTACTGGTTAGGGGATCCCACAACTATGTCAACTTAGAAAAAACAAACAAAAAAAAACAAAAAACAATTAAGTAAAATTAATTTATTTAGAGAAAAATATATAAGTTAGATTCCGAAGAAAATGTTTGATTTGATTTTTCTCGGGGGGGCCTTGTGGTGTTGTGGCTAACGTTCTGCACTGCAACATTGTAGTAAGCGATTTCTAACTCCAGTCATGCTATTACGGACTAATACCTTTAATGGCATGAATCAACCCACCCCACCTCAGCTATCATTTAAATAGTATTACTACTGTTCTTCTACGAGGATGGTTTGGCATTAAATAACCCTTGATGGTTGATATGCCATTAAACAAAGAAACAAAACCAAACCCTTTTTTCTCAATTATATTGACTGTAAGAATAACTTTGACTTTTTTTCAGTTTCTTTACAACTTGCAGCAATTCTTTTTCAATGATAAAACTAATTTTATAATTATAACAGGTTTTAAAGAGGTAGTTTGGACACCCCTCTTATAGGGGTTGGTGCAGTTGCCCCTTTATAAATCCGTCCCTGCTGTCAATTCTTATTTAAAAACGTTTGTTGCAATCAAGAACTTCGTTTTACACGTTTAAATTTGGTCAAAACTTGTTCATACCTTCATTAATGCTGATAGCCTTTTAATTAAGCGCGTCCTGGGACGCATGTATTTGATTTGAATTGGTCCCCGGGAAGTTTTATGAGTCTCAACTAAAGTTTCTTCATTAATTGTAGAACTAAAGCCGTCTAACCCCTACCGTGTATCTAATAGCGTGTAATTCATTTTCAAGAAAATATTGAAATGTATTTACAGAGAGCTGGAAATGGTAGGGGAAGAAAAAATAAACACTGGGATGCATGGGTACAATTTTCCTGTGTTCTTTTAGATCTTTATGCGTCAGTGACGCAGGATGTGTACCTATCAACATCTCTTTACCTTTCAGTTTTACTTAAGAATAACAATGTTCTCTCTTTTACATTTGAAAATTTGTTTATACATCTATCTATCTATCTATCTATCTATCGATCACAATTTGTGATTATTAAAAAAGCTTTAGTGGCTGAATTTTATATTCCCTTTACTGACAGCAGTCATTGTTCAAACATCTTTTTTTTTATTGAAATAGATCACTAATTAGGCCTGAATCTATTCTAGTAGTGACCACTCCAAGCAGAGTTTAACAGTTTGGATTCAGAGTTTTCCTTCTTCTAGACTGATTGGCTAACCAAGGTTAAATGCCCTACTATTTACCCATAGCTGGAGGGAGAATATTTGGATTCGTACCTTTCTCATGGTATTAGCGCTATGTGAACTGTAACTCTGTCGACCGGGTCCATTTCTACGACTCTAACCAGTACACTCACCGCGCGCTTCAAAAATCGATAAAAAATCCAATGATTATGGCAATTTTTAAAGCAATCAAGTAAATCATTGGTGCAACAAGATCTTACATTCTCTATATCTGCACATTTGTGTACTTATAGAATCTGCATATCTACATCCGGCTATTTAATTAGAACATAGAACTAGTGAAAGATGGACCTTGCTAGCCATGTTCATTAGAGAAACAGTAAACTGAAAGGAGTCACTTCGTGGTTTCTATTTACGATGAATTCGTTGTCTGGAAAAATTACTCTGTCGATGGACTTTACAAATTGTACATTGTGAACGATATACTGAAGGCACGTGAGCGCATCTGCTGATGGTTTTCACATGTGTGTATTCATATGTCATCTTGTCTATGTAATTGTACCTAAAATTTAAAGTAGATGTACACATTAAGTAATATATATAATATAACATATTATATACTTGGGAGAATATGTGTTTAAATGAAGTCGAACCTAATTTTTATGAAGTTAATTAATTAATAATTAATTAATTAATTAGGCGGGATTACTATTAAATTTAAGGCTAAACAATCGAGAAAATCAATCTCTGTATGTACATTTCGGCCTATATATATTATACTATGCGTGATTGTGTCTATACAGACACTTAGACACTTTACACCACGCACCCACACCACACACACACACACACACACAAACTACTCATATATATATATATATATATATATATATAATATATATATATATATATATATTTGGAGGATATGTGCTTAATTGAAGTCATACCTAATTTTGAAAATTATTAGTTAATAATTAATGAATTTAGGCGGGCAATATATGTTTCAAATGTAAGGTTAAAGAAATTCAAGAAAATGTCAATCCCTGTATGTACATTTCGACCTATCCTGTATGTACCTTTCGACCGGATCCCATACAGGGATTGACATTTTCTCGATTGGTGTTAACCTTACATTTGAACATATATGCCCGCCTAAATTCTTTAATTTTACTAATTAATCTTTAAAATTAGGTATGACTTCAATTAAGCACATATCCTCCAAAAAATTGTCGGCTAAAGGCCATATAAAAAATAAACAGATTGTTTGTTTTACTACTTCATATATATATATATATTATATATATATGTGTGTGCGTGTGCGTGGCTATTTTTATTTGCTGAGAAAATTTGAATACAAATTATCCAAATCAAATCTTTCTCTCTTTACACAAACTCTCTGTCATAATAAATGCCCACTTCCTGTCTTAAAACTCAATTCTTAATTGATCGCTTTGAAAGATTACATGACTTGGCAAATTTCAAATAATACTTATTTATTTATTTATTACTATTTTGATTGAAAAAAAATAACGTTTTCCTTTTTTTATCATTAAAATCTTTCGTTTGAAATTGTATTGGACTGATCTGAAACAAAATTCTTTTGACAAATACATTTATGTATATGATAAAATAGAAATCATTTTCGTTTTTGTACGTCATTATTATTATTACTAGAAATATATGCAAGTATTTAAGTTTTGATATAATAAATATCATATTAAATTAGAAAGGCTAAAGAAACTGAATAAAAATGCAGATAAAAAGATTTTGAACAGAGGGTATGATTGAAAAATAGAACAACTTTGAACTAACTCTTCCATCATTTTCCATTACTCCCGTCTGTCTTTGGTAAATTTCCTAATTTAACTATTTAGTTAAAATAGGAAGTAAAGAATAATATTACAGTTATTTCTTCTGTTAATGGATTTTTTTAAGATTTATCCCTGAGATTTTTGCTCATATTCATTAAGATAAAACCAAACAATTAGAAATCAATAATACTAAGCATATATTTATTCAAATCAAATTTTTAAGATCAATATGTAAATTAGCCTTCCCATTTACACTGTAATCCGCTATTTTGTTGTATATATAAATACAATTGCATGTTATTAGTATGTAGATATGGTCAACAGTGTTAATAATGAAAAACAATTTTATTAATAATTGAGGTTTAAATAAAAATAAAATCATGGAGAATGTGATGTAAATAACTAAGGGAATTGTGACTGGAGTAGTAATATAGTTTCGGTTACAGACTGACAAACCCACAATCTCCATTATAATAAGATTATTATTATTATTATTATTATTATTATTATTATTAATTGTGATTTTATCCGGGTAAATGTAATGCCTTTAACTTTAGACATATCACTCTCTCTGAAACTCATTCCGTTATTCCCCTTGTTCAAAACAATTAAAATAATTAGTAATTATTTTAATCACAGCCTTAAATTCATTCTTAGATAATCCCTTTGAAGTCTGGAATATCAACTTAAACGATATGGAGACAAATCTCAAAAAATGTCTTACAATTCCTTTTTTTTTTTCTTTTTTCAATGCTAATAAGTTTTGCAATTCATTATTTCTTGCATAAATAAACGTTTTTTTTTTAAGCCATTGGAAAAACATAACATTCTCTTTTCTGTTTTATCATAAAAATATTTCGTTTGAAATTGAATCTGATTGTCCTGAAACTAAATACTTTTATTGAAAAATATATTATGAATAGAATAAAAGAATAAAATGCAATGTTGACTAATTCTAATTTTGTACGTCATAAGACAAAAGTTAAAGAAATTATATATATATATTATATATATTATATATATATGTGTGTGTGTGTGTGTTGTGTGGTGCGTGCTGGAGTGTGTTCCACCAATTTTCAAAGTGAGATCCATCTGTGAGCGTTGAAAATCTTCAATGAAAAGTCTGGTCTTTAACTGGTCACGAACACTCACCACAGGAGTCAACCGTAGGGACGTAACTATTAGGTTAATCTGACTGTTTGGGGAATAGGGGTAAATTAACCCAGATTCATTCATTTTTAAAATTTATGTAAGAAATGTAAGGGGACGTCCCTGTGGTGTAATGGCTAATGTACTAGACTGCAAAATCGTAGTAAGCGAGTTCAAACTCCAGTCGAGCCATTACGTTTACATTTGGATAAATACCCTTGGGAAAAGGTATGAATTCTCTCATCTCTCTATGGGTTAAATCAGGGCTCGACAACCCCCGGTTTTCGTCTGGCCCGCCAACTTAGCTGAACTCTGACTATCCAATTAGTATCGAATAGAAATACAGTAGTTCGATCCAGCTTAAGCCATTAAAGACCAGAGGCAAATATCTTTTTTATTTAAACCTTCAAAAAAAGACATCTTTTTGGACTGAGCGTTTTTGAGTTCGGGAAAGTTTATTTGTATTATATCTAATACCCTGGCCCTTCACTGAGAAACTGCATAACCAATTGCCCCCCCCCACCAAAAAAAAGGTTGCCAACTCCTTGGTTAAATAGTACTATACTATTCTTCTAAAAGGATGGGTTTGGCAATAAATAGCCCACAAATGTTGGTATGTCATTAAACAAAGAACTGATTTGCCTTTCTAATCTAAGCTTGATATATATATGTGTTTGTACAAGATGCGTCAAAAAAGTCTCAAGATTTTTGTACTTTTTGACACACCTTGTATTCTAAAACATAACGTCCCTTTCATTAATTCCTTTTTCAGAATACAAGATGTGTAAAAAAGTACCAAGTTTAAAGATAGAATTAAGAATGAATGTTTTTTTTTTTCAGAATACAAGGTTTGTCAAAAAGTACAAAAAAAATCTCGATACTTTTTTTGACACACCTGTATATATATATATATATATATATATATATATATATATATATATGCACATAAGTAGTGTATCTAAGTCTGTTCTAAGCAATCTGAATCTTATTGACTTGTGTTATCAGTCGCCAATCCTTTTTTCCCTTTTGAAGAAACCGACAAATATAGGTCCGTCTTAATGAATGAGAAGGAGGTTGGTAGGATTTACCTTGACACACAAATATTTATCATCTGAAAAACATGAAAATGAAGAGAAAAATATACAAATTGTATTATCTTGTTGGGTCTTAATTTTGGGACGCGTAACATGTCAAAAAAATAATCACATGATTCTATTAAAATAACATGGAACATATCACACACACACACACACACACACACACACACACACACAGAGATATATATCTATATCTATATATATATATATCTATATATATATATATATATATATATATATGAAGAGAAATGAAAGTAAATCCGATGGTATGTAGTATAGTGTGAAATTTGAAAAAACACAGGTTTAAATAAAATGAGTGGTAAGTTTATTAGCCGACGCTGCAGTGTTTCGATCTGTTAAGTAGATCTTCAACAAAAGCCCTGAAGAAGATCTACTTAACAGATCGAAACACTGCAGCCTTGGCTAATAAACTCACTACACTATTTTATTTAAACCTATGTTTTTTTTTCAAATTTCTCACTATACTACATATATATATATGTATGTATGTATGTATGTATGTATGTATATATTAATATTGATAATAGGGTGTGTTATATTTATGAATAAATAGTACTCAATATATATATATATATATATATATATATATATATATATATATATTCATTTGAGTCTGATGAATGTATCTGTCTGATGAATGCATAAAAGCATGAAACCTAGGGTCACAAAAAATTTCACGTAAAGAATATATATATATATATATATATATATATATATATTATATATATTATACATACAGAGAGAGAGAGAGAGACGAAGTATTCCAGAAATATGAACTTATTCTTGATGGTCAAGCCGACGTTATAATGTTTCAGTTTTAGCAAACATTCATCAGGGCTTGAGATGCAAAGAATATTGTTTGAGTAAGGGTAAATGACTTTCGAAAGATGGGTAGCCGCTCCTAGTCACCATCTGCGGCCTTGTACCTAAATTTAACAAATATTGACCGCAAGAAAATTCTTGAATACACATCTGTCGACGCAAAGGTAAACAGTTGTTTGATAACAACCGGCTGTTGTTAAATACAAAGCTTCGTGGTAAGCATCAAGTAACGATGAAAAGTTAAAGTGATATAACTGAGATTGAACTCAAAACCTTCAGACAGTTATCCAAAATAATTGGTTAACAACTGAGCTCTCTCTCTCTGCGACATGATTAACAACCGCTTCATACAATGGATACGGACGTCGCATCTATTTTGATATGTAATACATTCTATTATTTTATGAAATTCAATATCCATTTGTCTTTATTATTATTATTATTATTATTATTATTATTATTATTATTATTACTAGCAAATATATGCACCCTCCGGGTGCAAGTATTTAAGTTTTAATATAATAAAATATCATGTTAAATTAGAAAAGCCAAAGAAACTGAATAAGAATTCAGATAAAAATATTTGAACAGAGGGGGTATGATTTAAAAATAGAACAACTTTGAAACTAACTCTTCCATCATTTTCCATTACTCCCGTCTTTCATTGGTAAATTTTCCTAAATTAACTATTTAGTTAAAATAGGAAGTAAAGAATGAAATTACAGTTATTTCTTCTTTTTAATGAATTTCTTTTAAGATTTATCCCCGAGATTTTTGTTCATATTCATTGATATAAAATCAAACAATCAGAAATCAATAATACTAAGCATATATTTATTCAAATCAAATTTTTAAGATCAATATGTAAATTAGCCTTCCCATTCACACTGTAAACCGCTATTTTCTTGTATATATAAATACAATTGCATGTTATTAG
>CM042138.1:140843230-140848230 GCA_023376005.1 Doryteuthis pealeii | reverse complement strand
GATAAGACCACCTCAATTGGGTCACCCGGCGACGCGACCCATGATCTTTAAGGGTGGAACCCTGATGGCTGAGTGTCAATGATATGCAACACTTCACTTTTGGCTCTTACTTAGGCTAGACGGGCGTCGGAGAAGGCCGCCTCCGATCAATCGGCTGGTCACGGTCAAGCCTTAGCACCTATTAAATTGTCCAACCCTATTGCTATTATGCAAAGATCCAACGCTTTTTACATATATATGCTAGAAGGCGGTGGATAAGGATCTTAGTATTTCTGAGTTTGACGTTAAACTCTATATGGTGGTGAAGTTCCAATTCTGGAGACTGGAGGAATGTGGAGCAACCCTTCATTACCATTACTCCCAAGTCTACCCTCGGACCCATAATGGTAGTACCTGTTAGGGTTAGAATCAATGAGTTTTTAAAAGAGTACCCATCAAGAATAAATAAAACAAAAATGCCCTCGGCATAAAATAACCCAACACGTGTGGACATGCCGTTAAATCCAACCAATTAATCTGAATTTATGCCTTACTAAAAGAAACTTAACGTGAGGGTTTGTTAGCTCGTATCGCAGATCAATAGTGAGTTCGATCTCAGTCGGTTTCCCTCCATGAAATATAGACAAAAACTCCTGTTGCTTGCCAAGTGGCTGGTGTTTGTTGCGGCTTTCCCACTAGTTCAAAGCCAGTCTTCGATAATAAGTAAAAATCCACTCAGTCGGTAGAGCATCCGACTAAGAACCACAAGGTTCCAGGTTCGATACCGACCCTCGCCAACTCAGGCGTATGAGTAGCACAGAGATCTGTGCGGCAAAGTGAGGAGCTGATGGTAGGTGTGGCGCCTCGCCTCAGATGCCAAAGCAATCTCCTTGGTCTAGCGCTAGTGAAAAGGGGATACACTCCTCGCAGTCCGGCTGATACCGGACTTTAGGTCACCCCGACGATTTTTCTCAATTCCAAACAAACGGGTTGGTCATCATTTGAAAATCGATGCAACATCAGTAATAAAGACGGAGGAGTGGCCCTATTGTCGTTATCAGCCGGTCAGTGAGGGAGTCTATCCCCTTTTCGCTAGTTTGTCGCTAGACTATGGAGATTGTTTTTTGCTGGGGTAGAGCGCCACACCTACCGTCTGCTCTCTGATGCTTTATCGCAAGGATCAAGTTAGCCAAGCTGTGCCAGTCATCGCTGAGTTTGGCGGGGACTCGTATCAAACCTGGAACCTTGCGATTTCTAGGCTGATGCTACATAATCTCTTTAATTTTTAATGTTTGTCGTTACTTGGACTGCCCTCCTCAAAAAACAAAAACAAAAAAGAACAAAAGAAAAGAAAAGATGAGTGAAAAAATGCCTTACATGTAGTACTAGAAGCGGCTAATCGGCGTCAACTGGGTGAGTTTTTTTAAAAGTTATTCCTGGCAGATCCATTATAACTGAATCGTGAGTTGGATCTCGTAGAATGCCCAATGTAAAAAAATAGACCTTGCATTGATCCAGCTACTCTGAAAATAAATGTTAATGTCTACTATCTAAAATATTAAACGCAAAAAAAACAAATCCATGATGTTATCCGTTTAAATTTATTTTTTAATTATCTTCACTAATATAAATCAAAATCTTTATTATTTTGCTAAAACCAAGCCCTGTTGTTATTTATTGTATATATATATATATTTACTTTGTCGTTAATTGTTTCATTTTTGAAGTTTCATCCGGACATACACATACAACACAACTGCCCTTTATATATGTAATGGATTTGACACAAAAGGTCAGAAGTATGGGACATCTATTTAGGATGGAACTCCGCTTTCAGTAGTAACGGATTTTGCGAACTAACTTGCTAACCAATTCACCGCGACGGGACACCCTAAAATATTTTCCTGACCTCCACCAGGCCAGATTAACACAAGTTCTTTTATACGTGGGGATTGTTTATGGGAGCATCTGGTGAGGATCGAACTCGCTATTTCAGTTCTAATGGATCTTGCGAAGACCAGCTTGCAAACCAGTACACAACGACGGGACGCCCAACTAAGCTGAGTAAATATTCTTATACGTAAAGCTGATAGTCACCTCATTGTATTACTGTAATATGTAACGAACGGACCCGGTTTGTCCAAGTAAATAGGCATCTCATTATTGGACTTGTTATACGAGCCTTTGGAGCAGCCGCCAACAACGCCGGAGCGGTTTCGGGAATTTCCCGCCCTCTGACACATGGTAAACACGTGTGATTCACGCTGTGGAGTCACGTGCAGTTCAAGCATGTGCACACGAACATCTTTTTACTGTCAGTCATTGGTGGTGATGGTGACGGTGTGGGACGGAGGGGAGGATACGTGAATATTGTTTGTGTATATAATTTGTATACTTGTTTCTTTCTACCTGTTTTTTTTTTCTTGTTTTTTTTTTTTTACTCGAAAACGACTGCTCGTTCGTTCATTTCAGTTTTATGAATTTGAAACAGGAGAGAGGAAAAGAAGAATCATTTTATGTAAAGCGGTAAAAAATGTCTGAAATTTATCACAAAACCTTTTATTATTAATTATTATTTTATTATTATTATTATTATTATTATTATTTATTATTAATTATTATTATTCACTCCACTTGAGTTTTTCACATCAGCGTTAGCTGATGGTCTTTCACTGGAGTCTGAGTGACAGCAAGTCTCCTCAGGTCTCCAGGACTCTTCTGAATATTCTGGCAGATTGAGCAGTGCAGTGTTCTGAATGGTTTCAATCCTTCCTCTGATATCCATACTTTCCAAACCCTTTTCCAGTCCCTTTGGGACCGTTCCAAGTACACCAACTACAATTGGTATCACTTTCACTTTCATATTCCATAACTTTTTCAGTTCTCTGGCAAGGTCCAGATATTAGTCCATTTTTTCATTTTCCTTTAGCTTCACTCTGTGATCTGCTGGAACTGCAAAATCCACCAGTTGACAAGTTCTTTCTTTTTTTGTTAATCAACACTAGGTCTGGGTATTCTTGCTGGGATAAGGTGATCCCGTTTTTATTTCAAAGTCCCAGAGAATGTTTATGCGTTTCGTTCTCAAGAACAGAATTCTGGTTTATGCATATACCATTTTTGTTGTATGGTCAAAATTTAATTTTTTCATAATTCCCAGTGGATCACCTTCCCAACCCAGTCGTGTCTAGTTTTGTAGTCTGTTTGTGCTAGTTTGCTACATTCGCATAGTACATGGTTTCATTATTTATAATTATTATTATTATTATTATTATTATTATTATTATTATTATTATTAAATTATTATTATTTCAGTGAGTTTTTCACATCAGCGTTAGCTGTTGGTCTTTCGCTGGAGTCTGAGGGACAACAAGTCTTCTCAGGTCTCTAGGACTCTTCTGAGTATTCTAGCCGACTTCAGCAATGCTGTTTTTCTGGATGGTCTCAATTCCTCCTCTGATTTCCAGTCTTTCAGTCCTTTTTCCCCCAAGCTTTTTTGGGGCTGTTCCTAGAGTACCAACTACAATACTTTCACTCTCATATTCCACAAAAAAGCTTTTTCAATTCTCTGGCAAGGTCCAGGTATTTGTCTTTTTGTTTTCCCCCATCTTCAGTCTGTGATCTGCTGGGACTGCAAAATCTACCAGTTTGACAAGTTCACACCCTTTCTCTTGTTAATCAGTACTTAGTCTGGTCTTCTGGCTGGGATAAGGTGACCCGTCTTTATCTCAAAGTTACAGAGAAATTCTATGTGTTTTTCATTCTCAAGAACAGATTTCTAGTTTATGCATATATACCTTTTTGTTGTGTGGTCAAAATTTAGTTTTTTGTCCTATTCCTAGTGGATCACCTTTCCAACCCAGTTGTGCCTAGCTTTGTATTTCCGTTGAGCGAGTTTGCTGCATTTGCTTAATGCATGGTTGGTTGTCTAATCTCTGTCTCCACACATTCTACATTTACTGTTCAGTTGTCTCTTATCTATTTTGCTTTGATATAATTTGTTCTTATGTCATTGTTTTGTGTTGCAACTGTGAACGATTCGGTTTCTCCCTTGAGGTTTCTTTTTCTTAACCATGTCCAGGTTTTTTTTCATGTGCAATCTCCCCAATTTGTCGCTTATACCTACTGGACATTTCCCCTTTTTAGTAACTTCTCACAATAGCCTTTAAAAATGAGAATATTTGCTCAGAAAATATACAATATAATATCATTCTGTTACGTGATTAATTCCATAGTTTCAAAAATGCTTTCTTAATTTATTTTTTGTCATAATTTCAATTCATCCAATTCAATTTTTATAAAAATTACACAATTACTAAGTTTGATCTGATTAAACAGTTGGTTAAAAAATATTGTTATATACTCCTTTACTCGTGTATATTATAGCAAGAGAGAGAGAGAGAAGAGAGAGGAGAGAGAGAGAGAGAGAGAGAGAGAGAGAGAGAGAGACAGACAGAGACAGACAGACAGACTAAGAGAGATGAGAGGTTCTTACTTGCTAACTCTTTTGATTGTTTCTGGGATTTTATCTGAGCTTCTTCTGAGGGCTATTTCTCCGGGTTGATTTCTTCGGGCTGGTCATCTCTTGTTTTAATGAATTAACAAGACTTTGTTGTTTTTCTTTTAAATATTTATTGAGAAAAAACCAGCCCACAAAACCACGCGGTGAGAAGCGACTCTTGAGAGGATATACTCTCTTAGCAAATAACTAGTCGCAACTGATCTAAAAACTAAAACCTCTCCCCCCACGCCTCTACTGGCGCGCTTTTCGAAAGGGTCAAGAGGAATGCCACCACAAATATATATATATATATATATATATATATATATATATATACGAAACCTTCCCGCACGAGCAGGATGTGATACAAGGTCAATTTATCAAGCGGAGTTCAACAGATTTGAATTCAGTTAACCTTCTCCTAGACCGATTGTCATGTCATGGTTGAAGAGCACAGTCTGCCCTACTATTTTACCCATAGATGGAAGGAGATCATTTGTATTCATACCTTTCCCAAGAGTAT
>CM042138.1:140765730-140833230 GCA_023376005.1 Doryteuthis pealeii | reverse complement strand
ACGGACTAAATTCACATCCACCAGGATTCCGTGGTTAAGCATCACGGGTCACCAGTGGCCATTTTGGGGGGATTTTACCTTTGCAGAGCTGCAATTGGCGTATTCTACAGACTCAGCCGACAGGGCAGGAATCGTTTTAATCAGTCCTCTAATCGAACAGATAGAGATAGTGTTATATACCCGTACATATCGGGTATATAAATGGCGAGAGGACAGAGAGAGAGAGAGAGAGAGAGAGAGAGAGAGAGAGAGAGAGAGAGAGAGAGTGTATACAGGAGAGGAGATGGGTTCCTTGCTTGTCTTCTTGGTCTTACTTCGTCGCTACCATCTCCTTAATCTGGACGGCTTCCCTCCTTCTGTTGAGTTGGGTTGTCTGTGCTCATTTCTTGTTTGTAATAAAAAGCAATACTTTGTTGTTGTTTTTAAAGACGTCTATTCTTTATTCAAAACCCACAGCCCAAAAGGTTTTTTTTATTACCGCGGTGAGAAGCCGGCAATCTTGGGAGCAACGATCTTTACGTCTGCTTCCCTCAGCTAACGACCAGCATCTGCCCTAACTAGACCAGTTCCCTTTCACACACCTCTTCTTCAGCAAATCAGAAGTCGGCGTACAGGTCAACAAAAGGATAACTGTCGTCAATAACTTTCTCTCAACGGTTAATGGTGATTTATCATTTAGGCAAACCGTTATTTGAATTGTAATTACCCTTACTACATAATTTTGTCGGCTACTCACGAATCATGTAACATAGTTCTTTGAAGTTTGTATCATTTTGGTGACTGATAACTGAGAAATCAAAGTTTTTGATCCAATGTGTGAACAGAATGACTTGGAATCACGGATCTGTGCTGATTGATTGGTTGAAGGGAAAGCATATGTCCAGAAGAATAACGGGAAAAAGTATGATAGAAGAAGAAGAGAAGAAGAAGAAGAAAAGAAGAAGAACAACAAAAACAACAACAACAAGAAGGAGAAATGCAATGAAGAAGACGAAGTAATTCAATGAGAGAAGAAGAAGAAGAAGAAGAAGAAGAAGAAGAAGAAGAAGAATGATATTTTTTAGTTTGTATTTTTGAGAACTACAAAAAAAATCGGGATTTTTTTTTTGAGGGTCTTAAAAATTTAAGAAGCCCGTTTGGGGATCCTCAAAGCGGAAATAAAGAAAATGGAGAAAATTACCCTATAAAAGACCAAGACTCAGAAAAGACCGATCTAATCTAATTGGTGAGACTTAAATTTACTGACGGTATCCCTGCAATACGGGTAAGACAACCCCTTAGACCTCCTTACTTGGACATCTGAGCTTTTACCTGGGATCGAATGATAATCACTTTGAATAAGTAAGCATTTATTGTACAAGGTTGTCATATCAATAAGAAGAATTGGCAAGAATGATGGAGGCCAGAGGTTAGAATTTACAAGATATAGACAAATCCACAAGCATAACGCCGTCAGATACAAGACTACAATACTGCTGCATATGAGTAAGGGATTTAATTAAGAAGAAGGGCGTTATCTTGATTAACCCGAATTGCGTTAGATATTCAGGGTCGGGCCGAGTTAAGTGTGCAGCCGTTAAAATCATCAACGCGTTTTCTCCAAGTAATCGATCCGTTGTGAAAGAAGTTGTGAAACGTAAATTTTATTGCGCAAACATGCGTTTATAAAAACCATCTCTGGGAAAACTGGAATTGTTCTGTTTCTGAAGATGGACAGAAAGAAGGAAAGAAGAGACGTCAAATGGAATGCGAGTAGAGAGAGAAAGAGTAGAAAAGTAGAGAATATTAAAAAAAAAGAAGAAAGAAAGCAACAAGGTTGGTTAAAGAGAAAAAAAAAAAAGGAAGAGGAATGAAAAAAGAAGAAAAATGAAGAATGAAAAGAGAAAAAAAGAAAAAGAAAACAACACGAAAATAAAAGAACGAAATGGAATGAAAAAAGAAAAGAAGGATGAAAAAAAGGAAAGAAGAAGGAAAGAAAGAAAGCAAAAAAAATTTGCTAAAATGGAAAAATCAAGAAAAATCATAAGAATGAAAAATAAAAACGATGAAGAATGAAAGATGAAGAAAAAAGTAAGCAACAATGTTGGTTAAAAAGAGAAAAATAAGAAAAATAAGAAGAATGAAAAAAGAAAGAACGATGAAGAATAAAGAAGAAAAAGGACATACATCCTAAATTTTTTATCTCGATTTTATTGACATCCAAGTGTATGTGAACGGATTTTTTGCCATGCTCTTTCGTAAAAAATGTAAACAGATCTTTGAAATTTCCTGTCAAAATTCAAATAAATATGTTTGATTTCTAATACAATCAAGTTTCTGGCAGTTAAAATCGAATTAATTCAAATAAGGTTGTTCTTTATTCTATATTCAACGATTTTGTGTAATGTGACGTAAGCAGTGACATAGTTTCGGTTACAGATAAATTGAGACCAAATCCCCATTATTAATAAATATAAGAGGTGTGATAAAAAAAGAATGGAAACAGAAATTTTATGAAGATGTGATCAACAGTTTTTTTGTTTTATTTTGCAAAACAAAGGATTGTGCAAGTGCGGTACGTTTTGAACTCACAGATCTAGCTTGTTTCCTAAACTGAAAATTCATTCCATACTCCTTTGTTAAAGCAATCATGCATTTTAAAATGTGTTTAATTGTGACAAAGATTTTTAAAGCAAATTAATTAAAAGATCTATTAAACTTTTAATGGTCTGATTAAATCGACAAATTTATTGCTTAGAGTTTAACATGCTAAATTGTCGAGTTAATCGGACCATTAAAAGTTTAATAGATCTTTTAATTAATTTGCTTTAAAAATCTTTGTCACAATTAAACACATTCTAAAGATGGGTAAATAAATACAGCTAATATTTGAACCTATCACACAAATTTAACTTTGTGTGAGATACATGTTAAATTTGTGGGATAGGTTCAAATATTAGCTGTACGTATTTACCCAACTCCTCCAGACGAGCAGGATGCTACAAGGTCAATTTTTAATCTGCAATTTAAGCAGATTTTAATTCACAGTTTTCCTTCTCGTAGTATGGTTGTCTAACCAGGGTTATAGATCCAGTTCACCCTACTATTTACCAGTAGTTGGAGAGAGAATAGTTGGATGCATACTTTTCCCAAGCGTATCAGCGCTATATGAAATGCAAACAGTCTTATCAAGGATTTGAACTCAAGTCACCGTACCTATTACACAGCAGCTACCACTACTAAATATTAACTGTAAAATGAAAGAAAGAATTGGAAAGGATTAGTTTTGGTTTGGTTTAGTTTCAGTGGGTCATTTAATGCCGACAAAGTTTTAAAATAAATTCATTCTTAATGGATACTCAATTTTTTTATAAACGCATATTTTTATTTAACCCATAGATGGGACTGACCCTAACAGGTACTACCACTCTGGTCAGAGTGGACCAAGGAGCAATGGTGATGAAGGATGCTCCACATTCCCCAGACCTCCAGAACTGGAACCTCACCATCAGATAGAGTTTAACGTCATTCTCGGGACATGAAGACCCTCAGCCACCGCCTTTAGCACATATAAAAACTTTGGGGTTTACCATAAGGCAATTAGGTTGGGGAATCATATAGGTGCTAGGGCTTAACGTGACCAGCCGATTGATCGGAGGGGGCCATCCCCAAGAAAGGGACAAAGTAGTGTGTTGCATGTCATGGACTGCTCAGCAACCTGTGTTCATTCCTTAAGCATCATGGGTCGCCACCTACGACTAACAGGTGGGTCCCATTGGAGGGTTCTTACCCCTCTGCAGAGCGGAATAGTTTTGGTGTTTTGGCAAAAGGTATTTGGGTGATTGTTCATTATAGGGTAGGTTGATTTTTCACTTTTTAAAAATATCAAATTGTCCATCTATGCGAAAGTTGTGTGTAGTATACTGAATACAGATACCAAAATTAGATCTTTGCTTGTACCATTGTTTGAGGAAATAGCATCAAAGATCGTCTCCTAAAATGCACTAAAATTTAGCCTTTAGAAAACGAGGATTTTTAGTGCATTTTAGTAGACGAAATTTTCATGCTATTTGCTCAAACAATGGTACAAGTAAAAGATCTAATTTTTGGTATCAGAATTCAGTATACTAACACACAACTTTCGCATAGATGGACAATTTGATATTTAAAAAAAAATGAAAAATCGACCTACCCTATTGTTCGTTTCTTTTGCGGATAAGGATCGGCAAAAAGTCATAGATCATTGGTCAAGTGATGATAAGTCGGGGGCCATTAAAATGACCTAACGTACAATTTTATCTCCGTGTCCTATTTGTCTGTCTTACATAAATATACATAGATAGACGAGGGGGGCTATTATAGATGATACAAGAGTACGAATAATGTTGGGAGTGTGGAGTGGGGAAGTACAGTAAATAGTGAGAAGATTACGAAGAGGCCGGTGTGATATACAAAGAAAACAAAAGAAAAGAAGAGAAAAGAAAAAACTCTGGTGTTGATCTGACGAGACGAATTTGGCACAAGGCCGCATGAGTAGAGTGCGTAGCGAGAATCGAGTAGGCTTTAAACGGTTTGTAGAATTAAGTTACCGTGTATCTAATGAAATTAACAATTTAGAATAGAAAAAGAAGAAAGAAGAAAAATTAAAACGAAGAGAAAAAAAAGTAGAGAAAGATTAAAGAAAGAAAAAAACAGAAGAGAAACAAAAAGATATTTAAAGAAATTGCAGAAACTGGAAGAAATAAACGTAGGTGCAAAAAAAAAAAAGAAAAAAAGAAAGGAAGAGAAAAAGAAAAAAAAAAGAAAAAAAAAGAAAAAAAAAAGAAAGAAAACAAAAGAAAAGGAAATGACAAGATAATGAATAATTTGTGTATGTAGTTATTTACAAACCTTAGTCTGACATAATATAGGTAACTGTCATAACCTAACACCTTTATCCACTAGGCTATGTTTCCAATTGGATGCATAGCCTAGTGGATAAGGGAGTTAGGTTAAGACAGTTCTAAGTGACAGTTATCTCTAGACTGCATGTTCAATCCTGGTCAGGAACAGCAGTAACATAGAATAAGAATCAACACAGCTTAACACCTGTACTCCAGCTATGGTTAGCGGAATGAGAACAGGATAGAAATAGAAATAGAAATAGAAATATTTATTTACAGATAGATAGAATTACAATCAAATTCATGAATATTAGTATATTACATCCATAAAATTAGTATTACATTCATGAAATTTTGTATATTACATTCACGAAAAGGTAGTGTAATTACATTCATGAAAATTAGTATATTACATTTGTTAGGTGGAGCTCTCTAAGATACCCCATGGATTGAATAAAGGGTTAGGTTCAAAATTCCGTGATGGCTCCGATTACGACAAGAAGGTTCCCGAGTTCGAAAAGAGGTTTCCGAGACCGAGAAGTTCCCGAGTCCTACAAGAAATACCTGAAGAAAGCCGGGGGGCACATCGACCGAAACATTGTACAGATAACAATGAAAATGAGGACAATAGACCGAATAATACAAATAATACTAATTATCAAGCCTCATCTTAAAAAATTCAGAGAAAAAGATCGTAATTATGGGGCATCTAGTGAGGTTTGAATTCGCTATTCAGTAGTAATGGATCTGCGAGACTATCTTGCTGACTATTTTACATAACTCAAATTAGGTATTTACCCAACCCGACCGGTTTCGGTTTTAGGGCATCACCAGAAAATGTTTACCTCAAGACTGTTTATATTTCAAGACTTATAATCTTATGGATGCCAGGGGATTGGCGTTTATGTGTTAATGAGAGTTAGACTTTATCTTAACGACATATTTTCAAGAAGATATCGTAAAGTAGGAAAATCAGTCTCTAAAGTTTATGAATTTTAAAATAAGGATTTTTAAACATTTCCATATTTGTAATATGGAACATAATGAATAATGATAGTGTAAATATCTGGTGGTTAAAATGTAGTAGCTTTCGAGTGCTTAATTTACTGTTAGGTACTTTTGGGATAAGGGCCCCGAGACGTAATATACGTCTACCTTACTAAGTTGCTGTAAATTGTGTATATGTATTTGGTATATGGGTTTATGTTTTGGTTTGTTTTGTTTTACGGCATATCAACCTCAGCGGGTCATTTAATGCCGATAAAGTTTGAAATAAATCAATTCTTAATGGATAATACAATTTTTTATAAATACATTTTTCTATTTAACCCATAGATGGGACCCTAACAGGTACTACCACTCCGGGTCAGAGTGGACCAGGGAGCAATGGTGATGAAGGGGTGCTCCACATTCCCAAACCTCCAAAACTGGAACCTCACCATCAGATAGAGTTTAACGTCATTCCCAGGACATGTAGACCCGCAGCCACCGCCTTCTAGCACCCATATGATAAAAAGGGTTGGGGCTTGCCATAAGGTCAATAGGGTTGGGGAATCATATAGGTGCTAGGGCTTGACGTGACCAGCCGATTGATCGGAGGGGCCTCTCCGACCGCCCGTCTAGCCCAAGATAGGGCCAAAGTGGAGTATTGCAAGTCATGAACTGCTCATCCACCTGGGCTCTATCATTAAGCATGACGGGTCGCCACCCACGGCCAACATGAAGCCCCATTGGGGGAGTCCTACCCCTCTGCAGAGGTACAGTCGATGCATTCTAACGCCGCAGCCGACAGGGTGGTGGGTTTATGTATATGTATATGTATTTGGTATATGGTTTATGTATATGTATATGTATTTGTGTATATGTATTTGGTAATAGGTTTATGTAGGTATTTATGCAACTTGGGTAAATACCTACATAAACCCATATACCAAATACAAATGTGACAAAAGGTCACAAGTATGGGGCATCCAGCGAGCCATAAATAATAGGGCAACCAACAAAGCCAAAACTTATTTTAAAAACAGCTTCTGATAATTTCATTACAAGAAGAATTCTATTTATCAAGTTTGATTTAAACTGGTACAGAGACAAAAATGAAAATGAGGCACTCAGTGAGAACCAAACTCACTTGAAAATCATCATTCTTGGGCAGATTTCTTCGAAGAATTATATAAAAGGATGCTTACTCTCACAAAACATTTACAATGAGTTCAATGAATATGATTTTCTAATTCATTTTTTAAAGATTATTTATTCCTGCTTGATTCTTTCTTTCTTATCTTAACACATTTATTAAAAACCTTTAAATGTAGATATTTACCTAACCCATTCACCACGGGTCGCAAGTATGGGGCAAGTGTGGGGCATCCAGCGATGACTGAACTCACTTTTCAGTAGTATTGGATCTACGAGACTAGCTTGCTAACCATTAAATCACGAGGAGGCACCGTTTTACCAATCCGTTCGCCACAGGTGGGATGCGACACAAGGTCGCAAATATAGGGCGTCCAGTGAGGAATGAACTTGCCATTCAATAGTAATGGATCTGCTAGACTAGCTTACTAACCATTACACCACGATGGGACGCAAATATCTTTAAAGGTATATATATTCTTTCTTTCTTTCTTTCTTTCTTTCTTTCTCGCTGCCATGAGATTGTCAAAAACTGAATCTATAAGAAAAATAAGTCCTCACATTAACATTACAAGCAAATATATGCACCCTCCGGGTGCAAGTATTTAAGCTTTAATGTAATAGAATATTATATTAAATTAGAAAGACTACTGAAACTAAATAAGAATGCAGATTTGAAATAGAGGGAGGTATAACCGAAAATAGAACAATTGAAATTTCCTCTTCCATCTTTCATTGCTAAGTTTTCCTAATTTAACTATTTAGTTAAAATAGGAAGTAAAGAATAACATTACATTTATTTTTTTCTGATAATAGATTTCTTTTAAGATGTATTCCGGAAATCTTTGCTCATATTCATTAAGATAAAACCAAGCAATTAGAAATCAATAATACCAAGCACATATTTATTAAATCAAATTTTATAATATCAATATGCAAATTAGTCGTCCCGTTCACACTGTAAACCCTATTTTGTTGTGTATATAAATACATGTAGATATGACTAACAGTATTAATAATGTAAAACAATTTTATTAATAATTGAAGTTTAAATGTAAATAAAATCATTGAGAATGTGACGTAAATAACTTAGGGAATTATGACTTGAGTAGTGATATAGTTTCGGTTACAGACAGACAAACACACAATGTCAATCATTATAAGATTTACACGAGGTGTTGACGTTGTTTTGGTAGATACAGAGATGACATTTCTTTTATGCTACTTATTTTCTAAATTGTTCACAACTAGATTCAACCTTAGTTCATCGACAAGAGTAAAATTTATTTAAATAATCTTTTTAGAAAGTTAAAAAAAGGTTTTTAAAGTGCTTGACAAGCTAAAAAATATATCACGAGAAAATATACTGGTATATTTGTTCAGTGAAAACCATCTTCTGCTTAAATTCGCATGTCCTTTTATATACATGATGAGCTTTTGAAATTTTGAAAGCTGTATATATATTATATATATATATATATATATATATATATATATATATGTGTGTGTTGTGTGTGTGTGTGTGTGTGTGTGGTGTGTGTACACAGACAGATGGATGAAAAATTTTTAATGAATTGAAGGACAGTGAAATAGATCAAGAGAATCTGAGACAAAGAATAATGCACGGAAATAATCGGACAGGTGGATAAACTGGAGATCAGGAGAATAATCAAGACCAAGGAGTCGGCAACCTTTTTGGGGGATGAGGGGGCCAATTGGTTCTGCAGTTTCTCGGTGAAGGGCCAGGGTATTAGATTTAATGCAAATAAACCTTCACGGACTCAAACCGCTTTGTCCAAAAAGGTTTTTTTTAAATAAAAAAATCTTTGTCTCTGGTTTTTAATGGGTTAACCTGAACTACTGTATTCGATACTAATTGGATAATGAGAGTCTAGCTGTTAAGTTGGAGATTTGATGAGACTTGCATTCGATCAGACTCAAGTCAGACCCCCCCAAAAAAAAAAAACCAAAAAACAAAAAACAGACCCGATTTGAAAAATCCGCAACAAGTAATTTAATAAGATTTTAAAAAGAAAAAAAATACTACTGTGTGTGCATTTGTGTGTGGTCTCTGTCCGTCTGTGCGTGTGTATATGTGTGGTGTGTATGTGTGTTTTTATGCAGCTGCGTGTGTCTGTCTCTGTCCATCTCTCTGTGCATCTGTGTGCATCTGTGTCTGTGTCTGTGTCTGTATCTGTCTGGTTAAATGTGTTAATTTGTGTGTATGTGTGTCTGTGTGTATGTGTTTGCGTGTGTGTCCTATCCGCCTGTGTCTGTGTCTGCGTATATTTTGTGTGTGTGTCTGTATCTGTGTGTGTGTGTGTGTTAGTGTGTGTGTGCACGCGCGTGCGTGTGTGTATGCCTACGTGTGTGTGTCTTTGTCTGTCTGTCTATCTGTGTATACGTGCGTGTGATTTCACGTGGATGAGTATGCGTGTGTCTCTTAGTGTCTAAAACAGCAATTACCGTTCCCATATGACATCGATAACTGCCAAATTATTCTTCGTTGTCATCACCTAAGTAAGGCAACTTCCGGTCTCAGCTATTTTTCGTTCGCAGTTCGCCCCCAACCATCCAACCGATTGCACCTTTTGTGACACTTAGCTTTACTCAACATTCTTTTCTTTTCCTGGATGACGTTTGGCTCCAATGCTGACAAAAACCTTTCAGGACATTCGAATGAAGTCGATGACAGAGAAATACGAAAAAGTACTTTTAGAAATTAGACATAAACCTAGAAAAACATGTTTATACATACATACTCCCTCCCTCCCACACACACTTACAAAGATATACGTAGTCCAGTGATACTGATAGCTTTTTAATTCAGTGCGTCCTGGGACGCACGGATTTGATTTGAAAGTGTCCCCAGGAAATTTGATGGATCCCAAATAAAGTTTCTTAATAAATTGCAGAATTTTTATCTATGAACAATTAAAGCCGTCTGACCCCTACCTTGTACGCCATACAGTGTAATTCGTTTCCAAGAAAATATTGAAATGTATTAAAAGTTGGCTGGAAATGGTGGGGGAAGAAAATAATACACTGGGACGCATGGATACAATTTTTCTGCGTCCTTTTAGATTTTTATGCGTCAGTGACGCAGGACGCGTACCTATCAGTATCTCTGGTAGTCATGTATGAGAGGATTTGACTGAGTTAGGAAGCTTGCAGATTATTGTTAAAACCACGAGTTTAATCCTAATTTATCCTTTCTTAGTTATAGCTTTATGTTTTTTTAATGGCATATCAACCTTCGTAGGTTATTTAATGCCAAACCCACCCTTGTAGTACTATTTCACCCACATCTGGATATGAGGGAGTTCATGCCTTTCCAAAGGGTATTAGTCTGAAAATGAACATAGTAGTGCGACTAGAGTTCGAACTCGCTTGCTACAATATCGCAGTTCATTACATGAGCTAGAACTTCCCCTATTTTGTTTGGTCTCTTTATTTAATGCATATCAATATCAACCTTCATGGTTATTTAATGCCAAAGCCATCCTTGTAGAGGAACAGTAGTGGAACTATTTAACCAATAACTGGGATCATGATCAAACACCGGTTCCCACAAGATGGCCGAAGTTAAGTAGCAATAAGCATGTTCAGTGATTAATTGGGTGACCAATTTTTTCTATCTATCTACCTATCCATCTACCTCTATCTCTGTCTCTGTCTCTGTCTCTGTCTGTCTCTGTCTCTGTCCCTGTCTCTGTCTTTGTCTCTGTCTGTCTGTCTGTCTGTCTGTCTGTCTCTCTCTATATATATATATATGTGTGTGTGTGTGTGTGTGTGTTGGGTAGAGATGTGAGGAACAACACATCTCCACCACATTCTGTCGGATTCTTTCCAACCCTCTTTCCATATATATTATATTATATATATATATATATATTATATATATATGGTGTTGTGTGTGTATGTATGTGTGTGTGTGTGCATGCATGCATGCATTGGGAAACTTTTTGGTTGTATTGGAAGCATGGAAAAATATAAGATAAGGAATAAGAACCAAAATTCAAAGTGATGAATATTGTGTTATTTTTTAATCTTTTTCTTTAACCTAATATTTCACATGGCCTCAAATTAGGAGGGCATATCTACTCTTACATGTGTCCGGAGTATAACGTTAAACCGCCTCTAATGTTGAAGTTCCAATTCTGTAGCTCCTAGCATTTTGGAATACACCTTCCCCACCACTACTCCCATGTCCGCCCGAACGTGGAGTGGTAGTACCTGTTAGGGTTCCATCTATGGCTTAAATAGAAAAAAATGCTTTTTTTTTAAATTGAGTTTGAAAAATCTGAATACCCATCAAGAATAAATAAAAGAAAACGTCTTTGACATAAAATAACCCAACAAGAGTTGACATGCCGTAAAATCTAACCAACGAACCAACCTACTTTTAAAATCAATATTACAAAATCTTGGTCTTTACTAAGACTCGAAAGACGGTGGGAAATATATATCACTTCTGCCACTAAACAATTCTCTTCCACTTTTAAAATCAACATTACGAAATCTTAGCCTTTACCAAGGCTCGAACACAGATCATTAGAACCACTGGGGAATATATAGTTACTTCTGCCACCAAAAGAATTCTCCCCCACATCCAGATATGTTGTCAACGATGATCGCCAAAAAGTTCATCGGGATCTCGCGCAGTTATCAAATCTCGGACCTGTTATCAAGAAACGTATAAGTCTCGCGTTCCGAAATCTCTTCTACGTCTGACCTCAGTAAACGGATTTTCTATGTCCCAAACGAAGGTAACACGAATTGTTTAACAAGGCATTGGGGACTAAAGCCGCTTATTTTCACCTCGGTGTTGGCTTTTCTTATTTTCTTTCTTTCGAAACATCACCAGTTTTATTATCTAAACAACGACCACGAAGACAACGATGACCGGTACGAACGAGTCACAATAATTTACGCTTGTTTCCATAACTGATAAGGAATCAGGTCTGGCTTCGATAAATATAATCTGACATGGGTGGAAGGTGTGAAATGTACGAGAGAAAGTTGGTATTGAATAACAGTGATTACAATTTCCCCTTTCGTTGTGATGATAAATCCCTTGTATAGCCTCGACTAACCTTCGTAAAAAAAGAAAGAAAGGAGAGAAAGAGAACAAAGATGGAAGAAGAAGAAGAAGAAGAAAAGAAGAAGAAGAAGAAGAAGAAGAAGAAGAAGAAGAAGAAACATTTATTTTCGATCGTTACAAGTTCATATGAAAAATAAGAGAGAGAGAGAGAGAGAGAGAGAGAGAGAGAGAGAGAGAGAGAGAGAGAGAGAGAGAGAAATGAATTGATAGAATAATAATAATAGACCATCAGCTAACGCTGATATGAAAAACTCAAAAGGAGTGATAATAATAATAATAATAATAATAATAATAATAATAAATAAAGAAGAAAAGAAGAAGAAGAAGAAGAAGAAAGAAACATTTATTTTCGGTCGTTACAGGTCCATAGGAAAAATAAAAAAAGAGAAGAAGGAGAGAAGAGGAGTTGAATGAAGAAGAAGAAGAAGAAGAAGAAGAAGAAAGAAGAAGAAGAAGAAGAAGAAGAAGAAGAAGAAGAAGATAGAAGAAACATTTATTTTGGGTCGTTACAGGTCCATAGGAAAAATTTAAAAAAGAGAAAAGAAGGAGAGAAGAGGAGTTTGAAAGAAGAAGAAGAAGAAGAAAAGAAGAAGAAAGAAGAAGAAAGAAAAGAAGAAGAAGAGAAGAAGAAAAGAAAAGAAAACATTTATTTATGGAAAGTCGTTATTAAGGTCCATAGGAAAAATTTAAACAAGAGAAAGAAGGAGAGAAGAGGAGTTGAAGAAGAAAGAAGAATAGAAGAAAAGAAGAAGAAGAAGAAGAAGAAGAAGAAAGATGAAGAAGAATACATATTTTGGGTCGTTACGAGGTTCCATAGGAAAATATTAAAAAAAGAGAGAAAGAGGAGAGAAGGGAAGTTGAAAGAAGAAGAAAAAGAAGAAGAAGAAGAATGAAGAAGAGAGAGAAAAGAGAAATTAAGAAGAATGAAAAAACATTTATTTGGTGTACGTTTGTCCATAGGAAAAATAAAAAAAAATGAGAAGAAAGAAGGAGAGTAAGAGTAGTTGAAAGAAGAAGAAGAAGAAGAAGAAATGAAGAAGAGAAGAAGAAGAAGAAGAAGAAGAAGAAGGTAAGAAGAAGAAGAAACATTTATTTTGGGTCGTTACAGGTCCAATAGAAAAATTAAAAAAAGAGAAAGAAGAGCGAGAAGAGCGGAGTGAAGAAATTGGAAGAAGAAGTATAGAAGCTAAAGAAAGAAGAAGAAGAAGACCAGAGAAGAAGAAGAAAAGAACTAGAAGCAAGTAAGAAGAAGGATTTATCGCTTTGAGATGATAAAAAAACAATCAAATTTTCAATCGATAAAACAAAATAAGTAAAGAAATAAAACATATTTTAGCCCGATGTCCTTTATGTTGTAAAATGTTGGGTGTTATACAATCTTAGAATGGATAAATTTTATAATTTTTCGGAAAGATTGTTTAGGGAAAGTCACTAAGGGAAATGTTACAGAAATACTACTCATAGGCTTAATTACATATCTATCTATCATCTACTAGCTAAGTGCTATTCATATTATCTATCTATCAATCTATCATTATCTATCTATCTCAGTGTATTCATATATCTATCTATCTCATGTGTAATCATATCTATCTATCTATCTCGAGTCTATCTAGTTATCGATCTATCTATCTCAGTCTTATATGTACTATCTATCTCAGTGTACTATCATCTAAATCTATCTATCTTATCTATCATTCTATCTATCTATCTATCTCAGGTGTATTCATCTCATATCGTATCTATCATCTAATCTATCTATCTATTATCTATCTATCTACCTCAGTGTATTCATTATCTATCTATCTCAGGGTATTCAAATCAATCTATCTATCAATATCTATCTATCTATCTACCTCGGTGTATTCATTATATCTATTATCTCAGGTATTCGTATCTATCTATCTATCTATTCTTATTCTATCTCAGTGTATTCATAATGCTATTCTAAATCTCAGTGGTATTCATATCTATCTATTCTAAATCTATCTATCTATCTACCTCGGTGTATTCATATATCTATCTTATTCTCAGTGTATTCATATCTATCTATACTGATACTATCCTCATCTATCTACTCAGGTGTGGTAAATTTATATATCTATGCATATCTACAAGTGTATCTATCCCATACCATCTTATCTATATATCGCTTCTCATCTAAATCGTATCAATATCTAATCGTATGTTAGTCTATCTATATCTACCTCAGTGTGTATTCCAATATATCAAATCTAGCTCAGTGTTATTTCATATCTATCGATCTCTATCTATCTATCATATCTCAGTGGATTATCATATATCTATCTATCTCAGTGTATCATATCTATCTATCTATCTATTCTATTTAATACAATAATCTACCTCAGTGTAGTTCATATATCTATCTATCTCAGTGTATTCATATTCTAGCTATCTACAATTAGTCCTATCTATCTCAGTGGATTTCATTATACATCTATCTAAGTGTATTATCCATATCTATCTATCTATCTCCGTTTATTATATCTATCAGATATATCATATCTATCTCAGTGTATTCATATCTATCTATCTATCTATCTATCTATTTATCTATCTATCTATCTCAGGTATTACATATCTATACTATCTATCCTCGTGATTCAGTATCTAATCTATAATTCATTATCTATCATATCTATACAGTCTAAATTAGGTAGGTAATATTCAGGATATATCATATCTATCTCAGTGCTATTCATATCTATCTTATCGTATCTATCTATCTATTTATCTATCTATCATACACTCAGTAATAATTTCCAGATGATCAATCTATACAGTTATCTCTGGAGTGTATTCATATCTATCAATATCAAAATATCTATCTATTATCTATCTACTATCTCAGTAATAAGAAATGATATCAATATTATCGTATACGTAATAACAAATAATTATTCATCTATCTATCTACACTCATGTGAGATTTATATTATATCTATCTATTCGTTCAAATCTATGAAATCGTAACTATTCATATCTATCTATCTATGTGATATCTATCTATCCCGTATATCATCTATCTACCCAGTGTATTCTATTTAATCTATCATTATCTAACGAAGGTGATTATTCATAGCTATTCTATCTTATCATTATATCTATCTAAATGTACGATTATATTATTCTATAAAATCTAATCTATATCATGATTTCACATCATAATCGTATACCCAGTATTATGTGCACATTCTTATACATATTAATACTATTATCATAATTATGTATCACTAATTAATAATATATAAATTGAATAATAAATGATAATAATTTAAGTATACTGAATATAATAGAATATTAAAATATTATAAAAAGTAGTCGTCGCAGGGGCGGTATCCTAATCGTCGAATCCAAAATCAGCCATGCAACGAGAGAGGTCCGTTATTCCCCTTTTCACTAGCGCTAGACAAAGGAGATTATTTTAGCGTCTGAGTGGGGCGCCACACCCTACCATCAGCTCCTTACTTTACCACACAGATCCCTGTGCTACTCATACGCTGAGTTGGCGAGGCGGGTAAAGAACTAGGAACCTTGTGGTTTCTAGCCGAACGCTCTACCAACTGAGCTAACCCAAGCCTCTTCCCTATTATATATAATTATATATATATATATATAATATATATATAATATATATATATATATATGAATACATTGAAATAGATAGATAAGATATGAAATATCTATCTTCTATCTATCATTTATCTATATCTCATGTTAATTATCATACATATATCTCAGTGACATAATCTATCTAATATTTAATATATATATTATGAATACATTGAAATAGTAGATAGATATGAATACTAACTATTCTATCTATCTATCTATCTATCTCATGTATATTCAACAATCTATATATCTCAGTGTATTCATATCTATCTATATATCATAGAGTATTCATATCTATCTTTCTATCTATTATCTATCTATCTATCTATTCTTCAGTTTATCATATCTATCTATCTATTAACACGCACACACAGGTGTTGTGTGTGTGTGCTTGTATGTGTGTGTGTGTGTGTTTTAGGCAACCAGTCTGTCTGGGAGAAAGAAAAATTGAAACCTGTTAAACTTCGCTCGTGCAAAGGGGTTTAGTAAATATGTATATGTTATTTTTTTTCTAGTAGTAAACTAGCAAAAAAGCAGATTATGGCTTTTTATCTTTTTCGGGATATTTTGGAACATCCAAGATTTGTCGGAATCTTCCTTTTGTCTTTCCCGTCAGTTGTCATTTCCTAGTTGTTATCATCTCAACTAATTTCGGATAAATATGCTCGATTAATCTTTATAAACCTCTTAGCACACACGCACACACACACACACGCACACACACACACACACATATATATATATATTATATATGAAAAATAGATGTAAATTAATCCGACAGTATGAAATTTAACATTTTTGAAAAACAAATGAATTATTGTAATGTGACAGAAATCCGTTTCGACCAAATCGATAAAACTGGTCATCTTCACGAGCAACATAGACGGGAAAAGAAAAAATATCCGTTAGAAGACTGTTTACAAACGAACGCTATATTCAAATGCTGAAAATTTAAAAAAAAAGCGTGTTCTGTTTATAATATATATATATATATATATATATATATATATATATATATATATATATATAAGTATATATATAACTATATGTTTTATATATATATATATATATATATATATATATATATATATATATATATATATATATATATACTAAACTATTGGCAAATGCTTGCAGTAAGGAAAAAAAACGGCAAATAGTTTGGTAATAAAAATATACTACCAAACTTCACCTGGGGAAACTGAAAAAAGAAAAGACCAAGAGTGTCGTACCAACCGAAAATAATCGATTAATACAATAACACTTAGCCAAAAGAACACACACACACACACACACACATATATATAATATATATATATATATATATAATATATATATATATCATCATGATGATCGCGCAGTCTGCACGGATATCCATGACAATCTCTCGCCAGCCCTCCCTATCATTCATTGCACCTGGGAGTTCTTCCTCGCTGCAGCCAGCATCTTTACATAGCTGGTCAATGTAGGTCCTTGCTGCGCGTCCCACACTAGCATGTCCATGTGTTGCCTTCCACAGGAGAACATCGCTTATGAGTTCGTCCTTGCTTCTCCAGCAGTGTCCTGCATGTCTAGTCCGTCTCACTCGGATGCTCTGTGAGATAGGGGGCAGGTGTCCATGCAGCTGTTCCCTAGTGGGGTGCTGTTTCCACGACTTGTTCAATACTGCACGCAACATTCTTGTGCAGGTCCCATCTAGCTTACTCTCAAGGCGCCTCGTCAGGGTCCAGGTGGTGCAGCCATACAGCAGTACTGATATGACTACAGCCTGGAAGAAATGTCGCTTCAGCTTGTCAGTAAGATCAGATTTCCATATGCCTGACAGTTTGTTTGTGGCCAGCCATGCCTTTCCTATTCGTGCATTAATATCGTCATCTGTGGATGAGATATTACTACTAGGTATGTGAATATATATATATATATATATATATATATATATATATATATATATATATATAAATAAAACCGCTAGGATTATCTAAAGCTAATATATAAAAAGTGCTCAATACCTAAGTAGAGCAAATAATAAAGTTAAACCTAATGAGTCAGATATACCTACTAATAGTTTCACCTAGTAGCTCATCCAGCGCTAGCGAAAAGGGGTAGACCCCCTCGCTGTCCGGCTGATAATGACAATAAGCCACCCGCCAACTTTACTTAATACCGAATCAAGTCATTTAGATAAACAAATGAATCAGATTGCTCACAGTACCTACTGTTGCTTAAGTGACCACCCAAGAGAGGAAATAGGAATAAAGGGGGAGACGCTGAAAGGGAGAGGTGAGATGGCGTTGGGGTTGGGGTAAGAAAAAGAATCTTGGAAAATAAGGGGTCAAGTCAAAATATCGTTTTTTAAAAACCTCAAGGCTGACAATAACCCATGAGTAAATGACACAGAGGTGCAATGGCGACACGATAACCACTTTATGAACTTGTATTTATCTTGTAATCACAACAATAAACCTTGAATCTTAGCTGAAAGGTGTACCTGATGACAGGTGAAGACGTGGGGGCGAGGCTCCAATGTTCCGTTTTATCCGCTCGACACACCCCAACACCGGCTAAATAGTCTTTCTCTGCAGAGAAAATTGGGTCATGTCACAGGTTTCGTGAAACGGAAAGTCTTGGCTAATTTTTATCTGTCTCTTTGTTTTGCTTTCTTTCTTTCCTTTCTTTCTTTCTTTCTCCCTCTTGTCTCTCTTCCTCTCTTTGCATGCCTTTCTTTCTTTCTTTCTTCTTTCTCCCTCTTGTCTCTCTTCCTCTCTTTGCATGCCTTTCTTTCTTTCTCCCTCTTGTCTCTCTTTGCCTTTCTTTCTTTCTTTCTCCCTCTTGTCTCCCTTTCTTCTCTTTGTATTTCTTCTTTCTTTCTTTCTTTCTTTCTTCCTCTCTTTGTCTTTCATTCATTCATTCTTTCTTTCTCCTCTCTTGTGTCCCTTCCTCTTTTGCCTTTCTTTCTTTTTTTCTCCCTCTTGTCTCTCTTCTCCTCTTATCTCTCTTTCTCCCTCTTGTGTCTCTTCCTCTCTTTGTCTTTCTTTCTTTCTTTCTTTCTCATTTCTATCTCTTTCTTCGACATTCCTTGTTCTCCATTCGATGTGACGTATTCTTTTTGCATTCTTACGTATAATGTTTTCCTTCACTTTCTCTCTGTCCTGTCTCTCCTCCCTCTCTCTCTCTCTCTATATAATATATATATATATATATTATATATATATGTTTACGGTAGCGTGGAGATGGATTCAATGGCGCCTGGTTACTGACAGTTTCTCACCTATGCGGTCTGAAGATCATATATTCCCTTTAAGTTTGGCCCAGCAACGTTACACAATCGGACAGCTACGAATCAGACAAAAGTTGAACGAGCCATCAGAACAATGATTGAATAGGTGTGTTCTGATAATAGATTATCTAATAGACATCACTAACATAACCACTAGAATTTTTTTCCCATCTATGGGTTAAATAGAAAATAAGTTTACAAAAAAAAATTGAGATTAAAATTTTTCTTCCAAATTATCGCTACGAATCTTTTCAAAACTTTGCCGGCATTAAATAACCCATCGTGGTTGGTATGCCGTAAAACAACCAAACCAAATTAAACAAAGATGAACGGGTTTCATTTTAAATTCTGTCAACATTTCAGTAACTCAATTGAATTAAGTCTGTCTGTCTGTCTGTTTTGCTCTTAATATTGGTAAAATAAAAAATGTACCAAAAATCACCAAGAAAATTTATTTAATTTGTAAAAAAATTCTGCGTGCTGGGTCCCCGGTTTCGATTTCTGTCGGAGGGAAATCGTAAGTATACATCGCTGATGAGACTTAATAAAGTTGAAACAGCTGTACGATGTTTGCGGGTGGGTTTGCTTGTCATTATTATTTTCAATAATTATCGAATTTTATACGATATACGCATTGTAATTGCCTTCAAGCAAAATATAATAAATAATATACTTTACTCAACAATGCTTCTAAGCAAATCAAAAGTCATATATATAATATATATATATATATATATATATATATATCATCAAAAGTTGCTATAACATTTTCATTGTGGTAGCATTAGTAGTTAATCCAAAGTGCTCAATATATTTTCGTAAAATATTGAACAGTTCTCCTGAGGAAGGTGTACTTGAACGCCGAAACCGTAGTAGAGAGAAAAAAACTTTTTTCTACAACTATGTATAATATATATGTATAGTCATCCACGGACACGTGTTTTCGACTTATCAAGTCTCTTCATTGTAGTTAGAAATTTGTAAGCTACCTACAACCGGGACTGAAATCCGATCGGTTCAGTGTCAGTCAGACACCTTAACCGTCAAGCTATCCTCACCCACAAAATGCGAAGGGATTTTAACTGTTTTAATGCACACATCGCTTTGTATGTAAAGGTTGCCATAGAGTGCTCCATCCCTTATATAGGAGAGCGTTGCGTTTTACGCTTAGCAGTCGTCAAGAGAAATCCCCCCCCCCAAAGTGCTCAACCCTAGGAGGATGGGGAGCATCATCCACAGACATATTATAATATATATATATATATACAATTTAGTCACTTACTGGTTTTAATGTATATTCTTCTACCAGACTCAAAATAAATAAAAGTCTCATAAGCTTAGGTTCCTTTCCCACTCCAAGTGAACCCCACAAATATATTCCCGAATTTACGAATCTGCCAGTGAAGGGGGGGGGGTAACGACTGGAATTTGGATCAACATAAAAACAAGCTTTCAGAATTGAAGTTTATGATAAACCCTCTGTTCGTTCATAAGAGATTAACGAGGTGTAGTTAACACACACACACACACACACACACACACACACACACCTCTCTCTCTCGCTCACTCACTCACTCACTCACTCACAGACACAGGTGCCTGCGCGCACGCACACAAACGCACGCACAAACGCACATGTTTGTTTATATAGTAAAATAAACAAACTGGCTTCGTGACATTTACTGAAGCCTTCATTTAAAAGAAAGCTGAAGGTGTAAATAACTACGTGTTATTTTTTAATTGAAATCTCTTTAGGGCGCCTGCAGCAGAGCGATGGTTATTCAGATCGGCAGGTGTGGTTTCATGCCAGGGATACAGAAAATCTTCCGATATATATTATTATGTTTAGCTTAAACTGACACAAGATCACAACAGCATAGAATCTCGTCAGATCGAACTCAATACACTTTAGAATTGATATGCCAGACGTGCTTAATAACCATCGTACTAGAGTAGTAGCCCAACTAAACTGAGTACTATCAAGGGTGAGGGGTGGAGAAAAGTTTAGGCTCTGGACATGTATACCTGATACTTCTAAAGGGGCGGAGTCATGCTTAAAATGAGGTAACCGAGTGAATACCTATTAGTATTTTTGTAATTAACTATTGTAGTTCTTTTAGACAATATTCTAATTAATTATTATTATAACTTCATTAGATCTCCATGTGCCACACTTGAATGAGCTGTCTATTAACTTCAAAAATGACTTGATAGATAAGTTTAAAGTTAATAGAAAAAAATGATATGCATTTTAAAAAAAGATGAAATAATTCTACAAATTATTTTCATTTATTAGTTAGCTATATAATAAATAAATCGGTGCCGTATATAGTATGTGGCCTACCTTTTTTGAATTATATGTGGCCTACCTTTTTGATGTCGTTATTAGTATGTGGCCTACCTTTTTGATTCTGTTATAGTGATTCCTACCTTAGCTGTTATATTATGTGGCCCACCTTTTTGATTCTGTTACTAGTATGTTGATTCTGTATTGGCCTACCTTTTGTTCTGTTATTTGACCTTTTGATTCTGTTATATTATGTGACCTTTTTGATTCTGTTATAGTTATGTGTGGCCTACCTTTTGATCTGTTATATCTGATTATATTAATGTGGCCTTACCTTTTTGATTCTGTTATATTATGTGGCCCACCTTTTGATTCTGTTATAGTATGTGGGCCTACCTTTTTGATGTGGCCACCTTTTTGATTCTGTATAGTATGTGGCCTACCTTTTTGATTCTGTTATAGTTGTGGCCTTTTGATTCTGTTATAGTATGTGCCTACCTTTTTCTCCTTCCTACCTTTGATTATAGTATGTGCCTACCTTTTTGATTCCTGTTATATTATGTGGCCCACCTTTTGATCTGTGCCTTTCTGTATATTATGTGGCCTACCTTTTTGTATATCCTACCTTTTTTATTTTGATTCTGTTATAGTATGTGGCCTACCTTTTGAATTCTGTTATATCCTGATCCCTACCTTTTTCCCTAATATCTGATTATAGTGGCCCACCTTTTTGACCTGTTATACGGTCCTTTTGATTCTGTTATAGTATGTGGCCCACCTTTTTGATTCTGTTATAGTATGTGGCCTACCTTTTTGATTCTGTTATATTATGTGGCCCACCTTTTTGATTCTGTTATAGTATTGGCCTACCTTTTTGATTCTGTTATATTATGTGGCCCACCTTTTTTGATTCTGTTATAGTATGTGGCCTACCTTTTTTGATTCTGTTTATAGATGTGGCCCACCTTTTTGATTCTGTTATAGTATGTGCCTACCTTTTGATTCTGTTATAGTATGTGACCTACCTGGTTTGAACGTGTCCTACCTCAGTAAGAGTATATTTAAGTAGTAGGCAATTTATTGAAACTAATTATTTTTCACATATATTCAATTTCAAGAAATGCAATTCAGTCATAAGCTCTTAATAGTAATTAAGAATAATTAAAAAAGAATTTATCCATAATTTACATGGATCAGAGATCTATTTAATTCTAAAATATTCTAAAATTCTGAAATTTTATTTATAGAGAATTACAAAGATTAGCTTAGCTAAGTCACAAGCATGGGTCATCCAGTAAAAACCAAACTCATCCGAATTCGCGAAACCGCAAACAATCTATGATAGACATCTGATAAAGATATTCATCCTTCATCGACTTTAGAGCTTGATAAAACAAACTTTCTAATGTGATTCCGCTAACAGCCGATCTCATCTTGTACTGGTGTATTTTGCTGTTTAAAGAGGCCAGAGGATTTCACATGAAGTATCCTCATGTTCGATCCCTATCCTCAGATGATAAGTTGGAGGCGCATGTCTATTGGTTAGTGTCGTAGGAAATGGACTCGTCGACCCGAGTTCAATTCCTGGACAAAGCTGTTTGCATTTCACAAGGCACTAATACTCTTGGGAAAGGTATGAATCCAATTCTCCCTCCAGCTATGGGTAAATAGCAGGGCAGACTGGGCTCTTTAACCATGGCTAGGCAACCAGTCTAGGAGAAGGAAAATCCTGAATTAAAACCTGTTAAACTCCGCTTAAGAAATTGACCTTGGGTCATCCTGCTCATGCGGAGGGGATGGTGAATAAATATAAATATATACTAGAAGTGGCTACTCGGCGTCGCCTGGGTAAAGAGGGGTAAAAAGTTTGTCTCGCAGATCCATTATTGTTAAATCGCGAGTTGGATCCTCACAGGACGCTTATTAAAATCCCTATGTAAAAAGACCTTGCGTTTATCCAGACATTCTAAAAAGAAAATTAATGCCTCCTATTCAAAATACTAAATGCAAAAAGAAGAAAAAAACCAATGCTGTTATCATTTAAATTTTATTTTTTTATCTTCAAGAATATAAATAAAATGTTCATTATTTTGTTCAAAAAGTAAGATCTGTTGAGAGTAAATGTGTATATATATATATTTACTTTGTCATTAGTTGTTTTAGTTTCACACACACACACACACACACACACACACACACACACACACACACACACATGTATAAATGACTTGTAAGCGAATAGTTTGTAGGTAAATATTTTTGTTGGTTTTGGTTTTGTAAACTGATAGAAATCATTTTTATATAAGATTTTTCATTAACTTCAATATCAATAAATTAAAATAATAATTTCATTTGCATCAATAAACTGTGGTTGACCCTGAGACAACGCCTTCTAGCACCTTTAAGATAAAAAGTGTTTATTTGCCATAAGAGCAATTGAAAGAATACAGCCAGAATTTAATCCTATAGGTGCAAGGTTTGCCAGCCAAGTGATCGGTTCGAAATGGAGTACTGCAAGTCATGTGAACCCTTAGTACCTCTCACTAACTGCTTAGCCACCAGGATTCTGTCTTAAGGCATTACGGGTCACCACTCACGGCTAACAAGTGGCCCAATGGGGGAGGGTCACTCCTCTGAAGAGGTACTGTCGGTGTATTTTACAGCCGCCGAAAGGCTGGCCCGGTTAGGAAAATACTCGTTAAGTCATAGAAATAAAGTTAATTAGCAGGACCTGTGGATATGCCACAGTATGATAATCTAATTATTACAACGTTTAGCATTTTTTGATATGTTTACTTAAGAGCTATTGCTAAATAGTTCAATGTGTAAAAAATATAATAATCTTGATTTAACACTCACTAAGTCATTTTTTCTTTATTTCCTTCTTTTCACCTTTTTATTATGTTCAATTGAAACAAATTAGCGTTATCGCTTCTGATCGCTCACCCCTCCTTCTTTTCCCCTTTTCTCTTCTTTCTTTCTTCTTATTATATTTTTCTGCGTAGCATGTCCTTTTCTTCCCTTCCTTTCATTATAATAAAAATGGAATGGGTCCATTATTTAGCTGAGGTGACGGCACTGATTTGGGCGGTCTCCTTGTTAACCAGAGGGTGTAACAAGATGATACGGTCGTATTTTGTAGGAACACTATTATTATTATATAGATGGTTGGATAAGTATTTCGCTTGCATTGGTATTTACTAAAGTTAGATTGGCACAAGGCGACAGGAGTGAGGCGCCTGTTCTGCTTGGTTATGGGGCTTTGAATACGCTGATTTTATCCCATGGAGACGGGTAAGACCCTAAAAGAAATATCCTGGGTATGACACTAAGCTGCATCTAATGGTGAGGCTCCACTTCTGGAGTTACCCTTTCATTGTCATTACTTTCAGGTCCACTCTGACCTAGAATGGTATCTGTTTAAAAATTATTAATATTCGATAAGAGCGTGTACAACAACAAAAAAACTTTTAAGAAACAACTACACAAAAATATAAATATGAACGTACAATAAATGCGATTCCCTAACCTCTAGGCATAAAATAAACCTAGACGGGTTGACATGCCGTTAAAATTAGTCAATCAATTTACTACAGCGATATTGGTGTCTGAAACTAATTTGATTACCCCTGCTTCAATAACAATGTACCCATTTATTATACACACACACACACACACACACACACACACATATATATATATATATGTGTGTGTGTGTGTGTGTGTGTGTGTGTGTGTGTATTTAGGCAGCATTTTTTTCTTGTAGGCATATATTGTTAAATAATGCAGCCATTTTCTGTCTGCAAGTTTTGTCCTTTGTTTTTTCGTATTGCCGGATTATTCTTGTAATATCTGGCGAAAATTGGCTGATGTATTTGCAATATGTCAAAAATAATCTGGCAATACGAAAAACAAAGGACAAAAAATGGCTGCATATATATATATATATATATATATATTATATATATATATACTTCTAAACTCTACCGTGTGAAAAAAACAGATACCTCAGTTTTCAAAATAAAAAGATTTTCAAACTGATATCTGGGGAAATTTTTTTTCGGCACACCTGTACTTTCTGAAAATAATCATCAGTATCATATGTAGTGGCCAAAAGAAGAAAAAAAAAACGCCGGAGGAGTTTGCTAAGTTATATATGTAAAAAGTGCTCAATACGCTAAGTAGAGCATAATTATAAGGACCTACATGAGCTAGGTAGATAGTATTTGACTCATGTAGGTCCATTTTAATATATACTATTAAAATAAGATGTGTCCCCAAAATCGAACAGTTTTGTTAAAATAATAATCGAAACGTAGGTATATGTAAAAACAAATGAAAACAAAGAAAATACAGTGCTCAATCACAAATTGTGAGAGCTAATATTTATTATTATTTTACAAAGTTTTTACAGATCAATGTTCATTATAAACAGCGACCCAGGTTTCATGCCAAGGGGCAATCATCAGGTTGTTGTGCAAGATCCCATGGTGTTTGTTACTCAATGTCACATTTGGACCGCAAAAAACGTCGGTTAGTTCCGCGGACGCTATTGTAGTTCGGATTTACTAAAAATAAATTTTTTCAAAATTTGCATTTTTTTGTAGTAATGCCAACGAAGTTACCTCCCTTTATTCGTTAAAAATAGAAAAAATTTTTATTCGTTAAAAATAGAAATTTTTTTTATTTTGAAAAAAATTTTTATTTTTTATTTTAAAATTAATTCCGTTTGACAAAGGATGCATATGTCTTCAAAAAACCATTTTTATATATATGGTAGAGTCTTTTAAATTTTTTCCAACATAATACAAAGGTGGATGGTGTTGTTCCTCTGTCGAAAATTCATTTTTTCATGTTGAAATATCAGATTTCTTTGCAAACAATTGCGGAATTGATTTTCAGGGTGGATGTTGAGTATCTCCCTCCATGCATTTAGGAAGAATTTTCTTTTATGGGGACATTGTTTGAAGATTTCCGATTTTTTTTTTAAACTTCTATTATTATTATTATTATTATTATTATTATTATTATTATTATTAAAGGAAATTAAATTTTTTAATATCCTAATTTTTTCCGTAACACATAGATTGCAGTACTTAGAGCCGTTCGTGTAACATTTGGGATGATCTAAAATTCTCCACTCTATTTTGTAAGGCATATCTTTTTCTTTTAGTTCCCATATTTTTGTTGCAAGGGAAGTTGTTTCTTTTTTATCTTTCTTTCTGAAAGATTCCATATGCGAGTAGTATCTTTGCTTGAAGTCACCCTGGGTCATCCCAACATATCTATCTGTGCTTATAGGGTGATTCGCAACTGTAGTTGTTACTTTAGCTTCATATACTACTGATCTAATGTTACATTTCTGATTTAGGGGACAATCTTTTTTAATTCTACATGAACATGTAGGGTTTGAGTTTAGTTTAGATTTTGATGTAATTAGTGATTTCATTGAGAGTCCACATGAGTAGCTAGTTTTTACAGTATTTCTATTAAATATTTTATTATATCTATTTTGGGGTGGGAAGTGTTTATCTATTAAGTCTAGAAATTTTTTACCGACATTTGTTTTAACTGTTTTAGAAAAAGGGGCGTAAACCAAATTCATTTTTATATATATAAACTACAAGAGTTGAAATTTCATATGGTTTTTACTAAATGATTCTATCATTTGTCCAACGTGAATTATTAAGTTTTATATTTTAGAACAGCTGCAAGACTTTATGAACACCCTGTATATTCATTTTTTCGTATTTAAAAACATTCTTAAGTTATTTTTAAAGATTTAGCACCGCATAAAAATGTGGTGGTGACTCGTTGTTAACTAGTTTTACATGTCAATACTAATGTAATGTCAATACTAATGTAACATATTATCATAATTACTAGCGTAATGATCATTACCGAGTCCCCTACATATGTGGACTTTAGCCAGACGAAGCTAAGTTTAGTAAATGTTTTAACAATTAAAAGTAACAAAAACAAATAAAACACAAATAATTCTTGTTTTTCTAATCGACACACTAAATTAGTTTTTATATTTGTAATTTACTTTTATTTCTACAAACGCGACCAGAATTCCAGTTCTTCAAATATTTGTTTCTATGTTGTTTTTGTTTTGTTTTTGCTTTGTTGTTTTTTATGTTTTTTTTTCTTTTTCTTTTTGTTGTATTTTTGAAAGCTAAAAGAAATCCAGACGAAGAACAAAATTCATTCTCACGCTTAAACCAAATTCTGTCGTCAGGATGATTTTGGTGTGTTGATAGAGGCAAACGAAAATATTTTTTAGATTTTTTAAACCGATGATCTCTTCTCGTCAAAAAGAGGGACGGGAATAAATGACAGATGCCCGGCCCAGACAACAGATTTCATATGAATGACCCTTGTAATAATGAATGACCCTTGTAATAATGAATGACCCTTGTAATAATGATCGTTATACAACGCAAGTGACATCAACGTAAGTATTTTACCCAACTCGTTCGCTGTTGGTAGAATGTGACACAAGGTCGCACGTATGGTGCATCCAGCGAGGATCGAACTCACTATTCAGTAGTAATAGACCACTTACCTGAAAAAAATAATTACCCAACCCGTTCGCCACTAGTGGATGTGACACAAGGTCGCACGCATGGGGCATCCAGCGAGGAACGAACTCACTATTCAGTAGTAATGAACCTCTTACCTGAAACAATAATTACCCAACCCGTTCGCCACTAGTGGATCCTGGTGGCTGAACAGTCCATGACGTGCAACACTCCATTTGGCCCTTACTTAGTCTAGATGGGCGGCTGGAGAGACCCACTCCGTTCAATCGGCTGGCCATGTCAAGCCCTAGCACCTATATGATTGTCCCAACCCTATTGCCCGGATGGCAATCCCCAAGCCTTTTTATCAAATATGTGCTATAAGGCGGTGGCTGAAGGTATTCATATCCTGAGAATGACGTTAAACTCTATCTGATTGCGGTTCCAGTTCTGGTGGTCTGGGGAATGTGGAGCACCCCTTCATTACCATTGCTCCCTGGTCCACTCTGACCCGGAGTGGTAGTACCTGTTACTGTCCCATCTATGGGTTAAATAGAAAAAAAATGTGTTGTTTTTTTTTAATTGACTATCCATTAAGAATGAATTTATTTTAAAACTTTGTCGGCATTAAATGACCCACCGAGGTTGATACACCGACAACAAACTAGTGGATGTGACACAAGGTCGCAAGTATGAGGCATCCAGCAAGGACCGAACTTTCAGTTCATTAGTAATGGATCTGCAACTCTAGCTTTCTAATCATTACATAATGATTGGATGCCTTCAAAAGTGTGATGTGACATAAGATCGAAAGTATTGGGCATCCAAGGAGGATCGAACCCGCTATTCAATAGTAATGGATCTGCGAGTTACATCAATGTAAATTAACAAACGTACCAAGATTAGAAAATATTTTATCAGTGTCTGTTCAAAAAAATTAATTCTTGACTACTTTATTTTTTCTGTTTTTTAAATAAAGTTTTTTTTTTAACCCAACGGGTTCATCACAACGATTTAAGACAATTATGCGCCTAAGGATTTTTTTAAAAATCGGGGGCTTTATCAAATGATGTATTGAATATCATGTACATTTTTCGGACTGTTGTTCCCATCTTTATTGTTATATACACATAGTTTCGGTCGATGTTTCCGCCGGGCTTCTTCAGATGTTTCTTGGTGAACTCGAGAATCTTCTTGTTGAACTCGACAGCTTTCATGTCATAATCGGGAGCCTTCATGGAACTTCGACCCGAACTCGATTACGACATGAAGGCCCCCGAGTTCGACAAAGAAGGTTCCCGAATTCGACAAGAAACATCTGAAAAGGTCCGGATGGCACATCGGCCGAATCTTCGTGAATAAAACAATGAAGATGAGATCAACAGTCCGAAAAATCTAAATAATACAAATTATCAAGCCTCGTCTAAAAAAAATCAGAAAATATTGAAAGAAATTCTCAATTCAATTTAGAGATCATTTCGTGTGATAAATGAGGTTCTAATCGATAAGCAGTCCATGACATGCAATACCTCACTTTGGCCCTTACTTAGGCTAGACGGACGGTCGGAGAGGCCCACTCCGATTAATCGGCTGGTCACGTCAAGCCCTAGTACCTATATGATTGTCCCAACATTATTGTCCTTATGGCAAGCCCCAACCCCTTTTTATCATATATGTAGCTGAGGGTCTTTATGTCCTGGAGTGATGTTAAACTCTATCTGATGGTGAGATTCCAGTTCTGGAGGTCTGGGGAATGTGGAGTACTCCTTCATCACCATTGCTCGCTGGTCCACTCTTACCCAGAGTGGTAGTACCTGTTAGTTCCATTTATGAGTTAAATAGAAATATGTGTTTATAAATAAATTGAGTATCCATTAAGAATGAATTTATTTTAAAACTTTGTCGGCATTAAATGACCCACGAGGTTGATATGCCGTAAAACAAACCAAACCAAATAATAAATGAGGTTCTAATCGATAAGATAATTCTCATGGCTTCAATACTGTACGAGCTTCAGGGATTTCCGATAATTCAAAACTTTAAAAAAATGTCCCAATGTATGAACAGCAAACTGAAAATAATCTGCTCCCGTAGACTTTAATAAATTCGTTGTTTGGTTTAATGGTATATCAAACCTCGTGGGTGATATAAAGTCAAATCTTTTTAATATAGAGTAGGGCAAAATGATCTGATACATTTGTAGGTTTAATAAAGTAAGAATAGAATAAACAATGAAAAAAAAGTGTTTTTTTGTTACATTCGCCTATCGCCCGACGCCGTACGGCGTTTGCATCACATGCACATGAAATATAGCAATAACAATTATTATTTTAACACATAACATTTACTTCAATGTTTAAAGTCCTTTGGAATAGAAATGCGGCCGCCGACATGCTATGTTCCTTGGTGGAAATGCTCATTCAAAATCGATATATCTATATAAGGCATATATGAAAGAGGTTACACTTATCTTTCCTTTGTACGGGTTATTCCTTTTCCATGGATATTTGTTCTTTATCATTTTGGTCGGGAACATTCTTCATCTCCCCTGCCCCACGAGGTGTTCACTAGATCTGGTATACACTGTGTCCAAAGCTGATAACAGTGATCCCTTGCCCCTTCCGCTAAATCCATACGTTTTGCCGACGTAGGCAAGCATTTCATTTCGGGTCTTCCTCTTTTTAGGGTCACAACCTGACTTCTGAAAGGGGGGGCTCTTCCAGCGTCATTGTTCTAAAATGTTCTATGAGTTGCGGGAACCTAACACTTTCCAAATGTACATATGATGCTATTTTGTTTTATTTCGTTTTAAAAATTGCATCGAAGACGTTCGCGAAAATTGTCCATCCATAAGATCATTTGGTCCAGATCATGTTGCCCCACCCTATATATTTATGATTTGTTAAAAAACAAAAACAATTTTCATTACGTTCACTAGAAAATATATGAACACTCCGGTGAATATATTTATGTTTTAATGTAATAAAGTATTATATTGAATTAAAAAGGCTAATTAAACTAAATAAGAAAACTGTATTGGAAATTTAGCCCCCCCCCGCTTTAAACGGAACAAATATTGATGTATATTGTTTTCTTTTATGATTAAATAATTATCGAAATGAGTAAAAAAAATCCAAATAAATTTTTTAAATTTTTAATTTCATTTTATTTTCCGATTTTCGGTACTTATTTACTCCCAGAGCAGATTCCTTATTTTTTTTTCTTCTATTCAAACCTTCGGTCTTTTGTCTTTTTATTGATGCAGAAAAAAGTATCAATCACATATATACCACACCGATATTTTGCACCCACCAAAATAAGGGGGGTCAAAGTTAAGTGACCAGAAAAAAATTTAAAAGTTTTGAAATAAAATAACTGATGCATTGTAAAATTCATTCATCGATAAATCAACATTGAAAATTTCATTAAAATCAGATAATCACCTGATTTTTGGTATTTTTTTTCAAACGAGAGGTGGGGTGGGGGGAATTTGTAGTGTAAAAAACACGGATTTTTTGACAAATTGGGTATACCTAATAAAGAACTATTTAACAGAGTAGCAACAGTAGATAGGTGTCCATTGCCACGAGTAAAAAAATAGACAACGACGTTGCTGCCGATGATGAGAAATCCTGATGTCTTAGAATAAGAAAAGAGAAGAAAAGCCAGAAAAAACAGAGTCAGGTCCGTTGATGAGATAAAAATAGACACTGAGTGGTGGCAGGAGGTTGGGAAGGGGAGAAGAAGGCAGGCAGAGGGTTAAGATTTTACAATGGTTGTTATTTAGACGATTTCTGGTCGGGTCCGCGTAGATGATTGACCCACGACCCGCCGTTGTGGTCAGAGAATGCTGTACGTTAGAGTTGACCGTGTCGATAAACAGCTTTAGTAGCTGTGGGTGGCGCCTTACCGAAGGTAAGGGGAGTCGATGTCCTAAGAATTTATAGCTCATAGATTGACGGACAGAATTGTGAGGAATGGGGGATAAAAAAAGAAAAAAACAAACTATGCGTCTCTTCTCCGTTGAATCTTCCTGGTTCGTCTCCTACCAAATTGGTCGGAATTTTCCTTAAGTCAATAAGCATTCGTTCAACCGTGAAGGATTCACAATTCAAAACATCTCCAAATGTCTTGTAGACCAGGTTGGATTTATTCTTCGACATTTGTGACGGGAATGAAACGTAAAAGATATATATTTTTTTTTAAAAGAAAAAACGGACTTTGTTGTTAGTGAGGTTCTGGATCAGTTGCTGTCCTGGGCGGCCGTGAGAAGAATTTCATGTTGGAGTCGGTATTGAACGACAATTCATTATTCGCTAAACAGTGATATATCACCCGACACACACACACACACACACAGACACACACACACACACACACACACACACACACACACACACACACACACAACACATATTATATATAGAGAGAGAGACACAGCCAGAGAAGGGGAATATGGTATCCATAATTTCCACACTATATCTCTACCACTATTTCTCTCTTAGTACATACGTACTCATGCAAACGCATACATATACGTGCATACATTAACATACATACACACAAACACACAAACATAGATATATAGATATATACACACAAAACATAGATATATACACACAGACACACGCATATAAATACAAAACTCACACGTGCATATATATATATATATATATATATATATATATATATATATAAATTTGGGGGATACTTAATATATATATATATATATACCTTTTGTTATTTTTTCCTCATATATATATATATATATATATATATATATATATATATATATGTGTGTGTGTGTGTGTTGTGTGTGTGTTATATTGGTGGGTTAATCATTCGTTGGATTTTTTGGACCATATGACCTTTAGGCACCCCTTTTTGATCTCGATTAAGAAAGAACATGTTTTTCACTTACACTGTAAATATTCGGTTGTTTTTACAGGCAATTTTTAGATTTAAAAAATTGTAAAACTAACCACTAACCCTAACCCCTAACCCTAATCCTAACCCCTAACAAACAACTGGATATTGACGGTGTAAATGAAAACCATGTCCTTTCTTAATCGAGATCAAAAAGGGGTGCCTAAAGGTAATATGGTCCGATTTTTTATAGTTTCTTTTCTTTCCTATTTTACTTTACATCTTCCTAATTATGTTCAGAGTCAAAAACTGGTCGAGAAAACATAAACTATCTTTGAAATTTATTATCCCTTTTTCTTTACATCATCCATAGATACGCATACACATACACACACTCGAGTGTATGCGTGCGAGTGTGTGTGTCTCTCTTTGTGTGTGTGTGTGTGTGTGTGTGCGTGTGCGCTCGTGCACGTGGATGAAAACTTCCGAAACCATGCCTGTATTTATGGACATCATCTGATAAAGGAATTGACAGTACGATTGAAGATACCATTGCGGTTTAATAATAAAAAATGGATGAACTACTACTACTACTACTACTACTACTACTCACTCTCTGTCTGTCTCTGCCTCTCTCTTTCTCTCTCTCTCTTTATTGAGATTTCTAATACAGATTAGGAGAAGAATGGTAAATCTTTCAATGTGATCTTGGTGATATAATCAAGTTCAGGAGAATTTTTGTTATGCAATGATTTTTTTGCCGTCCTCTAAGAAAATGATTCTAGAGGAATGGATATCTCAACTTTTGGTAGATGATGGAGGATCCAGTTGATCTCTAAAATGAGGCAACCTATTTCTACTTCTTACTTTCTTGAGATTCACCTCTGATGATGGCAGATGGCATCTCTTACCTAGCAGATATGTCGTTTACAGCAGCCCGGGCAGTAGTGTGTTAATATGAAGAAATTCAAGTTCTGATATTTTGCCTTCAGTGTACTCTACACACACACACACACACACACACACACACACACACACACACACACACATATATATATATATATATATATATATATATACATGAGGGTCAAAAGTAATGCCATTTTGTTTGGGACAGATATAATTACCAACACAGGAACATGTATCATACATCAAAAAAACCTGTTCTCCGTGGATCACATCCTTAATTCTCCACATAGTCACCGTTTCTCTCAATAGCAATGTTTCACCTTCGAATGAGAGCATGTATCCCTGCCCTGTAAAATTCTGTTGACTGTTCTTTGAGCCACTTCTGGACGACTTTACCGGATCCTCCATACTCACCTGATTTAGCGTCTTCAGATTATCATCTTTTCGGGCCCATGAAAGAGGGTTTGAGAGGCAAAAATAATTCCAGTGACGAGAAAATGAAATCTGGAGTGAAGAAGTGGCTCAAAGCACAGTAAACCGATTAAGGATGGCATCCTGGTTGCTAAGCAGTCCATGAATTTGGTCCTTGGGCGGTGGGAGAAGCCCCACTGATCAATCGGATGGTCACGTAGAGTCCTAGCGCCTTTATGATTGTCTCCACCCTATTGCCCTTATCCAACTCCCAAACCCTTTTATCATATATGTGATAGAAGGCAGTGGATGAAGGTCTTAGTGTATGAGGGTATGACGTTAAACTGCATCTAGTGGTGAGGTTTCAATTTCTGGGGAGTGTGGAGTGCCTCTTCATTGCCATTACTCTCAGGTCCACTCAGAATGCTAGTACTTGTTAGGGTCCATATATGGGTTAAATAAATCAGAGATGTTATTTTACATAAAAAATGAATTTAAAAAAATGAATAGCCGACAACAATGAGTAAAACAAAACGTCTTCGGATTAAATAACCCAACAAGGGTTGACATGCCATAAAATCCAACCAACCAACCTTATATTCTCAGTAAAAGTAAAAGTCGACGGAGTGGCCTATTGTTGGTATCAGCCATACAGCGAAGGAGTCTATCCTCTTTTCGCTAGCGCTAGACCAAGGAGATTATTTTAGCATCTGAGGTGGAGCTCAGCTCCCTTCTTTACCGCACATATCCCTGTGCTACTCGTACGCTGAGTCGACGATGGCCGGTATCGAACCTGCAACCTTGTGGTTCCTAGTCGAATGCTCTACCGACTGAGCTAAACCGGCCCTATGATATTCTCAGTAGATAAGATCAATAATAAAGAACTTACCATCCAGTAAGGAACTAATTCCAGACACCCATCTTAAACACCTTACTGATATCGATTTTATTGATGACGGACTCCTTGGGGAATGCATGGCATCTCTCAACAGATCTCCAAGATACAGAAGCATCTGTCCGTCTTTACTTTAATGAAGGCAAACTATCTGCGGAAACTCTCTCTCCAAAATCGTCCCTATCAGTCAAGTCCTCCTCATGACATTCAGTATCCATACAGAGCTGATCAATTTAAGTCTTTGCTAGTCGGGCGACTCTGGTGTGTCCATATGTAGGTGTCCACAACGTCACTTATGAGTCAGCCCTTACTTCTGTCGAGGTGTCCAATGTTTCTGGTTTGTCTTGCTTGGATGGCTTGTAGGATAGGAGGTAAGTGGCCACACGGCTGCTATTTTGGAGGGTGTTGCTTCAAGGATTTGTTCAGGGCAGCACACAGCATCCTTGTGTTTTATCCATCTAGTTTTTTTCCCCAATTGTTTTATTTAAGTTCAAGAGGCGTAGTCATATATATATACAAGGTGTGTTAAAAAGTATTGATTGAAGCTGTATTTATCAAGATAGGAACGAAAAATAAATGTAACGTTAATTTTTTTCCAAAGAAGTATCGAGATTGAAGCTGTACTTACCATGATAGAAATGAACAATAAATGTAACGTTAAATTTTTTTCAGAATGCAAGGTGTGTCACAAAAGTATAGAGATTGAAGCTGTACTTACTATGATAGAAATGAACAATAAATGTAACGTTAATTTTTTTTCAGAATGCAAGGTGTGTCACAAAAGTATCGAGATTGAAGCTGTATTTACCAAGATAGGAATGAACAATAGATGTAACGTTAATTTTTTTCAGAATGCAAGGTGTGTCAAAAAGTACAGATTTTAAAGCTGTATTTAAGAGGATAGAAATGAAGAATGAATGGAACGTTAATTTTTCAGAATAGAAAGTGTGTCAAAAAGTATTGAAAATCTCGATACCTTTTTACACACCTGGTATGTATATATATAATCGGTTACTATTCCCTCTTTCTTTCATAAATATAGTAGCTCTTGAGGAAGACCGTTTTATTAAAAGGTTGAAACAGATATCTGTCAGCATACTACTATTATCATTTGTTTTTTTTTTCTATCTATCTATAATCATATATATATATATATATATATATATAATATATATATATATATATATATATATATATGAGATTTATCCAAAACTTGGTAGTAAGGGATGATTCTATACGTGATTTCTAAGATACACTGTATTAATATTGTATGATCCAGTATGTATAAATACAGCGAATCTTTAAATCACTAAAAAGAGCTCAATGTATAATAAACTTTTAAAATTACATACAGAACAATATTTATATATGAAAGGAAGGAAAAACTCAACACCGTTATTCCATAATAAATTTATTTCGACCAAAATTGGGGCCTTTATAAATCTAAGTTGATTTAATATAGTTCCCCAGAATTCAGTCTCATCAGATGGTAAATCAGTGTGTGTGTGTGTGTGTGTGCGTGTGTGTGTGTGTGTGAGAAAGAGAGAGTAACTGATGTTATGATATTACGTTAAGTTTCACTTCTATTTATTTTGAATATTTCTTTATTTTACAACAGTTCTAATGGTTTCTATGTTCAATGGTCCCAGACTGAAAATGGAAATAAAAAATGCCATGCAATTTTCCAGTGTGAGTTTAAAATTTACATCTATACCTTCCTGTAACAATGTCTGTATTTACACAACCTCTCCGCCACGAACTTAATGCGACACAAGGTCAATTTCTAAACGGAGTACAGCTGGTTTGAATTCAGAGTGTTTCGTCCCTAGGACTGGTTGCATTATCAAAACTTAATAAACCAGTCTGCTCTACTATTTACCCACAGCTGGTATTAATACAAAGTTATCGCCAACAGTCTCGTGCAGGATTTGAACTCATGTTGTGATTTCAATTCTTACGACAATAACCATTATGCTCTAAGCGTGCCCTCAGTAACATATAGTGAAGGTATTATTTCAAATTGTTGGACTCGTCGTTCCTAAATAAAGGTTCAAGTGGTAAATATGAATAAACCAGCGGGCTTTCTCTTACAATTTTTGTGGACATTTTTAGGAATAAGTAAATTTATCTATGAGTATTTAATTTATAGTCAGTATCCTTACGACATAAAATATTAGAATTCTATGAAAAATCAATTAATTGTCAAATCTTCACAAAAATTTCGATACTTATTCACCTTTAGATGAATTCATGTTTAAAATAGAATTTTCCTAAAATATATTAGAGGAAATATTTTTTACTAGGTCGACCCACGCCCCTATTTAATTTTATGAAATCTGAAAAAAATATATTTTACTTGTACGATTTCTAAATTTTTTCTCTTAATTCTGAATAATTAAATCCTAATTTTTAGAAATGTTTTGGAAGCCCTACTGTCGTAAAACAAACAAATATCTCAGTGGATTGAATATGATGCTTTTTAAGTAAGTAATTTTAAAAAAAATATTAAAAATTTTTATTTTATTTATTTGATTTTCCGCTCCCTCAGGCAATATCTTTCAAAAAAATTATTTTTACACCGCCAGGAAGGTGTCTTTTCTTTTTTTTTGGGGGGGGGGGGTTAGTTAAGATAATTCCAAAAAGTATTAAGTCGTTTGAAAAATAGGAAATATTTTGGAAAATATCTATTTTGCCACATTTAAGTCACATTACCATATTCTTTCATGTATAATTCTCTTTGTTTTCTTTTTTTTTTTTAATCAATTATCAATCATCATTATGTTACTTTTTCGACTTAAAACTTGACCTTAAATCGTTTTAATGAATTTTAATTCATTTTTAAAATGAAAAGCAGATGATATTTTGGCAGATCCTACTCTTTTTCCTAATCCCAATCATCTAGCGAGAGCTTAACAGGTGATCCAACGGGTCACTTTTTGTCTAGTATATATATATATATATATATATATATATATATATATATAATATATATAATATAATAACCATTAATAAACATTAATAAAATAGCATTTAAAGTCGGAGACAACGTATTAAATATCTTCAATAACTAACACTTACCTACCCCCCCCTCTTAAAAATAATAGACTCTCTGAATTTGATAAAAGCATAGATAACAGAACTAAAAATTAACTAAAAACCAAATTACGTAACCCCATGAATACGACTGGCGAAACAGTCGAAAGCGCTCAGGAAATTAGTATGCAAAATATCATGAATCAACTCAAAAAGGATAGCCAGAAGACTGGAAAAATATCTATGCAAAAAATGAAAAAAGAATACTCCGCGTTGTTCAATAATACATGCATTGAGAATATATATATATATATATATATATATATATATATATATATTATTGTAATAAAATAGATACGTTGAAATAAAATTAGTTGTGGTTGTAAAAGATTATCATATTTTTAATACCGGTCACTACCAAAATATAAAACTTTAGTGAAAACTGTGGTCTCAGTTTTTTGGCCAAAAAGCCATATTTATTATTTATTTATAACTAGCAAATATATGCACCCTTCGGGTGCAAGTTTTTAAGTTTTAATATAATAAAATATATTAAATTATAAAGGCTAATGAAACTGAATAAGAATGCAGATTAGAATATTTGGAACAGAGGGGGTATGGTTGAAAGATAGAACAACTTTGAAACTAACTCTCCATCATTTTCCGTTACTCCCGTCTTTCATTGGTAAAATTTCCTAATTAAACTGTTTAGTTAAAATAGGAAGTAAAGAATAATATTACAGTTATTTCTTCTTGTTAAGGATTTCTTTTAAGATTTATTGAAGAGATTTTTGCTCATCTTCAATAAGATAAAACCAAACAATTAGAAATCAATAATACTAAGCAAATTTTATTAAAATCAATTTTTAAGATCAATATGCAAATTAGCCTTCCCATTCACACTGTAAACCTCTATTTTGTTGTATATATAAATACAATTGCATGTTATTAGTATGTAGATATGGTCAACAGTGTAAGTAATGTAAACAATTTTATTAATAATTGAGGTTAAAATAAAAATAAAATCATGGAGAATATGATGTAAATAACGAAAGGATTGTGACTTGTATAGTAATATAGTTTCGGTTACAGACAGACAAACCCACAATCTCCATTATAATAAGATTATGGTATTTAGAAATAGATGAGGCGTAGGATGTTTAGTTTCTTTGATTGAAAATTTCGAGGTCATGATAGGCAAAGGGTTTTTTTCTGAAAAAAAAAAAAAAAATTGAGAACTTTTAGATGAAAAAAATCTCCCTCATGAAAGTTAAAGATTTCACTTCCAAAATTTTGTCAAATTGCTGCGGCTAAAATAAAAGACCTGAATATTCAACAGTGATGTCTGAATTAGGTATTTACCCAACCCGGGTAGAATGTGACATTAGATCACATGTATGGGAAATCCAGCGTGGATCGAACTCTCTATTTGGTGGGTATTTATCCAAACCAGTCGCCACGGGTAGGATGGGACACAAGGTCGCAAGTATGGGAAATTTAGTGAGGAACAAACTCGCTATTCGGTAGTAATGGATTTGCGGTAATAGCTTGCTAACCATTACGCCATCATGCGACGTCTAAGACTATAGTACCTGTGTGCACATAAAAAATGTGACACACACACACACACACACACACACACACACACACACACACACACACACACACACACAAAAAACAAACAAACACTTGAATAGACACTAAGTTTTATATTTCTTTTATTGTTGATATCTCCTTTAATCTAATTTTGTTATCAGACAATTTTCAATTGTGGTCAATTCGTTTTGCATTGTTTTGAGTTATCTATCACAGTCGGGTTCATTCAGTAGTAATAGATCTGTGAGACTATCTTGCTACCCATTACACTACGATAGGACACTAAATGTATTAGGTATGTGCGTGTAGATACTTTTTTTTTACGTCTGCGACAGTAGAATAATTTGTACTGATTGAATACAAACCTACAGAATACAAACCAACAGAATTTTCATTTGAAACAATTTAATCTAATCTCCACCACACACACACACAGGTAGGCATTTACCCAATCCGTTCTCCCTGGGTAGGATGTGACACAAGGTCGTAAGTATTAGTCATCCAGCTAAAATCGAACTCACCACACCCACATGTATGTCGTTTACGAGAATTCTCACCTGATATCTAGATATTTACCAACCCCTCCGCACAAGCAGGATGTAAGATAACGGTCAATTCCTTAAATGGAGTTTAACAGGTTTGAATTCAAAATTTTCCTTCTCTAGACCGAGGTTAAAGAGCCCATTCTACCCTACTATTTACCCATAGCTGGAGGGAGAATATTTGGATTCATACCTTTCCCTAGGGTATTAGTGCTATGTGAAATACAACCACTCTCGTTTCGTTTGAATTCGCCTCGTCGTGTCCATTTCTTACGCGCCTCCACGCGTTCTCACCTGGTATTTATTTGCGCCAGATCAACCGAACTGCAAAACACCACAGAAAGCATAATTGGTAATGGTTCGAAATATATATATATATATATATATATATATATATATATATATATATATATATATAAAAAGGTTAAAATATTTACATTTACTTGTCGAAAAAAGACTTGAGGTGGTAAAATATCGCATTAACTTTTTGGGAAAAACGCCTTAAGCGCTGGTTGTTGTTTTTTGTTTTTTTTTTTCAATATTTTCAAAAATATGGCTTACTCTTAACGCTTTCAAACCACTAAAAAAATAATTTGTCGATAAAAACGCCTTCAAATTATTTTTTCATACATAGCAGGCACCGCTTCAGCTAGGGACTTCATTCATAGGTGTGTTTGTTTTTTTACCTATCACCGCCTAGCGTTTTCAAGGCAGGAGACCGGGACGGAACTCTGCGAATAGTACCGAAGGAATACATTTCTGAAATTAAATAATAATAATAATAATAATAATAATAACAAGAAGAAGAAGAAGAAAAAGGGTGAATACATGGGGACAACATTTACTTGACAGTTTTTTATCAATTTGATCATCCATACTTGTCACATAACAAACATCAACATTAATAATAGTTATTCAAACATGGCTGTCACAATACAATCAACTCTTTAAACCCTCAAAGCCCGCCATAATAACCATCAACAAAGCTTTAATTTCTTGGGTATATTTGCCCGACTTCCCTAGCAATACTTTCAGCTTCTTCTCCCCCTCCTCCTCTTCTTATTGTAAGACACTCCTACATGTCTGCCATTTCACCTCTGCCCAATCCTAAGATTCATTTGTGGTCGTCCATTCCCATCTTCCTCTTCTTACCATTCCCAAAATAGCGAATCGTCGCCGTTCTAAGATCTGCCGCCTTCTGCTTGGAGTTATCTGCAAATCGTTCTCCCATTTGCTGGTGTTTGTTGTTTTTTTCGATGACGTTTTCGTCCATGCGAAAACGGTAGAATGAAGTTGCCAAAATTCTAGAGGGTGGTAAAAGTAGAAACACGCTTGAATTAGAATAACATATACAACAGCAGCAGCAACAGTATAATGAAAATCTTTACAGATGGCGCTGCTGTTTGAAGAGCTTTCTTAAACTTTAATTTCGGAGAATTCGGGTCAGAGCTTCATTTTTTTTTTACGCTTTTACAAAAAAGAAGGCAAAAACGGAATTAACAGGGAATAATAAGAACAGTGTTTTTATTTCTACAAAAAAGATTGAATTTAACAAAACGAAGCACAATCTAAGCTTTATTCTGTTAGGATAACAACTTATTAGGATAACAACAAATTATTAATATATTATAAAAACTTATGTTTATAGTGAAGAGTGTCTTATACAAAAGTCTTATACTGCAAATTTGACACGGGAAAGTTAATTCTTACATGATGGTAAGTTGATAACATCAAAGGAAACAAACCAAAAAAAACCCCAAAAACCCAAAAAACAAAGCTGGACAAAACAAAAAAAAATAAAAAGGGTGTGTCCGTGAGTAAGTAGGTAGGAAGTAGATAAAAGTAAAAAGGAGCCGGAGGGGGAGGTGACTAAAAGAGAAGGAATAAGAAATATAGAAAGAAAGAAAGAAAGAAAGAGAATAAGGACGAGGGAGTTTAGGGGGTACATGGATGTCAACAGTCTCTTTCTCAGCGCGCTATGCTTTTAGTATCGCCTCGTTGATGTTGACCCGGAGCTAGAGGACGGTACCTAGCATTGACGGGACACATTCTTTTAATACGGTCCTCAGTGGCACCCTCAGTCAGGACAGTCCACTTTCTCCTCTTCGAAAACGACACCAATAACAACAGTATAATCGCCAATAACGACCACAATAACATCAAGAATAATAATTGTCAACAATCATTGTTAGAAGCGAACCCCATCCCTCTTCTTCACTTCTGCTTCTGATCATCATCATCAGCATCTTATCTTGGGCATCACCTTAATAACAACGGTAATGAAAACACAACAACAGGAAAGCAGTAACAGCGAGGAGAACCAGCAACCTAATAACAACAACAACACCAACACAATAACAATAATAACAAAGACGACATAACAACACAATAGGGTTATCATAAACACATCGGCAGTACCTCCCCAAAACAGTACGGACTGTTTACTTTGAATGGGAACAAAAACTGTATAAAGCATTAATATCAACCACAATAATATAAATAATAATAAATAATTCTCCTCCACAATTGACTGAAGGAATGTCCTATAACCAGAACATACAGCCATGAAAAATATAGAAGGTTCGTATTATTGTTTTCGTAATTGTTTTGGTTTTATTGCTGTTTTTTTTTTTCGTTTTTTTTTCTACCTTACACAAAAAAAGGTTTAAAGAGAGTGCTACTAGTAACAGCATACACACGTTTCTCAACACCCCACTCCATTTAAAATGATGAAGACAACTTAAACATAGAAGAACTAAGATTAAAGTTTTAAACCAAATGGAGTTATTGTCAGAGCTGGATTTATAAGGAGCAATTGCCCCCGGGCAATTGCTCCTTATAAATCCAGCTCTGACAATAACTCCATTTGGTTTAAAACTTAATCTTAGTTCTTCTATGTTTAAGTTGTCTTCATCATTTTAAACGGAGGCGTGGGGGGTGTTGAGAAACGTGGGTATGCTACAGAGGGCACCAGATGTCCTCTATACAACTGTAATAATTATAAATTATTCCTCTATAAAACTGTAATGTTATAATTATTTCTCTATAAACCAGTAATAATTATAAATTATAATTTATTGATAAAAAAGATACGATGATTTGCTGCTACTGGAAAGAATTATATCACTTTGTCGTATAAATACAAACTGAAAAATTAGTAAACGTTATTCTTACAGTCAATATAAGTGAAAAATAATAAGGTCTGGTTTAATTTCTTTGTTTAATGGCAATCAATCTCCATGGGTTATTTAATGCCGAACATCTTTGTAGAAGAACTAGTGATACGATTTAACCCATTTCCCAAGAGTATTAGTCCGAAAGTGAACATAATAACGCGACTGGATTGAACTCTTACTTCGATGTTGCAGATCAGCACGTTAGCTACTACACTACGGGGATTCCCGAGAAAATCAAATCAAACATTTTCTTAGGATCTTAACTTATATATCTTCTTATTCTAATAATTTCATTTTACTTCCTTTTTTTTATTTCTCGTGTACCTAATTTATTTCAAGGTAATTGTGGGGTCCCAAACTAGAAGTACGCCGGTAACTCAAGGTCTAAATCTGTTGTCAGATCTTAGATTAAAAATCAGATAACAATAAGTACAAATAAAGGGTAACAATTAGTTTCTTGGCCGATATTAATCCTTTAGAAGGCAAATAAAACTGTAAAATGCCGTTCTGTCTGCAAGGGGGTTGATGCCAAACAAACAAATAAATTCAATTAAATTAACGTTTATTTTTTAATGGATTGTGAAGTGAATGCGAAAAGTTCCAAGACCAAAAACCATTCAATACATTTTACCGTTCAAGTACAAACATGAACTGGAAAAATACATCTAAACAAACTAGATAGATAGGTAGATAGATGATTAACTGAAAGACTTAGATATTTACCCAAATCCGTTTGGCACGGGTAGGATGTGAACAGAAGTCATAAGTATGGGGTGTCCAGCGGGTATAAACTCGATTCAGTAGTAATTCAGTAACAATGAATCTTCGCGACTAGCTTATTAACCATTACACTACAATGTGGTGCTCTAACAAAGTGACTAAGATTATATATATATATATATATATATATATATATATATATATATATATATAGAGAGAGAGAGAGAGAGATCGGAACAAGTCCAATATCTATGTACCGACTGAGATAGACAGATACATAGATCGGAACAAGTCCAGATATATATGTACCGACTGAGATAGATAGATAGATAGATAGATTCCCTGCAACATTCGGTATTTCAGTTTCAGTAAGATAACGTCCGTTCCCAACGCAGTGGGTGTATTTTGTGTTGAAATATGAAGACACACCTAAATGAGAAAACTAACATTTACGGCTCTTCAAAAGTTGGTTGTGCGGTGAGAGGCAAGTGTGCGGAGAGAGGCAAGTGTACGAGTTCCACGTGGGAAGCATTTTTGAATAAAATCATACAGAGCAACAAGTGTCAGTTGTCACTTCTTCAGTGAGAAATTCACAATTTATCAAAAGCGAGTAAATATATACTCCTCTTCATATATATGTATATAAACTTGTTTTCTTATGTATGTATATATATATATATATATATATATATATATATATATATATATACATACTGTTTTCAATATATACACACACACACCACACATATATATATATATATATATATATATATATATATATATATATATATGTGTATATATGGATAAATGGTTTGAAAATCCCATAGGCGAGAAACTATCAGTAACCAATCGCCGTTGACTTCATATCCTCGTACCCAATATATATATATATATTATTTTTTCGTCTCCGCTATTGATAAGTCTGGAATATAAACAAGCTCTGATGATGATTTTTATAGGTCGAAATATTGTTCAATATTAGCTATGAATATGATATAAAATCTTTTCACTTTAACAGCATATTGTGTTGTTTTCATATCCTTTTATCTATACTTATATATATATATATATATATATATATATATATATATATCTTGTTAAGTTTTTCTATCTATCGTTTGAAGGAATGTGTATTACTAGATAAGATGTTAACGATATTCTTAGGTTTCAGATTCCGATATTTCAAAACCGCCAATTCTTGGCAAACTGAGGCTTACTACATTTTTTATACGTGTCTAATCTACGATACCCACGCAATGTAAACATCTCGGTTTTAGTTTTGTAAAATCAACAATCAGAGCTCAGCAACCAAACTCATGAACAATAACAAAAGAAATTCATCGGACATTATTCAATAAATTATTTCAATGAGAATCCCCACCTTCATTATTTCAGTTTTATATTTGAGCCGTTTGTCTTTCCGGCCATCATAAGGTATATGTTACATTTCATTTGGCAACTACTAATTCCTCACCGGTAAAATAACAACTTGGGATTGTAAATTAATTTCACGATCGGGATTATTTCGAACCGAATCCGGTAATAAAGGACTATTTGCTCGTAAATTCCTACCATAAAATAAACTGAACCCCCATTTTATGTCCGTAGTTTTGCAATAAATGTTTTATTTTTCTTGCACCCGTTATGTTACAATACTAAATATATTTTATTTATTTATTTTAATATTCACTTCAATGTGTATGTTCTAAAAGCTTTTATTTTGTGAGAATGGTTAGTTTTAAAGTGGGGGTTCAACTTTTTACTCGTAAATTCCTACCATAAAATGCCCAAGCCTAATTTTATGGCAGAATTTACGTGTAAAAAGTTGAATATTACTTTTGTTGTTGTTATTTCTTTTCTTTTTTGGCTTTGGTACTCTAAAATAAAAACGTCAGATTTTAATCATCGTCGACGAAAAAATAAATTACGGTCATAAAAGAAGGATCCATTTTATGCCTAAATTGTAAAACGAGCCCCCACTTTAAAACTAAACATTCTCACAAAATAAAAAACTTTTAGAATATGCACATTGAAATGAATATTAAAATAAATAAATAAAATATATTTTGTATTGTAACATAACGGGTGCAAGAAAAATAAAACATTTAATACAAAAACACGGACATAAAAAGGGGGTTCAGTTTATTTTATGGTAGAAATTTACGAGAAAATAGTCCTTTATTACCCCGAATCCTTTATCAAATCCACTGGGGTTGGGGGAGATTGTTTGTTATTTTGTCGTCTATTATTAGAGAATCAGTCGATTATTTCTAATTAATTATGTAAGGTACAAAGGGCAAACTTGTTATTATAACTATAACCAAGATGAAGAAACTGGTCCGAATGCATTAGAAAATTAGAAATCGTTATTTCCTATAAGTCCAACATAAACAAAGGGGAACCACTCTTGACTGATAAATTATTTGTTTATGTATTGATCTACTAGGAAAAAGAAAGACGGGGTTAGGGTTTAGGGTTAGTTTAATGGGAAAATAAATAAATAATGTATCATTCAAGAGTTCCCCTTTGTTTATGATGGACTTATAGGAACTAACCAATCTAGCTTATTCGGCCCAAGGTTGAGATAGAAGGAAATGTTGTTTGCATTCTCAAACTATGTCTTATAAGTCTATGTAGGTATTTACGTAACCCATTCGTTACGATATAATTTCAAGATTGCAAGTATGGGGCATCCAACAAGGATTGAACTCACTATTCAGTAGTAATGAATTTGTGAGATACGTTTGCGAACTGTTACACCATGATGTATGTCTTATATATCAATGAAGGTTTTTAATCAATTGTGAAAGAAACTACAGTGTAATAAATAATGAGCTTAATATTCGTATTTTTTTTATTATGTTCATAAAATTTCTAATACTTCCATTTATTCAAAAATATTTTTTAGTACTTTTCCATTTTCTCTTTTAAAATTACTTAATTGACTCATACATGAAATACTTTTAAAAGATCTACAAAGGGCATATAGTAAGTTTCATATATATATATATTTGTGTATGTGTGTGTGATGTTAGGAAACCTTTGGGGTTGTATTGGAAGCATGGAAAAGTATAACTATTTGACAAAAGGTAGAGGTCTACCAGATATATGAGCCTTAATAAATAAGATAAAAAATAAAACAATAATCATCATTTGAATTTTGGTTATTATTCATTATCTTATACTTTCCCATTCTTCCAATACAACCCCAACAATTTCCCAAAACACGTGTCTGTGTATGAATTATATATATATATATATATATATATATATATATCTTGCTTTGAAAACCATATAAATGAGTAACTGACTATTACCAAGGGCCATTGGCCTTATGCCTCGCTACCCTAGCTTATATATATATATATATATATATATATATATATATATTAATATAACATGTGATTTTTTCAATATATGGATATATTAAACACATGTAATTACCTTTAGTGAGGCACCCAGTGAGTACTGAACTCATCTCATTCTGGTAGGATCACCCACCTGAATATGCATGCATAAGTTATCTATTGATTTTGGTCACATATATAAGTGGATAATAAGATAAAGTTTGTAACATAATTCTCTAAAGATGGCGGAAACATTAAAAAACAAAATGAACCCGACTGTGATAGATAACTCAAACAAATGCAAAACGAAATTGACTACAATTTTTAAATTGTCTGATAACAAAACTAGATTAAAGGGGATACCAACAATAAAAGAAATATAAAAACTTATTGTCTACTCAAGTCTCTCTCTCTCTCTCTCTCTCTCTCTCTCTCTCTCTCTCTCTCTCTCTCTCTCTCTCTGTGTGTGTTACATTTTTCATGATACACACATATACTATACTTTTACCCAAGGTAGAAGGGCAAACCATGGTGGTGTAATAATTAACAAGCTAGTCTCACAGATCCATTACTACTGGATTCCCATACTTGCGACCTTGTGTCACATCCTACCCGTGGCGAGCAGGTTGGGCAGATACCTATTGAATAGCGAGTTCGATCCTCGTTGGATGTCACATACTTGCGACATTATATCACATCTTATCTGTGGTGAATGGGTTGGGTATTTGTATGTGTGTCTGTGTATGATGTTGGGAAACGTTTAGGTTTGTACTGAAAGCATAGAAAAGTATAATCCTTTGATAAAAAGTAGAGGTCTACCTGAAATATCAGAATTAATAAATAAGAACTCATAAAAAATGATGGGATTATTTACATATCAATCAACAATTCTGCTGAGTATCTATAACCGTAGAATTCTTAATTGTTTTAAAAACTAAGAGAAATAAAAAAAAAACATCAAGGCTGTGGAGTCAGAGCCGAAATTGGTAGCAATTAATTGGTCACTGGAGTCAGAGTCGAGGTTGGTAAGACTATACAAACTCCGACACCAACTCCTTAAAAAAAAAAATCATCTCAACTTCTTTTTAAAGTAATTTTATTTTTTTGTAGCTATTTTTTGCCAGAAGTGGTGTAATATATAGTAAGCTAATCTTGCATATGATCGTGGTGTAATGGTTAGCAAGCTAGTCTCGCAAATCCATTACTACCGAATAGCATCTCCGATCCTCGCTAGATGCTCCATACTTGCGACTTTGCGTCACATCCTGTCCATGGCGAACGGATTGGGGTAAATACTACTCTTATCCAAGGTAGGTATAAATGCTGATCCAAACGTAAATAATACATAATATTTGACGGTATTAATGCTAGTTGATCATATTTATAACGATCAAAATTACAAAAAGAAAAAAAAATCTGATTCAAAAGCTGTATTTATTCACCAATAAATATTATCTGAGTTTCTTAAATTAGTCGATTATTTTTATTAAATATGGAAAATTCAAGAGTTGTCTTTACCCAGCCATAAATTCAAGAGTCAAAATAGCGGTCAATCAATTGCTAATTAAATCCATTGTTAGCTTAATCAGATTGGTGTTGTGAGTTATTTACCATTGCGCTATGATGTCTCATTGGTCTTTTTCTATAGTTATTTACAATTCTGGTTTAGCTTATATATATATTTACCAACCCCTCCGCACGAGCAGATGTGACACAAAGGTCATTTCTTAAGCGGAGTTCAAACAGGTTTGAATTCAGAGTTTTCCTTCTCCTAGACCGGTTGCCTAGCCAAGGTTAAAGATCAGTCTGCCTACTATTTATCAATAGCTGGAGGGAGAATAGGATTCATACCTTTCCCAAGCTTAGGTTTAACACTATAAAGTAAAAAAACTAGGGGTCACTAGTAAAATGTAACTCGATTACAAATGTATACAAAATGTATTTGTGCTTTAAGTTAGTCCATTGAACATTTAGCGTCAGTGTGTCTGCTTAGCTCTCTCTCTCTCTGTCTCTCTCTCTCTCCTCTCTGTGTGTGTTGTTGTGTGCGCGCACGCAATCACCTGTATTCTGCCAAAATGTTGTCTCATTTACATTTTAAAAAGGAATTAAAATTAATCAAATCAATTATTTAAGGTAAAATTTTTGTCTAAATCGAAAAGTAATAACAAAAAAAAGCAAAATAATATTACACATGTAATTTATTTTTAATACATTTCAAACTATTATTTTCCATACATTTTAAGACCGGTTTATCACAGTCAGTAGAGTGTCCTACTAGGAACCACAAGGTTCCTGGTTCAATACTGGTCCTCGCCAACTCAGCGTATGAGTAGCTCAGGCAAAGTAAGGAGCTGGTGGTAGGTGTGGTGCTCCACCCCAGACACAAAAACAATCTCCTTATTTCAGCGCTAGTAAAAAGGCTGTCTGGCTGATACCGACTATAGACCACCTTGACGACTTTACTTATATTGCAAACATGGACGTTTTTATGTAATTAGGGACTAAAAAAACAACATCATATTATTTAAGATTTTAAGGCTTATAACAGTTTTTTCTAAGAAATCAATAACAAAAAACAATAAATACACTCATTAACAAGAATTAATAATTTTAAATGAAATATCTTTTTTTTTCCTTTTTGGTCTAACCACACTGAAAAAAAGACGCTCTAAAAAAATTCTTGTGAAAAAAAAAAAATGACCGATAGAAAACGTGACCTCTCATTGTATGGGGTGGGGGAGGTCGTTGTTGATGAAAAAACAATTAGGAAAAATCAAGGAATTATCTGATTTTAATAAAATTATCAGTGTTGCTTTATTAATCAACGATTTTTTTAAAATTATTGAATCGTTTCAATCAAACTGATTCAATGGAAATAAATCGAAATTCTTTAAAAAAAATATTACCAGTTCTACCTATTATAGCAGAAACAATTTATATACCTAATTAATAGATAAAATTCATTAAAAATACGAATCGTTTAATTTTACATTTCAAATTTTTAGATTTTACAAACAAATCTTTATTTAATAAAGAGTTTACTTTAGTATTATTATCTAATAATCTTTGGAGAAAACTCAATTGAAAAGTTAGGCCGCCACCCTTTTAGACAGAAAAAATATCAATGTATAATTTTTTCACTGATATTCTTGAAGCTAATTATATACAAAAACAACAGTTTAAAAATAAACCTTTAAAAAATGTAATAATTTTTTGCCTTTAATTTTCCGATTTCGGTACTTATTTTCTACCAGAATCGCTCCCTTAATTTTTTTCTTCTATTCACACCTACGGGCTTTTGTCTTTTTATTTTTATTTATACTGTTGTTAGTTTCACCATTATATTACCCCACCGATATTTTACGCCCCCAAAATAAGAGGGGGTCAAAGTTAAGTGACTTGAAAAAAATCAGACAGTTTTGATATAAAATAACTGATGCATTATAAAATTCATTCATTGAAAAATCAACACTGAAACTTTCATTAAAATCGTATAATTCCCTGACTTTTGGAAATTTTCTTTCGATCGGTGGGTTCAAATTTATTTTGTAAAATTACGGATTTGACGTCATCTTTGGCAATACCTAGAATATATTTACCAACCCATCCGCACGAGCAGGGTGTGACACAACGTTAATTTTCAATCAGTTTAATGGGTTTGAATTCAGAATTTTCCTTCTCCTAGACTGGTTACCTGATCAACATTAAAGAACACAGTCTACCATACTATTTACCCATAGCTAGAGGGAGAATAGTTGGATGCATATCTTTCACAATGGTATTAGGAATAAACATGGTAATAATTATCAGAGAAGTTCGAAAACAGGTGAAAACCAGAATTACGATTGTTGATATTCAAGGAAGTCAAGTTCGTCCTTTCGGTGTGGAACGTTGGCGCAACATAATCTTATTAGTGTCTTATCTTCCCATACACGTTACCTAATCAATAAATGAATCATGCACACATATTCAGATGAGTTTAATCCTCACTTGGTGGCCGACTACAGTGGCTTTGCGCCAAAATAAGATAAAGTTAATTAATATTTAGATGTTGGCCTAAATATATCCGCATATTGCAAAATATACATGTGTGTGTATACGCACGAGCTCACACACACACACACACACACACACACACACACATGTATATATATATATATATCATATATATGTATAAGATCGCATAGGCGAAAAACTGACAGTTACCATGCACCGTTGACCCTATTTCTATGCTATGACACACACACACACCACATATATATATATATATATATGTTTGTAAACTCTACTGACAATTCTTGTCGACGAGTTTTTGTTCGATCCTTTCTAATATCTGGGTGGAATTGGTGTAGCAATCTACCAAAGATTATTTCACACACACATATTACACACCAATATATATATATATATATATATAATATATATATATATATATATATATATATATATATTCTAATAAAAAATTGTCTTTTACTACTTACAGTTTCACGTTAGAGCTACTTTACTTTACACACTCACACGTGCTTATTATATATATATATATATATATATATATATATATATTGTGTGTGTGTAATCATGCATACTGTTTCTTCATATGTGTACTATATATGTGATGAGTTTGAAGCGTAAATAAGTTTTAGCTACGGTTGTTTTTTACTTCGAGCCTAGCTTAAGATTTGAAACCTTGGATCTTCATTGAAACCTCTTCGATTCGCCTCGTCGATTGATTTGCCGATCAAAAGTGATCGAGCCATTCAGGTGATTTCTTTCACTATTTTTTTTTTCTTTTTTTTTTTTTTTTTTATTTTTAGATAGGAAACCACTAAAATCCGAGTCCGAATATATTTCGTCAATTCACATGATTTTTTTGACACACCGTTTGGTGTTTGCAAGTAACATTTTCGAGGCACCCATTTACTGTAGGAAAAAATAAAAACATCTTGTTTTTGTTATTTTATGAACATCGTATATAGCATGGCATTGGAAATCTGCACCCCATTGACCTCATCCGGCATTTAAGAACTTTTACTTTATTGCATAATTTATTTTAAAATATAATGAAATAATTGTTTATTATGCTTTTTTTTCTTTGTTCGTTTTCCACGATTTTTCCCGAAGAACTTTGGTTCCCACTGATTTTTAGTAAAAAATAGTTAATTCAATAATAGATAATTTTGTTTCCTTTCCTGGTGTGGTCCGATTTACGATATGTAGTATTTCATGAGACCCGATGCTCAAAAAAGATCCATTTCTGATATGCTACATTTATCATATATTAACTACACTTATCTTTAGGTTGCATAAACTCACAGTAGTAGGTCTCCTAGTGAGAATCAAAGAAACAATACAATCAAATTGGTTTGCAAGACAAGCTACGGCACACACCATATCACATCAAATATGAAATAATATCCAATCATTATTGAGAATTTACTTGATCACATATCAACGATGCCCTAACGGTGGCTTAAATACAAACTGAAACGTTTTAACGACGGCTAATACTTCAATCTATAATATGATCATCCTCAGAATACCTGTGTGTGTGTGTGCGTGTATGTGTATGTTTGCATATATACATATATATATGTGAACACACAAATATATACATATATATGTGTATATATGTGTATATAAATAAATACATATATACATATATATGCGATGTGGTGAGTAGTACGTACATGTGTGTGTATGTGTTATATATATATATATATATATATATATATATATATTTTATAAATATACATATCTTTATATATTTACATTTTTTATATCGTTCCATGGGAGCTTTAACTGTAATGATGCAGGTCATCCGTTGTGAGAGCTCGATGTGCTTTATTCAAAGTGTGTGTACAGATAGAGCAAATAAGTGAATAATTAAAAGTTTACTTCATTTATTCTCTCTTCCTCCCTCCCTCCCCCTCTCTCTCTTCTCTCTCTCTCTCCCCCCCTCTCTCTCTCTCTCTCTCTATCTATATATATATATGTATATGTATATATATGTATATATATATATATATATATATATATATTATAATATATATATATATATATATATATATATATATATATATTCCTCATGAATATTGAAAAATGATATTTTCTATCTATTTACTTAATGCACAGGAAAAAATCTTATTGCCATAGATATAACAAAACTTGATACCTTTAGTCATGTTTTCTTAGACTATATGCTAAATGTCTGGAAAATATTGTTTAAATCAAAATATTATATTAAATACAAGTTTTTCTGTCCATTTAAAATCTAGAAAAAAGATTGAAAAGGTGAATTCGCTATTTTGAATAATTGACAAACTATTATGTTAATTTGGATCCCCATTAATTCAAAACTAGAAGTGGTTACCCGGCGTCGAAGGTGGGGATGCAAAAAATTTAGTCTCGCAGATCCATTATTACTGAATCGTGAGTTGAATTCTCGCAGGATTCCCCATCAAAATCCCTTCGCAAAAAAGAAAGATTTTGCGTTGATCCGGCCTGGAGGGGCGTTAGACAAAAAAGTACAGACACTCCGAAAAAAAAATTGATGTTCCTATTTAAAATAGTCGATGCAAAAAATGTTCATGCTGTTACTATTTCATTTCTATTCTCTAATTATCTTCACGAATATCTTTTTCTCAAAAACCAAGCCGTGGTGATATTTAATGTGTATATATATTTACTTTGTCTCCGAACACACAACTGCCATTTATATATGTAAAGATAGATATCTAATAAACTCTTCAATCTTAGACAATTAGGACATACGTAGTGTCTGTTCAAATACTTCTGAGTAGTTTTTCTATCGTCTCTGTGAGTACTACTCTATACAAAGTACTGATCAAAATACGCTTTATTTGGTTAAACATTTTTTAAATAGAGGTGCTCGTGATGTAATGGCTACCATAGAAGGAAATGAAACGGCGACACGAGTTCAAATCCTGGACGAAACCGTTTACATTTCACATAGCTCTCTCTCTCTCTCTCTCATATATATATATATATATATATATATATATATATATATATATATATATATATATATATATATACCAACCCCACCGCGGTAGAATGATCTGACACAAGGTCACTTTCTTAAGCGGAGTTTAACAGGTTTGAATTCAGAGTTTTCCTTCTCCTTGACTGGTAACCTAGCCAAGGTTAAAGAGCCCAGTCTGCCCAACTATTTACCCATAGCTGGAGGTTGAGTAGTTGGATGCATACATTTCCCAAGAGTATTAACGCTATGTAAAATGTGAATAGTCAGGATTTGAACTCGGCTCGACGAGTCCATTTCCTTATACTCTACACCACGCGTCTCCAGCATAGCGCTTATACCCTTGGTAAAGGTATGAATCCAGCTATTTTACCTCCCGATGTGGGTAAATAGTCGGGTAGACTGGGCCTTTGCATGACAACCAATCTAGGAAAAGGAAAACCTGTTAAATTTCGATTTAAGAAATGACCTTTTGTCGCATCCTGCTCGTGCAAAGGTTTGGGGTAAATACATAGACAATTTTTTAATATGAAATTTTAAAGTAATTGTATATACAAAAAAAAAAAAGAAAGAAAATTCGTGTACAAGAATTCTTCAATATTTCAATGATTGATATAAACAAATTTTATACTAGATACCAAATCAGTTAAACTTTCTGTTTTCATATCAATTTGATTGGTTTGTTGTGTAATGGTTATCGTCCTAAGAAATAGACTCGGCAAACCGAGTTCAAATCCTGGACAACGCTGTTTGCATTTCACAGGGTGCTAATACCATTGTGTAAGGTGTGAATCCAACTATTCTTCCTCCATCTATGGGTAAATAGTAGGACAGACTGAGCCCTTTTTGTCTTGGTATGGTAACTTTTCTAGAAGGAAAACTCTTAATTCAAAGCTATTAAACTGTGCTTAAAAGTTGACCTTGTGTCACATCCTACTCGTGTGGAGGCTTTGGCAAATATATAAAAACTCTTTAGAAAATACATACAAAAATATAAATATAGATGTATGCAATTATTTAACCTTTCTAGGTATAGAATAACCCAAGCCGAGTTGAAATGGCATTAAAATTAAACACTTCAATTCATTAAAAATAGTAGATCCTGATAATCATCTGCCAAACCTACTTTTGTTTATATATATACGTAAGTAAAGTCGTCGAGGAGGCCTAAAGTCGGTATCAGCCATGCAGCGAGGGAGTCTATCCCCTTTTCACTAGCGCTAGACTAAGGAGATTGTTTCTGCGTCTCAGGTGGAGCGCCACACCTACCATGAGCTCCTTACTTTACCGCACAGATCCCTGTGCTACTCATACGCTGAGTTGGCGAGGGCCGGTATCGAACTAAGAACCTTGCGGTTTCTAGCCGAACGCTCTACCGACTGAGCTAACCCGGCCCTATATATATGTATATATATATTTACCAACCCCTCCGCACAAGCAGGATGTGACACAAGGTCAATTTCTTAAGCGGAGTTTAACAGGTTTGAATTCAGAGTTTTCCTTCTCCTAGACTGGTTACCTAGCCATGGTTAAAGAGTCCAGTCTCCCCTGCTATTTACCCATAGCTGGAGGGAGAATTGGTTTCATACCTTTCCCAAGGGTATTAGCGCTAAGTGAAATGCCAACAGTTCCGTCCAGGAATTGAACTCGCGTTGACGAGTCCATTTCCTACGACTCTAACCATATATATATATATGGTGTTGTTTTGGAGTCCTCAGAGTCATGAAGAAGGGAGACATTACAATCCCAAAAATTTACCACTACTATTAAATAAAAGAATCTAAAAAACAAAACAAAAAAACAACCGAGTTTTCTGATATTTATTCCCAGATGAATATATTTTGATAACTACATTATTATAATATAGCACATCAATGCTTCACACTAATGCCCAGACCTGATTTGTGTACTTCCAAAAAACGGATACAGATCCAAAAAAATATCTCCTATATATATATATATATATATATATGAGATATTTTTTGGATATATATATATATATATATATTACAGACTGGATTCTTTAATCTTAGTATGGGTCTGATCACGATTGATAACTCAGAATTCAAACCTGTTAATCTTAGCTTAGAAATTGACCTTGTGCCACACACTGCTCGTGCGGAGGTGTTGGGTAAATACATATTATTTAATTTTTTATTAGAAGAGTAGCGCCGATTTTAAAGGTATGAATTGTGTATGAATAATTTTGTAGATAAGAAATTTCAAATTAAGTATTTTAGATTGTTAATGCTAATTTAGCGCAGTCGAATCTTTCAAAACTCACGAACACAGCCGACCAGCAATGAAGTTAAATCATTACGATTGCGCCCACCGAGCAATTTTGGCATATTTCCGTGGGTTAGTACTTTCGCCTCCATGTTAATCTACGTCCATTTCGATTTTAATCTCCTTTACGCGTAAGTGTGTATTGTTTGCGATCACACGTGTGTCTGCAAGCGCTAAAAACAAAAACAACAAAAAACAACAACCAAAAGAAACAAACAAACAACAAAAAAAAACATATGTGCGCACTTTTTGATAGGGGAACTCTTCCTTCTCCTCTCCCTTCCTCCTTCTATCATGGCCGCTTGTCTCATCTTCTTCCCAACCAATTGCCTTTGCCTCTTATCACCCCTTTGCAGATTCCTTCTCATTTCAAGTCCACATCCCAGACATGGCATACCTAACTGCGAATTCTCCAGGTGTCTGGGACGTTGGTAAGCTTTCCTCTCGTTTTTTGGTTCTTATTATTTTTAGTTTTTATTTTTGAATTTTCTTTTCTTTGAAGTTTTTTGTTTGAATAGAACTTTTAAAAGAATCTTTTGTTTAGTTTCTGAGTTTAATTTAAAATATTTTGTTCTCTTTTAAACATGATAGTGACAAAGACTTTATTTTCGACTGTTTTTGTTGATTATTGTGTTTAATAATTCGACTGATTTTACTTATTTTTACTCAATTTCTTCCTATATATATATATATATATATATATATGTATATATATATATTGTTCCTATGATATATTTTTTGTTCTTATATATATATTTTTTATATTATATTTTTGTTCCTATATATACATATATTTTTGTGCCTACAGACACACACACACACACACACACACACACACACACACACACACACACACACATATATATATATATATATATATATATATATATATATATATATATATATATATAAATATTTTCTTGTCTTCAAATCTGTTCTTCAACTGACATACAATTTATCTCGAATATATAATCAAGAACTTTTTCACACTTCTTGACATAATTGCTCATCATTTACTCAAACATTTCTTTTTCTTTTTATAAATTTTTTTATTTCTTTTCACTTTGATCTTCTAATTAATTCGATTCACAAATATCCTCTTTCTTTCTTTTCTATTTCTCCTTTTTTGAATTTGTTTATGTATTATGAGGTTTTGAGTTGTTAATATTTTCAATGAAAGAATCGACTTATATAATCAAGAAATATTTGTCTGAATTTTTTTATATGAGGCTGGATAATTTGTACTATTTAGATTTTTCGGACTGTTATTGTTATATACTTAAGATTTTAAAATGAAGGCTCCCGGGTTTGACAAGAAGGTTCCCGATGTAAACAAGAAGGCCGGAGGGCCCATCGGCCAAAGCGTTGTGTATGAAACAGTAAAGATGAGTATAACAGTCCGAAATATCTAAGTATTACAAAGTGAAGAAATAGTTTGTTTCATTTGGATTTAGTTGTTTGTTTATTTATTTTTGTTTATTCTAAAATTTTAAGACAACTGTTACTGTGTTCGATTCTCACTTACACACACACACACACACAAAACACACACCACACACACATAATATATATATATATATATATATATATTATATATATATATATATAATATAATAAGATGAATATATAAAGGTTTTACATATCTATTTATTAGGTGACATATAATAGTATATATATATATATATATATATATATATATATATATATACTTAATGTGTGTGTGTGTGAGAGAGAGAGAGAGAAAGTGAAGAGAGATTACAGATATATCTATAGGAGTCTTAACACATAATTGTATTAGCTTGAAAAGGATTTTAAACAATCTCAAATACGTGTCTAAAATAAATAGAAAACATATTCAAACCATTTTGTAGCCATTTCTTATTAAAATATGTATTATTAAATTATTTTTTAAATCATACATACATATGTATATATTATATATAGGTATAATGTGTATATATATATATATATATATATATATATATATAATAAATAGTTTATATACTATATAAACTCGATGATGATTTTTAAGAATCTGACACACGTGTCGCGTTGAATTAACTTTTTTTTAAAACAAAATTTAAACCATTTTCTTTTATTATAATATATAATATCAACAATATGTTTACAATTATTAATATATACAAATTAAAAACTGTAATTTATGTAGATATTGCGTTGATACAATAATTATTTCCTTTGGATATTTCCTATATTTAAATATGTTTTTCTAAATTGATATTCATTTGAACTTCTTGGTTTTAAGTATTTATTAATCTGATCTTAGCATGACACAAGATTACAAGTGTAGGGTGCCCAGTGCGGATCAAATAATGACCTGCTGGACCAGCCTTGTTAGCATTAATTCCACGCGCTCTTCTGTTTCTTCTTATCATTTAATTTTAATCAGTTTTTTAACAAATTTGTGTTTATGTTTCTTCCTCGATTCTTATCTTTCAGATTACGGCATAACTTTATTTTGAAACTTTGCAGTTTTTCATATTTGTAGCTTTAAAGTCGATTATTATTCTATACGTCATTTTTTACTTGCTTTAACTTTGATTCAGTTCTTCGGTTTGTTAACATTTTTTTTGTGTATCTATTTTATTTTATCTATAAAAATGTCATTTTTTTAAAAATTACACTTTATTTCTCTGAATTTTTTTTAGATGAGGCTAATTTGTATTATTGGTATAATTCGGACTATTGTCCTCACATGAGGACAGTAGCCCGAATAATCCAAATAATAGACTTTATATGTTTCTATTTTTCTTTTCATTGAATTAAGTTTCATGTTGATTAGGAGTATATTAGAATTTTTGTTTTCAAAACAGTTTTTCCCGAAGATAACCACATTTTTCGGAATCATAATTTTTCCTCACAGCAAATATAAACCACTTGAACTTAAATGAAAACTATTCAATTAGTGTTGTATACCACTTCCATATTCAATGATTGATTTTGAACCATTTTGATTTGTAAATAATGAAAATGAACTTCATGTCAGATTCATATTAATGGCTAATGTTCATTTAATAATGTCCATTTAATAATGGTCATTTAATAATGTTCATTTAATAATGTTCATTTAAAAATGCATGCAGTGTCACACATAAAACATGTCGATTTATTAAAATTCACAAACAGATCTATCTATCTATCTATCTATCTATCTATCTATCTATCTTAGCCTGTTCATATCTATCTATCTATCTATCTATCTTAGCCTGTTCATATCTATCTATCTATCTATCTATCTTAGCCTGTTCATATCTATATATCTATCCCATATCCCATGTTGTTCATACTTATTTGTCTATGTATTTCAGTATTTTTCTATCTATCTATCTATCTATCTATCTATCTCAGACTGTTTCTATCTACCAATTAAAAAAAGGCACGCAGAGTCACGCATTTAAGGACGATTCATTAAAAATCACAAAACATTATTTTTCTATATCTTTATGAGATTAGAATATTAATTTATTTTTATAAATTACAAAACGGGACATGTCTAAAAGATTTCAGATTCTAATTGAATAGATTTAATTCAAATTAAATTCTATTTACAACGTGAGTAAATAATAAACAGAATTTAGTTATTTAATAAACAATCCATTTCAGTTTGAACTGAATGGCATTGTTCGATTTCGAAGAATTTTTCTGTGATATCATGAAGATAATATTGGAAAAATAGTTCACATTTTTGTGCCAAGTTTCAATTGATTTTTCTTTTCGTATTGTCTTATATTGGTCTGTCCGACCAAATTTCCGATCATATTTTTCACTGACACTATTTAAAAACATCACAAATTTGCTTGCATATTAATTGATTAAGTAAATTCATCACATATAAATTTTATTTGTATTTAAGTTCTTTTCTACTCATATCTGTATCTCTGTTGTTTTTAACACATGATGGTTCGTAGGTTCTTCGTACTTCGTCAGTTATACGCAGCATTGAAATGTTTTTAAAGACATTGTGTACAAACATTTATCCAAAAGATGTGTTAAAGAGTTCATTCCAAATTGATTGCATGTGTTTGTGTAGAGTGTCTGGTCCCATGTTAGATGTGTGTGTGCATTTGTTTGTCTCCGTATGTATGTATGTATCTATCTATCTATCTATATATCGTTTATATATATATATATATATATTATTTACCAATTGTATAAATTGTTTTATCGTTTGAATTTTCATTTCCTATTTATTGTCTCTTCTTTAATGACGATTGTTGTCTATGATAACATCAATTTGAACGTTTAATTATTTACGCTATAATTTAACTTTTTCCATCAATAGAAATACATATAAGTTTGTCGCAAAAAATACTTGATTTTGATTTATATAATGATTTTTCTAATACGTATTTTTTAAAAGTCAGTTATCTAAAAAAAAAAAATAAATGAATAAAAGATTTTTTTCCCAAGGCAAATGATTTGAATTACTGTAAAAAAAAAAAAACGATTGTCTTTATAACCTATTAATCCTCTGCAATGAATACTTAAAAAAAGATAATTTATTCATTTTGATTTCGTATTGAATTTTTAAATCGAAAATTGTTTCGTCTTATCTCCCACACTTTGGGACACAATTTCATTTTGATTCTATATGAAAAATTAGACTATTTATTCAATCAAAAGCATTGTCTTGGTACTGCCCTCGACCTTGAATTATATGATGTCAGATTTCTTCTTGTACTACTACTACTACTACTACTACTACTACTACTACTACTACTACTAATAATAATAATAATAATAATAATAATAATAATAATAATAATAATCCAGCGGATCACAGGGTAAAGATGAAGGAAAACGAAAAGATTGACAAATACCTGGACCTTGCCAGAAAAGCTGTGGAATATGAGGGTGGAAGTGATACCAATAGTGGTTGGGGCACTAGGAACAGTCCCAAAAGGCTTGGGAAAAGACTGGAGGAACTGGAAATTAGAGGAGGATTTGAGACATCTGCATTGCAGCAATCGGCTAGAATACTCAGAAGAATCCTGGATACTTGAGGAGACTTGTTGTCACTCAGACTCCAGTGAAATACCATCAGCTAATGCTGATATGAAAAACTCACAGGAGTGAACATAATAATAATAATAATAATTGAACACTGAGAAATATATGACAAGCAATAAGTGCTGAAATAATTTGGATTTATTAAAAAAAAAAATAAATATAAATAATTTCGTCGATACTTTCGAAAAATTGGAAGCTACAAGAGTTCTACTGTCAAAGTCATGGAGTAAAGCGTCTGCTGTGGTGTGATGGTTAATAAATAGCGAGTTCAATACTTACTGGGGGTCATTGTGTCACGCAAAGTCAAGCTTTAATTATAATTAATTAATTATTTCATTTATTTTGAAATCTTCATTATTGACGTGTTGAAAATATTTCAGTTTTTTTTAACAAATGTTGACACATTAGAGATTGACATGCATTAAAAAAAACACCCCCCGCCCCCAGAAATTCACGTAGCTGGGTTACCAAGTCAGTCGGTATTAGGATGATTCTAAGTTGGCCCTTTCTTCCAAATGTTAGAGTTGCTCATGTCCAAGTTGAGAGCTAGCTGTTCAATATTATTGAACATAGCAATACAATTGGTAATTAAAAAAGCTTAGAAATCGGTCATTTTGTGCTTATAGATCTATTTCTACCCACAGGTATCAGTAGGTAGAAATAGATCTATAACCACAAAATGATCGATTTTTAAACTTTTTATCTACCAATTATATATACATGTGTTATTATATATATAATATATATATATATATATATATATATTATATATATATAATCAATTAAAACGTTTGCCTGTGAACAATTTCTGTAGCATCTTTTATTATAGATCAACTGTTAGGCTAAGATAGATAACAATCAAATATTGATTAATTGGTTGATTTTAATGGCATGTCAACCCGTCAAAGTTTATTCTATGCTTAAAGGTCAGGGAACCGCGTTCATTGTATGTTAATATTTATATATTTTGTGTAGTTGTTTCTTAAAAGTTTTTCCTTTTTGATTAAAAAAAAGGACCCGGGTTGCTTACTGTACAATTAAGTACTGAATAGGATCATCGCTGCTTAACTTCGGTGATATAAGTGGAAACCAATGTTTTCAGTGTAACTTTACCGTAATAAGTTGCTATTTGATGCAAATAGAATTTAACTGAGATTAAATGAAATTTATGTAAATAAAGAAATTATATTATGGCTAGGGAAATTTTTAAAGTTTTTTACTTCGAGGTAAAAAAGTAGAAATGCCACTCACAATAAATACTGTTAAATTATTGACGAGTTGAAGAATCGTTAAAGTCATTACAGCTTTTTTTAAATTACCAAATGGCCTTCTGCGTTTGATTCATGAATTTTGGCGATTTAGGAATATCTTTCTCGCATGTCTTTAAAAACTCAAACAAAATCTTTTCTTTTTACATAGAGTTTATATATCGACTTTTGGTGTTATTCAAAGGAAATAAATATCACACTGATATATAAATAACTCGTATATATTAATTTATTGTCACACACACACACACACAAATATATATATTATATATATATATATATATATATATATATATATGCTTATACATATTAAACCGATCACAGCATTATATATATACGTTAAGATATATATGTATGAAGTATGTAACTTTTGGTTTTATTTCATTACAACAGCAATCAGTCTCCCCCCCCCCGACTAATATTGCAAATAATAAGTCTAAAAAGAGAAAAATAGTCAAATGGCGGTTATTGCTGTTAAAGAATTAAAATAGAGAAATATTTAAATAATTCTTAAAAATATGAAAAAACGAAATGCTGGAAAAATATCTGAAACTTGCTACAAAATTAAATTATGGATATCAAGGTGACAGTTGTACGTATCATTACTAGAGCCCATGGAACAAAACTGTTGTTTTTAGTACTGGAGAGACTTGCTTTCACTTTATCTCCAGTGAAAACTAACGATTTCTAGTGGAGGGAAAATAATTAATACTAAAATGATTAATACAATTACCTTGAAAAAGTTCTTGTTTTCGTGAAAAACATTAAAATACCAAGAATATTCAAAGAATATTAATCAGGGGAAAAGAAAAGAAAAGACAAAAAAAAAATGTTCTGACAGTAATGGTTCAGAAATATTTCATCAATTCAAGAAATTTTGACCAACGGAATTCAAAACCGTGACTGGTTGTCTGTTGAGGGTAGGGGGATTAACACGGTGTCACAAGGGTTAATCGTCCGTTAATTCGAAAAATGAGGAGCTGAATATCAAATAAGAATATGTTCGACCTTTAATAGAACGGACAATTGGAGATGAATGAAATAAGGAACACTATATATATATATATATATATAATATATATATATATATATATATATTATATATATATATATATATATATTATATATATATATGTGTGTGTGTGTGTATTTGTGTGAGAGAGTTTTATAAAATCTCTTCATAATTATTATAAATTCTTCAGAACATCTTATTTTATAATAATTTTTTATTCATCATTATATTTTTATCAACATCTCCCTCCCCAAAACACACACACACACACACACACACACACACACATATATATATATATATATATATATATATATATATATATATATATATATATATAATAATTTGATTATTAATTAATTTAATCAAATTAGATTAATTAATTAATTAAACATCCATAATAATATATATATATAAACTAGTAACATAAAAAAACAAGAGAGACTGAAAAGTCAGTTGAAAACAATTATTTGTTGGAATTACTAATAATCACGAAACTTTTGCACACCTCATTTCTTTCTATTAATAATGGAGATTCGGTCTCAATTTGTCTGTAACAAAAACTACATCACTGATTACGTCACAATTACCAAAATTGTCAATGCATAAAATAAAGACAATTCCTCTTAATAAAATAAATAAAACATGTTCCTTATTTAAAATTTGACTCCTTTCCATTCAATAAATAAACTCTATATTATTTAAATAAATAAACTATATAAGCTATGAAATTAATTATTTCTTTTTACTTAAATGGAAAAAATTATTTGTGAAATTTGTAATCAATCTTAAAAATTATTTTTACTCTCGCCCTTGTTTTTCAGTAACAAGAAGTTAACTAAAAAGTTTACAAATGAATAAATACCTACGATTTTGTGTAATATTTATTGGTTAAATATTCAAAATATTTATTTAATTAATAATTATTAGATGGACGCAATATTTTATTTAAGGGGGACAGAATTAAGTTTCATTTTAAACTGTTTTATTTTTTTAAATATTTTAATAAATTTGATGATTTTACCTACTTATGATAAATCCCTCTGACATTGAATTTTAACTACCACTCCACTCGGGCAATATCTTTCAAAAATAATTTTTTACACCACTCGGAGGGTATCTTTTTCTTCTTTTTCTTATACTAATAATGAAGAACTGATCAAAGTTATCAGTACAATCCTAATTTACGAATGTGACCAATAATTTATTTGAAACCAAAATTATTCAATTATGCACATATATCATGCTTCTTAGGTTGAATTATAAATCAATGGTAAAAATATTAAATTATCATGAAATTTATTTAAATCTGTGATTCCCAATCTTTTTATGTCCCGCAACCCTAAAAACTTTTAATATCTTCTCACACCCTTTAAAGTGATTATTATATAAGAATAAAGGTGACCAAAACAAATTTTTCTAAGCATTTTTAATAATATATAAACAAAAATGAAACATGGAAAATAACAAAAATTGCAACAAACTAAAAGTTGTATAATCCTACAAATTTTCTTTTAATCCATATTTAAAATAAATGAAATAAAATCAATGAAAAAGAGAAATGTTATCTCCCACCTCGTGGAATGCTATCTCGCAAACCTGGACACTAGGATAGGTCGATTTTTCACTTTAAAAAGATATCAAATTGTCCATCTATGCGAAAGATCGTCTGTTACAGCTTAATTAATAAGGTAAAAAGCAGCATATTATAGGTATCGGTGGTGTTGGGGGAGGACACATTTTCAATTTGAATTCTATTTATAATATTTAATTAGTTTCATTTTGATAAAATAAAATAACATTTCTGATTTAAATATTGAAAACGGTAAATTTTCTAACCAATTTCTAGGCTGAATTTTGCGAAAACGAGGATTTTTAGTACATTTTAGTAGATGATTTTTGATGCTATTTCCTCAAACAATGGTCTAAGTAAAAGATCTAATTTTTGGTATCAGTATTCAGTATAATAACACACAACTTTCGTATAGATGGACAATTTTCGATTTAAAAAAAGTGAAAAATTGACCTTCCCTACTGGACATCCTGGTTTAGATTGTTTAAAAAGGAGGAAAAACAGAAGAAAATCCAAGATTTCCTTCGTGAGTTCTTGATTATAAGCAATATTTCTTGTGCGAAATTATAAGATTTTATCGTCAATTTTTTATGACAATATTCGAACTAGACTCCTCATATTTATTGTTTTGATTACCTCTCTGGTATTCCTAAATTTGTCTTACATTCAGAAATGGACTCTATCAATTAACCCAAGAATCGATATAACCTCATGTTATTGTTTTCCTTACTACATTTTGGCCGACATGTTCTCCGGCCTTTGTCAGTTGTATGTTGTGTTTGTGAAAGGTTGGATCATCAAAAGGACAAAGAATTATCAGTGTTTTTTTTTTTTATGAATGATAATTCATTACTAAAATTCGGAGAACATGAAGAAGACTAATTAAGAACGATGCATCGATCGAAAAATTGTAATAAAAAAAAACAAGGATTAAGATACCAATTGAAATAACATTAAAAAATAATTCACATTTCATATTCGGAATTATTCTGCGGATCGATTAGAATTTTAACGAAGTCACTGTTCAAATAGCGCTTCTATCCTTGGGAAAGGTATGAATCTAACTATTCTCCCTCCAGCTATGGGTAAATAGTAGGACCGACTGGGCTCTTTATCCTTGATTGGGCAAGCAGTCTAGAAGAAGAAAAACTCTGAATTCAAACCAGGGCACTTTAGAATAGGATCAGGCTATTTCAATTTAATAAAGAAAAATTTCGATTAAAAGAAAATTATATTTGAAATTTAACATTTGAAATGAGGAGTTGATAATTATTTTGACAAAAACAAAACAGTAAATAAGGTAAATATATACAAAACAATTCTAAAACAATAATGTTTTCATTTCAATCATTGCATTCCTAATATAGAAAAGGAGGTCGATATATTATTTTTGATTTTACTGCTAATTAAAAATTATCATAAACTTTTCCAGTAGTTATTTTTAACTATATACCTTTTTAACAATGGATGCAAAATATTATATATATATATATATATATATATATATATATATATATATATATATTAAACAAATGTTAATTCAAATGAGTCAGATATACCTACTACTTTCGCTTAGTAGTCAGATTCTTGTCCCGATGAGCTACTAAGCGAAACTATTAGTAGGTATATCGGACTCATTTGGATTAACATTAATATTAGCTCTACTTATGTATCGAGCACTCTTTACATTTTAGCTTTAGGTGATCCTAGCGGCTTTTGGTCAAGTGTTAATCGATTATTTTCGGTTGTTTTTTTCTTTTTTTCATTTTTTCCCAAATGAATTTTGTAGCATATTTTTACTAACAAATTATTTGCCGGTTTTTTTTCTTACCGCAAGGTTTACTAAAAGGATTAATATATATATATATATATATATATATATATATAATATATATAATATATATATATATATGACTATTTTGTCACGTAACCTCATATTGTTTTTCAACAATTTTATTTCACTTCTCTATTACTTGAATAATAATAATAATAATAATAATAATAATGAG
>CM042138.1:140740730-140753230 GCA_023376005.1 Doryteuthis pealeii | reverse complement strand
CCATTCACACTGTAAACCGCTATTTTCTTGTATATATAAATACAATTGCATGTTATTAGTATGTAGATATGGTCAACAGTCTTAATGATGTCAAAGAATTTTGTTAATAATTGAAGTTTAAATAAAAATAAAATCATGGAGAATGTGATGTAAATAACTAAGGAAATTGTGACTTGAATAGTAATGTAGTTTCGGTTACAGACATAAAAACCCACAATCTCCATTATAATAAGATTATTATTATTATTATTATTATTATTTCAATACTCGTGCTCCTTAAAAGCACGACCGTTATTATCTTGCAAAACCCTCTGGTTAAAAATGAGACCGTCCAAATCGTCCAAGATGTAATGCAAAAATGTAAATCAGGATTATATGGTGTTGCTTATCCGCTAAATTCTTTCTTATGGGTGTCATCACCTCAACTAAATAATGGATCATCCCACATAGAAAAAATATAATAAGAAAGAAAGGAAGGAAGAGAGTTGAGAAAAGATTGAGAAAGGTGATTGAACGCACGGAAGCGATAACGGCAAGCTGTTTCAATTAAACACAATGAAAAGATGAAAATAAGAAAAGAAAGAAAAAATACAGAGTGAGAGGGAGTTAAATTTAGTTTATTATACTTTTTACATATTGGGCTTTTTTTGCAATAGCTCTTATGTAAACATATCAAACGTTGTAATAATTAAATTATCATACTGTGGTATATCATGTGTGACAGCAAGTCTCCTCAGGTCTCCTCGACTCTTTTGAGTATTCAAGTCTATCTTAACAATGCCGTTGCCTGGATGGTCCCGACCCTTCTTCTGATTTTCGGTTCTTCTAGTCTGTTTTCTAAACTTTTGAGGACCGTTCCTAGTGTCCCAGCTACTATTGGTATCACTTTCACCTTCATATTCCACAGTTTTTTCAATTCTCTGGCAAGATCCAGGTATTTGTCTATCTTTTCGTTTGTTTTTCTTTTATCTGCTGTGATCTGCTGGGACTTCAAAATCTACCAGTTGACAAGTACTCTTTTTCTTGTTAATCAATAATAGGCCTGGTCTTCTGGCTGGGATAAGGGGATCCGTCTTTATGTCAAAGTCCCAGAAAAATTTTATGCGTTTTATTCCCAAGAACAGATTCTGGTTTATGTATATATTATTTTGTTGTATGGTAAAAATTTAGTTTCTAGCACAATTCCCAATGGATCACTTTCCCAACCCAGTAGGGCCTAGATTTGTATTCCCGCTGTGCTAGTTTGCTACATTCGCTTAGTACATGGTTTACAGTCTCATCTCTGTCACTGCATAGTCTAAATTTACTGTTTTGTTGGGTCTTATCAATTTTTGCTTTGATATGATTTGTTCTTATGGCATTATTTTGTGCAGTAATTATTAGTGATTCAGTTTCACTTTTGAGGTTTCCTCTTCTTAACCATGTCCGAGTCTTTTCATATGCAACCTCTCTGATTTGTCGTTTGAAGTGTCCATATAATTGTTTTTCTTCCCATTGTTTGTCCATATATTACATCTGCTGTTGTTGGCGGCCATAAGTAATCCTTTTTTGCTCTTTTTTGTGTATTCTTCGAGCATTATTATTATTATTATTATTATTATTATTATTATTATTATTCGCAAAATCATTTACCAGTTTGGTGTTGTCTTCCGGTTGGATGAAATATCGCGCCATATGTTACATTGTTTACATCTGTACATACACGACTTTCTATTGGGAAAAAGTTTGTTTATAGTCTCTCTCTCTCTCTCTCTCTCTCTCTCTCTCTCTCTCTCTCTCTCTCTCTCTCTCTCTCTCTCTCTCTCTGCGCGCACACACACATACACACACATTTACACATACATATGCACACACAGAGGCATATACATATTGTATATGTGGGAGCGCGTGTGTTTATATGAAAAAGCACATATATTATCAGTATGTAAATGCGTGTGCGCTTATTTTCAAATATAAATAAGTACATGCACATAAAATGGACAGAAAGTTATTCCGAGAATCATTCTTGCAAGAAAAGTAGATATAAGGAAAATCATGGAAATTTTAGTTAAAATTAATTGAATCTGATTCTTGCCCTGATGAGCTACTAAGCGAAACTAATAGTAGGTATATCTGACTCACAAATACGAAGTAGAGCAAATTTATTAAAAAATGGATACACTAGAAACCTACTCGAGTTTCACTATAAGGATCTTCAGGGTTAAAGCCACCGAGTTAATCGAGGTACCGATTAATTGCAGCCGATCACACGTGTGTTCACTGTATAAGATGTTAGGTTACAAGGGATGCTTTTTGATATATATATATATATATATATATATATATATATATATATATGTGTGTGTGTGTGTGTGTGTAAAAAGGGAAATTGGAATTGAATCCGACAATATGAGAAAGAATAAATAAATAAAATAAAGAACAGAATGGATAATAAAAGACGAATTTAATGAATATCGCTTACACATGTGTTTCGGTCAGTTCATCTGTGTGAAAATATACCGCACACAAAGAAGATTCGACCTTCATCAGAGTGAAATTTTATTTTGAATGAAAAAATTCGTTGGGGAAAAACGAAGGTCGAATCTTCTGTGTGCAGAATATTTTCACACAGATAAACTGACCGAAACGCATGTGTAAGTGATATTGATTAAATTCATCTTTTATTATCCATTCTGTTCTTTCTTTTCTTTATTCATTCTTCCTCATATATATATATATATATATATATATATATATATATATATATATATATATATATGAAAATGTAAACAAACATATATTTTCAGCCGACAATATTTGGGAGAATATGTGCTTAATTGAAGTCAAACCTAATTTTTTGAAAGTTAATTCATTAATAATTAATTAGGCGGGATTTAACTACTTAAATGTAAGGCTGATTTTTCTCGATTTGTTTAGCCTTACATTTAAGTAGTTAAACCCCGCCTAATTAATTATTAATGAATTAACTTTCAAAAAATTAGGTTTGACTTCAATTAAGCACATATTCTCCCAAATATATATGTGTGTGTGTGTGTGTGTGTGTGTGTGTGAAAAAATGCTCCTTTCTTTTGCATATGGCTGTATCTCTCATTAATGCTATCATTGATACAATGTTTGGCAGTGCAGACTATAAAATAATATCCGTCTTAAGGTTATTGCGCCCTAATCTTCTAATCCATATTAAGAACACTAACAACTTAATAACTTTTCGTCTTTTATAAACAACATTGCAATTCCAAGAGAAAAACTTCAGCCATTTTCTTTTTCTTTTTTCCCTCCTCTTCTCTTTTCCTGGCGAAAAAAAAAGTATTCATAAAAACGCCTTTTCACTCTCTAGAATTGCTTTCTCCTAACAATAACATTGTGCAAGTAAGTCGGTACATTTGCCACTTAAGTTACAAACGTTTGACTTATATGAGAAAGAGTCGAAAATATAAAAGATAAGCTGTTTTGAAATGAGAACAATACATTTACAAATATTCAACATTAAAAGATAAAAATTACACACACAGACGCAGGTGTGGCTAATTTTGCCTAATGATTTTTTTATTGACATCCTGATATATATATATAGAGAGAGAGAGAGAAAGAGAGAGCGTCTCACTAGAAATCACAAGGTTCTTGGTTCGATACCGGCCCTCGCCAACTCAGCATATGAGTAGCATATGGAGCTGATGGTAGGTGTGACGCTCCACCTCAGAGGCCAAAACAATCTCCTTGGTCTAGCGCTACTGAAAAGGGGATAGACTCCCTCGCTCTCTGGCTGATACCGACTTTAGCCCCCCCCCCGATGACTTATATATATATGTGTGTGTGTGCGTATGTGTTTGTATAAACACATACACACACACACATATACATATATATATATGTGTGTGTGTGTGTGTGTGTGTGTCTATGTAGGTATAGAGTCCATGTATGCTTCTTTATAGATATATTTGATGTTGCGAAATGTTTTTGGTTGTATTGGAAGCATGGAAAGTATAAAATAAGGCATACTAACCAATATTCAAAGTGATTAAACATTGTTTTATTCTTAAACCTATTTATCAATTCTGATATTTCAAGGAGAACTCTGTCTTTTGTCAAATAGTTTTGTTGAATGATTTTTTTCTTTCATCTCTTTTAATTCCAAATGTTCTCAACTTTGAGGTCACGTTTTGAGATTTTAAAAATGTTCACTTCATTGTAGTCAAATATTACACTCCGTGCGCCTCCACAAATAATGAACTGGTCTTAACAGAATTTTCTTCGAGGAATGAAAATGTCGATAAAAGACACAGAGGGCAGTTCATTGGTAAGAAACATATCTTAAAATTCTTCGAGAGCTGAATTAGGATGTTGCCTTCCGAACTCTGATGTTTAGGAACTTTGGATACAGGGGATAAAATGAGAAAAATTGATAGAGAAAATAGAGAGGGGATGGTTTGTTTTAATAATGTTCTTTGTGTTCGAGAGTAATACTTTTATGTAAGAGACTGATCGAGTAAAATAAGGGAGGTAATTATCATGATGGGGTTTGTATGTATGCACAAAGAAAGGAGTAAACGATGAGGTAAATGGATGAGTTAAGGAAGTCGGGATTTGAGTAGTGACATTTATGTTGTTTGTGTGGGTGTAAATTGATTAATAAGGCAGTGGCGTCCAGAATTAGGATAATAATATATCTATCTATCTATCTATCTATCTATCTTTTCCTTCGTGAAAAAATCTGTTTTGGACCCCATAGGTTGCAGAATATCTAACAGTGGCCATAAAACTTTGTTGTTGAATTAGGATAATAATATATATATCTCGAAATGTTCCAATCTATATATGTCTCTCTCTCTCTCTCTCTCTCTCTCTCTCTCTCTCTCTCTCTCTCTCTCTCTCTCTCTCTCTCTCTCTCTCTCTCTCTCTCTCACACACACACACATACATACACACAGTTGGAGGCGCGTGGTGTAATGGTTACCTTCGTAGGACATTGACACGGCGAGACCAAATTCAAATACTGGATTCGGCTGTTTGCATTTTCACATAGCACTAATACCCTTTGGAAAGGTACGAATCCAACTATCTCCCCTCAGCTATGGGTAAATAGGGCCGCCTGGGCTTTTTAACCTTGGTTTGGCATCCGTTCTAGGAGAAGGAAAACTCTGAATTCAAACCCAAAAGGGCTCTCTTCTCGTTAATCAAAACTACTTTGAGAGCGCCTTCTCTTCCTCCACCTCCCCCCTGATTGTCTCACCCCCCCCACATACACACACGCGCACACACAGACACAAACATAGGAGAAACAAATTGGGAAATAGATAAAAAGTGTGTGTATTTATTCGTGATTTAGTTTCTTTTGTTTAATGGCATATCAAACTTCGTGAGTTATTCAATGCCAAAGACATTGTTGAAGAAGAACAGTAGTGGTACTATTTAACTCATGGTTGATGGGATGAAGGGGTTCATACCTTTCCCAAGAGTATTAGTCCCAAGCTCGTTTACTACAATGTCGCAGTCTAGTACGTTAACCACTACGCCACGTGGACTCCCTCCCTTATGTATGCATGGGAGTAATAGAATAAAATTATATATGAGGGGATTAAAAGATACGAAAGTACAAAAATAAAAATAAAATAAAAAGAACAAACTACCATGGGGCTTTTCACCGGAAATTCGATCTGCGCATGTTCGACAAAAAGGGCTGACTCCCTCGGCCATTCGAACTGAGGCCGTAATTAGGTCTAGTTGGTCCTCTTAGCCAGGGAGATTTTCCCCCGCTACAGGCCACTATAACCTGGTCAATAAAGCCTAAGTCATAAAGCCACCTTCTGCCTTTATCTCTTTCCTTTTCGTTCCTGTCGTTCCTTAAGTTCTATTTCAGCGTACTTGCCCTCAAGAAAAAAGAACCAGCTTTTATTGGGGGACAAGGTACCAGTACCAACGAACATAACTTGTCCTCATATATACACTGTTTTATGAAAGAATGATGAAGATGGGGTGTTATTATTTAGATTATCATACGTAAGAGGGAAGAGGGGGAAAGAATGTATATTGTGTCTTGTGGGTAAGATAGAGAGAGATAGGAAACGAGTATAGTGAGCTACACACGTGTGTGTATGTGTGTGAGATAGACAGATAGATAGTGGGAGAGAGAGAGGGGGAGGGAGAGATGTGTGAGAAATGAAATGTGTTGAGAAATGAAATGCTTATAATGATCTCTGCAAAAGAGTGAAAGAAGGTGAAAAGAGAACAGAAAAATGTTTCTAACTATTTGTTTATTTGTTTTTCCTTCTGGTATGTTTTTGTTTACATATTTTGGTATATGTGTGTCTGCGTCTTTTACTCTCTCTCTCTCTCTCTCTCCCTCTCTCTCTCTATATATATCTATCTATCTATCTATTGCTTTATTTATCCTTCTCTCTCATATTCCTTATGTGTGTGTGTGTCTATGTTTCCGTCTTTTAGATACATATATTAAAATATATAGGAAGAGCGTGGTGTAATGGTTAAAGTCATGGGAAATGGACTCGTCGCCCCGAGTTCAAATCCTGGACTTAGCTATCTACATTTCACATAGCGCTAATACCCTTGAGAAAGGTATGAATCCTACTCTCCCTCCAGCTATGGGTAAATAGTAGGGCAGACTTGGCCCTTGGTTTGACAACCTGTCTAGGAGAAGGAAAACTCGAATTCAAACCTGTTAAACTCCGTTTAATAAATTGACCTTGTGTCACATTTTGGAGTTAAAAACATGAATTAAAATGGATTTGAAAAGCGTCATGTTTTCTCTGTGAAAATTACGTTGAATCAAACATGGCTGCCATTGTTTACAAGCTTCTTCTCGGAAAAAGAACGACGGGACTTAACTCTCACTTAAATCTTATAATGACTTAACTTTCATTGCTTTGAGAGTTAAATCCCTTTGGTCTGGTAGCCATCTTAATGTTTAAGATTACCATGAGGAGGTTCATACTTTTTCCAAGGTTATTAGTCCAAATGTGAACGTACGAGCTCGTAATAGCACGACTAGAGTTCGAACTCGTTTACTACGATATTGCAGTCCAGCACGTAAGCCACTACACCGTGGGGACTACCCCCGTTCTTGTTTGTCTTCAAAACACAAAAGTTTTTTTTCTCACCACAATTCTAATTTGACGGAAATTAAATCATTTCTAATTTGGATAGATTTTGTTTAATTTTATTTTTCCTCGTGGTGAGTTTTCTAAAATTAATACATTCGTTTGTAATTTGTTTCTTTGTCTGTAGTTATATTAAAATCTTTATAGCTGTAATCATCATTTCTGAAGGAAAAAAGATTTCTAAATTATCCAAAATTAACTGATGTTCTTACTTCTTTTTAAGGCGCACCAACCCATCTAGGGTTATTTTATGCATAGAAGTTAGGGAATCGTCTTCATTGTACGTTCATATTTAAATAAATAGTAATGACCCAAAATGGGAAATACAGTCAAACTATTCACAGTGATTTCCCAAGTTGGGTCATTGCTTTGCTTTGATAGAAAGAGAGCACTTGAAGAAGGCCGGGCAATAAAGCGACCGAAACGTTGTGTTTTTACATACCACAATAAAGATGAGGGTAACAGTCCGAAAATCTAAATAAATGTAATATTGTTTAATAATCTATTTAATTAAAAAAGCTCCTACATTTTTCGGTGCGTATTTTCTCCAAATTTATCGATGAATTGTCTTTGTCAGGCGTTCTTCATTCTGAGACTGATTGTCATTCTCAATTCCTTTAACTGTATCTTATTTAATTAACTTTCTTTATAACTGATTCATTCTGTCAACATCTGCAAACAATTTGGCAATGCTTTGAGATAAAATAAAGTGTTATTGATTGAAAACGCTTTCAAAGCCTTAAATACTGACATTAGATCCTGTTTATATAACAGGAGGCGTTTTAAGTGTATCGGTTATCGTCGAAGTAAATGGACACGGCAAATCGAGTTCAAATCCTGGATGCGGCTGTTTGCATTGCACATAGCGCTAATAAGTAAAAAGTAAAGTCGTCGGGGTGCTCTAAAGTCGGTATCAGCCAAACAGCGAGGGAGTCTATGCACTTTTCACTAGCGCTAGACTAAGAAGATTGTTTATGCATCTGAGGTGGAGCACCACACTTATCATCAGTTGGTTAGGGTCGGTATCGAACCAGGAACCTTGTGGTTCCTAGGCGGACGCTCTACCGACTGAGCTATGAATCCAATAATTCTCCCCCAGCTATGGGTAAATAGTAGGGCAGTTGGGATCTTTAACCTATGCTCAGGATTGGGTAAATACATATATAACAGCATGATTAGGGGCCCAGTTTAGAGTGATGTTTAACAAATTGTATTGTAAAAAGTAAAGTCGGCGGAGTGTGGCCTATTGTCGGTATCAGTCGGACAGGAATGGAGCCTATCCCCTTTTCACAAGCGCTAGAACAAGGAGATTGTTTTGCGTCAGGGATGGGGTACCACACCTACCATCAGCTCCCCACTTTACTGCACAGATCCAAGCTGTACTATTCATGCGCTGAGTTGGCGAGGGCCAGTATCGAACCAGAAATCTCGTGGTTCCGAGTGCATGCTCTACCAACAGAATGAAAAATACCCGTTAGTGTAAGGAATTCGTTTTTTTCGAGGTCCCTCACTCTTACGTCCTTATACCAAACTAAATGAAGCTCAATAAATATCTGTTGCACATAATTTCACGCACACCTACAAACATACATGTATCTCTCTCTCTCTCTCTCTCTCTATATATATATATATATATATATATATATATATATATATATAATATGGGTGCTGTATTTATAAGTGAACAGTGCTCAATATCATTGATAGAGCAGTTATATCTAAGTTAAGGTAGCGTGTATATGGAATCAACAGTGCCTGGTTACTGACAGTTTCTCACCTCTGCAGTCTTCAGACCTCGTCTAAATATCGCATAAGCGAGAAACTTTCTCTCTCTCTCTCTCTCTCTCGCTCTCTCTCTATCTATCTATCTATCTCTATATATATATATATATATATATATATATATATATAGTAAGCATAAAGAAAAAATGGACAAAAAGGAATAACTCAAAACAACTTATTGTCCATTTTTCTTTTATCCTTACCACATTCTGTCGGATTTACTCCAACCCTCCTATCTTCATATATATATATATTATTTCAGGTAAGTATAAATCTTTGAGTATGACCACCAGTGACATCTTGGTATTTTTCGACCTCAGTCTTATTCTGTAAAAATAAATCCAGACAACATAAATATTAATTTCGTGTTATTTAACAGTTGACCTAAAAAAATAAACAAAAAAAAAGAAAACAAATTAGAAAAAAACCTTTTGTTTTATCCATTACGTGTCTCACCTGCTAATATGAGGGACGGAATTCCTGACATTCTTGTGAAAATGAGATGTGTGTGGCACTTCTGCGCATGCGTAACGCCGCCCGATAAGAATTATTTTCGAAATTTTCTCTTACTTTAAAAAAAAAAAATTGCTTTTGACATTTTTGGCGCTTTTTTTGATATCCATAGCCTCTCGTATGGTGTATCGCATTGTTTTTTTTTGTATGCGGTAAGTACTTTGATATTTGTATACGATACTGTTGGTAAGTAATGTGTTATCAATCGTGGTGGGTGGTGAAGTTTTCTTGGCGAGCAAATTTCACTTCTGAAACAAAAAGTGAAAGCTGACTAGAAATGAACATTTTTGTATGTTGGCCTTGGTAATTAAGCTATTAATAAAAGTAAAGTCAACGGGGCGGCCTAAAGTCGGTATCAGCCAGTCAGTGAGGGAGTCTATCCCCTTTTCAATAGCGCTAGACCAAGGAGATTGTTTTTTAGCATCTGTGGTGGAGCACCACACCTACCATCAGCTCCTTACTTTACCGCACAGATCCCTGTGCTACTCATACGCTGAGTTGGCGAGGACCGGTATCGAACTAGGACCTTGTGGTTTCTAGCCGAACGCTCTACCGACTGAGCTAACCCGGCCCCCAAGCTATTAATAACATCTCATAATTTCTCTGTTTTCTTTCTAGTCACATGATATATGGATTATGATACTCTACTCCCTTGTGCAAATTAATTGAAACAACGGCTTTAGTTTCCTTTCTTTAACCATACGCTTAGTTTTAGACACACTGGACTAACAGGGTGTAATCGATTTTAATTTTTTCCCCCAGATTAGGTCATTTGCAGTGGTGTGCAGTTATAAGAATCTATTTTCGGGGTGCTTAATGAAATGTGTTTGGTCTTTAAAAATATTGCATCATCCATGACTGCATCAGATTTTTATCACGTCCAGACACAATTGTCTTGATTGTCGATTAGTTGTCCTACGGCCATTGTCTGCGATGGACGTTACTCCAAGGAAGCGTACGAAAATTGTAACACTGCACGAACACACTGACTTTAGAGAGATGCATACAGTTGTAAATACGTAACTATTTTTGAAAAATGAAGAGTCCGGCACATCAGCCACAACGCCATTTAGATCCCCCCCCCTGCACCGCTAATGGCTAAAATGAACTCAAAATAAAGTAAACACTAACAGCCTCGGCTGGGATCCGAGCAACGTCGATTCTGTGAATTAAATAAAAAGATTTTTCTCTGTGATATTACCAAAATACATTCAAAATGAAACTGGTTGAGTTGTTTTATTGTAATAAGTGCGAAAAGGTTGGGGATTTTTTTCCTAATGTCTTCCGAGTGGCCCAAATCACGAGTGAATTACGGTTGGTCGCTTAGGATAGCGTAAAAAAAAAACAAAAAAAAAACAGCTTCCCATCTGCGGACAGAAAGGAAAGGTAGACTTTAGCAAAAAAGTAAAGTAAAAAAAGAAAAAAGAAAAAAGAATAAATTAACCAAGTATGTAAACATTATACAAAATATACAAGTTGCACGTCGGTACCAATTGTTTATTTTTGCAAGGTACATGGCTAAGTAGAAACCGACACACACGAACACTCCATATTCAGAAATGGGTGCAAATGTTTTGTAACGTTGCGCTTATATTTAAAACTTGACTTGAATGAATACATGTCGTTCGTACTGTATTCGACTGGTGTCAATAACGGCATCTGTCTTCTGTGCTAATGTTCAAGAGAAAGAGAGAGGAAGGGCATCATTGATTCGTGCCATTGTCTGCTGTTATCAGATATTACCGGTAAAAGGGATAACTGGCAACTTTTTTTTGTGGCTGGCGATGCAATCAATGGGTTTCCTTCCATTTAGTCGGTACTTGCCTAATTGCGAATGGCCTGTTGAGTGTATGTTCAGTCCCCCATTGAAATATATACACATATGTGCACACGGATATGCGCATACAATCAAATTAACAGATAGGCATATGCACACACAAACACACATATGCACACACACTCACATGAACAGCTCACCCATCTGTTGTATTTCAATTATGGTGGTGTACCTGTCAAGAGACTTGTTGAGAGTGGAATGAAACGTAGGGGAGTTTATATATATATATATATATATATATATATATATATATATATATAGTATTTTTTTTTTTATTCACAAATAAATTTGCTCTGTTTATAAAAAATAAGCATTGAGCTCTCATACGGAACCTGAACTCTACAACAAACTACTGGTAGAGAATAGGACCAGCCTAGAATAACCCTTGTACCAAGAAACTTGGTACCCCAACAAAGTATATATATATATATATATGGCAGTAAAATATGGAAATATATCCAACAGCATGTAGAAAATAGAAAAACAAAGTATTCAAAAAGATGAATTTATTCGTTATGGTAAAGACGGTGTTATAACGTTTCGGTTTTTAATAAACATTTATCTCCCGTTATTCCAAAAAAATCCATGTTTGGTTAAACAGAATTTGAGCTCGTGTCACCGTGTCCATTTTAGACAACGATAACCATTACACTACGATCATATTACATCTAATGTATGTTTATATGAATTACATAAAATATCCAATTATTTAAGAAATGCGAAAAATCTAGAATTTGATCCATTCCAAGAAATTGACACGCTTTAAAATAATTTAATTTTACATCTCTCTCTCTCTCTCTCTCTCTCTCTCTCTCTCTCTCTCTCCCTCTTATATCTATCTTTCTATATCACTATCTCTCTCTCTCTCTCTCTCTCTCTCTCTCTCTCTCTCTATATATATATTATATATATATATATATATATATATATATATATATATATATGGGAGCTATATTAATGATTTTTCCAGGTCACCTAACCTTGACCCCCCTATTTTGGGGGGCGCAAAATATCGGTGGGGAAATATAGAGTATATAAAGTCCGAGTGTTTGAATAAAAGGGGAAAAAATGGTTTCCCTTCTCAAGATAAGATTTTGCAAGGTAAAAGACTTTTACGCACTGCTTGTTTGGAACGAAAAAATATATTATATTTAAATAAATATCAACATTTTAGTAATTTTTCTCTTTATATAGTATTTAATGTTTTTATTCCTGATTTCTGAGAAGAAACTTACTTTTTTAAAAATTGTTAT
>CM042138.1:140730730-140733230 GCA_023376005.1 Doryteuthis pealeii | reverse complement strand
GTAATTTAATTATTTCAACTTTAAATAATTTTCCTTTGTCGCGTGAATCAACTTGGATTGTAAATCAACAACCTTCCTGTTAAATGTTGTCAAATTAGTGTCTTAGAATAAAAAAGAAAAGCTCTTTATATTCTTTCTCTATTTCGTCTTTGTAAATTCTTGTATTTAACTGTTTTGACAAAAATATTTTGAATATTTTGTGCGAAAAAGATAACATAAAATCCTTTTTGTTTTTAGAATATTCACAGAATCAATCAATCAATCCTAAAAAAATAATTCTTCATAAAAAGACAATTCTATTGATTTGTTCTCATTCAAAATCGAACAAAATCAAACGAATAATTTTCGTCAAAGATTTTATCAATCAATTAACTTAAACGAAAGTATATTTTACCCAATAAGTCTATCTTTGCGACATAAGTCTATATGAAGATATTTTTATTGGTAAAATAATTACATAATACAACCCGAAATTCTACAAAATAATTCAATTTTAAAGATGTTTTAGAGGCAAAATAATTACATAACTTTTATATCATATTATTAAAAAAAAAATGAATGAAAGTTAAAACAATATATACGGGTCCCAAGACTTTCGGACCACCCTGTACATTTACTTATTCATAACATAAACAAAAACTACTTACTCTTTTTTAATTACTAAAATAAGAATTCCTGACCAAATTACTATTCATAATTACTTAACATAATTATATAGAATTAATTCTTGCTTTCGTGTAATTATAATTTTGTAAATATTTCCGATTGAATAAATAAATGTTCTGTTATATGAACAAGTTTATATGATAATATTTTGTTTCAGAAAAAATTCTCCGAAAATTCTATACGTTAGATAACTTTAAATATATATTTAATAAAGCAAACTATATATAAGTCAATAATACCGGACATTTATTTATTGAAACTTATTTTAAAAAGTGCAGTAGACGATCCTATATTGCGTTACTACTACAGAGAATATTATATATAATAGAGCATTCGCTTTATTTAATATAGTATTAATATTGGCTATAAATTAAATACGCAATGATAAAGTTATGTGATTCCTGAAATTACTGTGACGTAAGCAGTGACGTAGTCAGACAAATACAGACTGAATCTCATTATATATAGATAGAATTATTTTTAGTCCGCAAAATTCTCATATGAATTGCAATAACTTAATCATGAAATCTTTACACGTTATCATTTATTGTTTGTCTATTTAATGTCATATCAATCTTTGTGGGTTATTTAATGCCAAAGCCATAATTGTAAAAAGAACAGTAGTGATATTATTTAAAACATAGTTAGGTGGATATCGTTTATCAATTCTCTAACTTAATATAATCCTAAAAACAATTTATTAAAAGTAAATCGCAATAGAATATATTTTGATTAATCCTTAAATTATTAAATCGTCTTATAATCGTCAAGTAGTTTTAATTGCAGAAAATAATAATTTAATTATCTTATCTATTCGTAATTATAATTTTAATAACATAAATTTTACAAACTAATTTATTTGATTTCACAAAAAATGATTTGAAGAAATAAGAATTTTGCAAAAAGCAAAGTAACAACATTAACGACCTTCGAAAATTATCTTTTTATGAGGAATAATTTTTTAAAATGCGATGAATAATTTGAATTTTGTTACTTTAAAAGAATTCGTGGGTAAACTGCGGCCCGCACTGCTTTCTGGATAGCCCACCAAATTTCACGAGTAAAATAACGTTTATTAAAATATTCACCTGAATATAGAAAAAAGTTTTAATAAAATTTTGATGTATGGATTATAAAAATATTCATTTTTTCTTGTATTCAATCTGAATATGATCCGTATATTACGGATCATATTCAGATTGAATACATTATTTTTTAAAAAATATTCATTTTTCTTTTAATTATTTCATAATGTATTATAGCAGAAATTACATTGATATTAGCGATAATATCATACCAAGACTACAATTTCTTTTATTTCTTATATATAGAAAAATATCTTTTATATCGAAGAGAAAATAAAAAGAAACAAAAAAAAAAAAACAATTTTTTTCATATTTTTTAGACATATGCTTACAAATGTATTTTTCTGTACTGAAAATGGTTGAGATACCTTCAATGTAAAATTACCTTGATTTTTTTAGTAGTGCGTCCCCCGTCCCGATGAAGAGCCATGTCTCATGCGGCCCGCTTCTCGACAAAGATTGCCCATGCCAGATTTAGAATATAACATTAAGATTAATTATCAGCCTGTGTACATGAGTTTCAAGAATATTTATTTTGAATGATTTTTAATTTTCTAGTTTTATGATTGGAAAAGAAGAATTAAACCAAAATACGCAAAATTATATTTCTGCACTAAAATGCGATATTTTTATACAGCAAGAAAAAAAATATGATTTACCCTACAGGCAGGATTTGTTACAAGCTAACAATTAAGAAGCATCCAGCGAAGATCGAACTCGTTTCGTCAGTAGTAATGGATTTGTTGAGA
>CM042138.1:140708230-140728230 GCA_023376005.1 Doryteuthis pealeii | reverse complement strand
ACCCAAAATCGTCATAACATAGAATAAATACATTGAACATTTGAACATACAACATTAGAGAGTCCTCATTGTTTTTTAAAACAAGTTTTAATAAATACATGACTGGTATTATATATCTATATATAGTTTGTTTTATTTTAATACATATTTAAAGTTTACATTTCAAGTTGTTTTATTTTTTAATCCTTTAACGAATTTGATGATTTTACTTACTTAGGGTACAAACTCGCTGACATTGAATTTTTTACTCCCACCCCCCAGGCAATAAGTTTCAAAAATGTATTTTTACATCGCCCGGAGGGTTTTTTTATTTTGTACTTATATATATATATATGTGTGTGTGTGTGTATATATATATATATATATATATATATATATATATACTTGCTCTGGGTATATTTTTGAATAGCTTGACAAAAGTAACGAGTTTTTGAAATTCACTAATTAATTTGTTAAATAAGACAAAACAGGAAATATAATGTTTTCAAAAAATAAGATTAGATTATTTTTATTGATTTCATTTTATTAGAATCGTCATTCTTTCAAATAAGCGATAGTTTTGTTGATAGGCTTTGTGATTGTTCTCGACTACGATAAGTTTTGTTCTCACTATCCAGGAATTTGGGATTTTCATCTCTACTGATACTACACTTCATTATTCAAGGCACAAGTGTAGCCTTGATTATAGGTGGAACTCTCTGACCCTTGATTGAATGCCAATCCATTCCTCATTTCTTAAAGGAAGTATTATATATATATATATATATATATATATATATATATCTTATTATAATGGAGATTGTGTGTTTTTCTGTCTGTAACCGAAACTATATTACTACTCAAGTCACAATTCCCTTAGTTATTTACGTCACATTCTCCATGATTCTATTTCTATTTAAACCTCAATTAATAATAAAACTGTTTGACATTATTAATACTGTTGGCCTTACCTAAATACTAATAACATGTAATTGTATTTATATATACAACAAAATACCAGTTTTCAGTGTAAACGTAAAGCTAATTTGCATATTGATATTAAAAAAATTGATTTTAATAAAAATGTGCTTGGTATTATTGATTTCTAATTGTTTGGTTTTATCTTAATGAATATGAGTAAAAATCTCTTCAATAAATCCTAAAAGAAATTCATTAACAAGAAGAAATAACTGTAATTTTATTCTTTACTTCCTATTTTAACTAAATAGTTAAATTAGGAAAATTTAGCATTGGAAAACGGAAGTGATGAAAGAGTAAGTTTCAGTTGTTCTATTTTCCGATTATACCCCCTCCGTTTCAAATCTTTTTATCTGAATTCTTAATTAGTTTCATTAGCCTTTCTGATTTAATCTAATATTTTACTACATTTAAACTTAAATACTTGCACCCGGAGGTGCATATATTTGCTAGTATGTATAAGTATTAACTTACCGGTGGGTATAAGAACGATCGTTGGAAGTGCACAATATCCAGAGGTTAAGGTTATATATATATATATGCCGAAAATTTTCAAAGTGTTTATCATTATAGCTTTACCGCCTTGGTAAAATGTATTTTTGAAAGAAATGAATTTTCTATAGAATTTCAGATCCGTTGTTAAGTGTGTGTGTGTGTGTGTGTGTGTGTATATAAGTTGACCACATAGCAAAATAATTTGGAAAAAGGGATTATTCTTTATATTGAACTTAAGCGAGTTGATGTCGGTTAATCCCTGAAGTCTGCGTTTCTTTTCTTTTTTTGGGGGGGGGGCGTTTTTTTTTTTTGTTTTTACATTCAAATCTAATAACTGGTCTTTTAGTCACACAATTTGTCATTTTAATCCACATGGAAATAATTTCTTCCCAATCTTTGATTTTCACAGACTCTTCCACTTTGACAAAGTTCCTCGCATTTTAAAAAAATCTTTGGGAATAAGATTTTTTATAGAAACTCTACGTCCACAAATTCCTCAATCATTCCGGAATTTGGTAATATTCGACACCGGATTATACAACATTTAGATTTATATAAATACGTACTTTAAACATCTAACGGTCATTGTGCACTTGGAGTCACAGAAGTGACTGTATTTCTACGGATATATTTGTATAGTAAATCGGACAATTGTGAATTGAGCATTCGTCACAGAACCACAAGGTTCCGGGTTTTATATCGGATCTCGTTAACTCAGTGCATGGGTAGCACAGCTTGGATCTGTGTGATAAAGTGGGAAGCTGATGGTAGGTGTGGCGTTTTACCTCAGACGCGCTGCGGTTAAGTCACGTTGAAAGAACGGTTCCTACAAGATCACTGATGTTAAGCAGTTGTTCAATACTTATATGGGTGACCATATAAGCAGCATCAGGTACTGTAAGCAACCGGATATGAAAATGACTTGGTTCGACATTAAATGAACAGAAAATGAAATAACGGCGCGAAAAATACAATATTAGTAGTTCAATATCAGGTAAAAGCCAAATTTTTAATATTTCGAAAATGGTGACGTTTTTCTGGATATCAGCATTGGAAACTATCTTTTCCTGGGCTCGAACCCGGACACCATTAATCAGCCACAATATAGAAGCAACCGGCCTTGTTTTTATCCAAGAACCTTTTTTTATGTACCATCTTTAGTGCTATGTTCAGTTTTTGTAGTTTTCTTGGAGCCATTTTGATGAACAGCAATGTGGATCGGTAAACCTCTTATTCCGTAGACATTCCCTTTGGGGGTCAAAATGCACAGGATGAATTTTTTGAGTCCAACATTTAAGTGTTGTGGGGGGGGGTGAAGGGAAAGTGCGCGTTATTTGCCGGGAAATACAGTACTTTTGATAAAAGATTAGACGAGAAGAGAAGAGAAAAACGAAATGTTGAGACTAATTTTATTTGTGTATTATTTCGACTTTTAAACTCCACCAACGTTATGATTTTATTTTTATTTTATTTCGGAGCGGATATCTACAGGCCTATAAAACCTGGCAGTTATAGACGTTGCTTTTCAATAAGGAACTGTTATCTGGGGGAAATCATTACGTCATGAAATTACAATGAACACTGGTTCATAGTCATAGACTGTGCTTTATCTAGCCCTCATCTTTACTTCTATTGGGCACATGATATCAAAGGCAGCAATGGCAGCAAAGGGGAAATTTAAGAGAAAGGGAGGGGGGAAGGAGAGAGTGGAAGAGAGAATGAGGGAGTGGAAGGAACCAATCAAAAGTCATATGTAATAGGAAGAAGAGTAGTGTCGTTCAAGTAATATAAAGTGTAAATCGAACTATTTCTCTCTGAATCTTTTAACCTTCATCTTTATTTCTATTGAGCACAAAGCAGCAATGGTACCAAGGGGGAAATATATATATATATATATATATATATATATATATATATATATATATATATGGAGATAGGATGGATGTAGTAGAATCCGACAGTAATGAGGTAGGTAGAAGGATGGCGAACAAGAAATGAACAGATTTGTTTTGAGTTTTCATTTCTTGTTCACCATCCTTCTGCCTAACTCATATATATATATATATATATATATATATATAATCCAAAAGTCCAGAGAAGAAATCTTCCTTACGACATAGAAGTTTTTTAAAACAACCTGTCGCAGTTTGAGAGCTCAATGTGTGCTCTTATTGTTAGAGTCACAGAGCAAATTTATAAGTAAAGAAATAACAAAAGACTTAGAGATTTTGCATTATAGCCTATTTCGGTGAGCTTAGACAAAGTGTCTAATTCTCCCAGCTCATCCTTCGCATCTGATGAGCTGGGAGAATTAGACACTTTGTCTAAGCTCCCCGAAAGGCTATAATGCAAAATCTCTAAGTCTTTTGTTATTTCTTTACTTTATATATATATATATATATATTATATATATATATATATATATATATATATATATATATATTATATACATATGCTCCTCATTTAACTGACATCGTGTCACACACAGTGATACGTAGTTAAATACTTCCCCCCATACACGCACGAGGACGAGGCTGTTTGCGTTTCACTTCGTGCTAATGCTCTTGGGAATGTATGAATCTATATCTTCTTCCATCCCAGCTATGGATGTTTATCCTTGTTTTAGACAACCAGTCTAGGAAAATGAAAACTGAATTCAAACCAAACTTACTGCTCTCAAAATTGACCTTGTGTCAAATCCTGCTGGTGGCGGAGATGTGATGATATCATTTTTTGTCAAAACGTCTTATTAAAATCCAAGTGGTACAACCATATAGTCGTACTGACAAAGCTAGATGGGAACTACACAAGGAAACTGCGTGCGGTTTTGGAAGCAGCATCGAGAGAGAGAGAGAGAGAGAGAGAGAGAGAGAGAGAGAGAGAGAGAGAGAGAGAGAGAGAGAGAGAGTGTGTGTGTGGGGGGGATAACATAATAGGAGGAAATCTAATGCCGGGCAAGTAATGTGAATCGAACAATTTCTATCTGATTCTTTTTAACAAGTCTTGACATTTTCTTGGTTTGGTTTGGTTTCTTTGTTTAATGGCATATCAACCTTCGTGAGTTATTTAATGCCAAATTTAACCTTGTAGAAGAACAGTAATGGTACTATTTGATCTATAGCTCCAACACGTGAGCTCTTCTCTGATATTTACTACGACAAGTCTAGTCTGCTCAAGGTCACAAATATGAAGCACTCAATTAGAATTGAGCCCTTTTTAGTAAGGATAATTTATGAGCCAGGATTATAACCTTATTTTATATAAGGAGTTGCTTTTATTATTATATAACGATTCTTTATTATTACGAGGGCGTGTCCAAAAGTAATGCCATTTTGTTTAGGACAGGTATAATTACCAACACAGGAACATGTACCATACATCAAAATGAAGCTGGTCCTCTGTGGATCGCATCCATACTTCTCCATATAGTACCCGTTTCTCTCATATAGTAATGTTCCGCCTTCAAATGAGAGCATGTATCCCTGCCCCGTAAAACTAACTTAAACTATGATGAATAATTACTTAAATTCACTAACGTTTATAGCTTTTATCTTAATTCCATGTTATAAATGTGAATTTAGAAAAAAATTCTGGTAGTGTTCGTAATAATTTAACGCAAAGAAAAGTATATTACATGGTTAGTTATTTCGGGCACATGAAAATCAGCCCTAAAAAAAAAAAAAGAAAAAAACGAACGAAATCCTTCTTATTACATTATTTAAAGGGGGGGGGGTGAGTAGTCAAAAATCCAGTTTTCTAATTTACACACAGAAACCTAAAATTTGCTTACAACACAAAAATATACACTGCCAAGTTTGTTTTTTTTAAGCAACGGTTTCAATTGAGGAGACAAAATTTACGATTGGTCGCGACAATCGGGGAGGATACAAAAATTACCATATTTCGAGCAATACTTAAGTCTCTTAAGATTTTTCTCCTCATTTCGGCTTATCGTTTACCGGGTGGTGGGGGATTTTAGCTTTTCACAAGTTACTGGGTAGGAAAACTGCTGCATATATTTCGCAAGTAAGTGAGACTTACCTGTAAGTGTTCGAAACCCTTTTTTAAAAATTATAATCATTTGATTAACCCTTGTATTTTTTGTGTCAATAAATTTTATCCGAAAGGGTGTCATTTATTTGGGCACAAATACGCATGCATTTCGGCTTAATAAGAACTAACACTTCTGGTACTGATGGTAAATGCGCGACTTTCTTAAATCTCATCAATATTTTTCCGGTTATTTCCTATAACTCCAACATAAAAAGGGGAACCACTCTGATTGACTGATAAATTATTTATTTATTTATTGATCTACTAGGAAAAAGACGACGGGGTTTAGAGGTTAGTTTAATAGAAAAATAATGGGTAGATTAATTAACAGATAAAATTCATTCAGAGTGGTTCCCCTTTTTATGTTGGGGTTATGGGAAATAACTATTTTTCCTCTATCCATTTTTAAAAATCTTGGATTTTGTTTGTAACCGACTTATGTTTCCTTTTCTCTTATTCTAATACATATCACATTGCAATTGTCAGCAATCTTGGGTTATTTCCTATAAATCAAACCAAAAAAGGGGAACCACTCTGAATGAATTTTATCTGTTAATCCATTATTTTCCCATTAAACTAACCCTAACCCTTTCTTCTTTTTCCTGGTAGATCAATAAATTATCAGTCAGAGAAATTCCCCTTTTTTAGGTTGGAGTTATAGAAAATAACCCAATCTTTTATCACGGTTTAGTTTAGTACCCCATTGATATAGTTTGGAATAAGACTATATTTAAATTTACGAAATAACTTTCTCTTCACCTTTCTTACTTTTCATTCCGTTGTATCGTAGGCGGTGGGGGGTTCTCGTGGTTAACGTTATGGGCTGCGACATCGTAATAAACGGGTTCGAACTCCAGTTGCGCTATTATATTTACTTTCGGACTAATACCCTTGGGAAAGGTATGAAGCCCCTTCATCAACCCCAGCTATGGTTAGATAGTACTAGTAGTCTTATTCTACAAGGGTGGCTTTGGCATAAAATAACCCACGAAGTTTGGTATGCCATTAAACGAAGAAACCAAACTTCTTCCATCGTCTCTTTTTGTCCATTTTTCTCTCCACCTTTCGTCTGGCCACACTTCTTTTTTTTTCACCCCTTTTGTTTCTGCCCTTTTATTTAGTGATGAAACAACAACAAATGACGTCATAATCCTTTCTTTCATCCCCCTCTCCTTTGTCTTTCAACTCAACAAGACCGTTTCGTGTGTGTATGTGGGGGGATGTTGAAACTCTCTCTCTAACCTCTTTCTAGTCCATCTTTCACAGTTGTTGATACCCTTTTGGTTACTCGATATTTAACACCAATATCCATCAAGCTCCAGTCTCCTAATCAAATACTATAGCTTTCGCCGTATTTCTAACTTTTCCCCTTCTTCTATTTTTTTCTCGTTTTCTTTCCTTTGCGCTTAAATCAAAACGGCCAACCACTAATCATCCCAGCTGGGTCAATCTTAAACATGATCGCAGTGTTAATAAAAATATATATTTGACGAAGGATTTATTGTAATAGATGAAAAGAAAGGTGGATTAAAATTACCCAAGCGCTCGCCCTCAACATATTTAACAGATTTTCTTAAAAACCTATCGCATCTTGAAGCCGCGAAAAAGCACAATTTAGGGCTAATCATTTTTCCAATCATTCGTAAGATGAGAATTAGGGTAGGTCGATTTTTCACTTTTTAAAAATATCAAATTGTCTATCTATGCGAAAGTTGTGTGTTAGTATACTGAATACTGATACTAAAAATTAGATCTTTTACTTGTACGTCTGTTTGAGGAAATAGCATCAAAGATCATCTGTTACAGTTTGATTAATGAGGTAAAAATTAGCATATCTGAGGTGTCGGTGGTGATGGGGGAGGGAAACTTTTAAAATTTGACTTCTATTTATAATATCTAATTCGTTTCATCTTAATAAAATAAAATAGCACCTGATTTAAATATTGAAAACGTTAATTTTTCTAACCAATTTTTAGGCCAAATTTTGCGAAAACGAGGAGTTTTAGTGCATTTTAGTTGACGATCTTTGATGCTATTTCCTCAAACAATGGTGCAAGTAAAGATTTGATTTTTGGTATCAGTATTCAGTATACTAACACACAACTTTGGCATAGATGGACAATTTTCGATTTTAAAAAAAGTGAAAAATCGACCTACCTTAATGTGCCTTTAGACAGTATATAAACTTTTTTTCTAATAATTACCGGCTTTCAACTGCTTTTTGTTGACTGCTATCGTGAATATTTTTGGCACTCATCGGATGGTTTTTATGCTTGCAAGTGAGTCATAATTATTTCATCGTTATTATTAATCTACATATGAATATAGATAAGAGATTTATTTTTAATTTTTCAAATCCCGGGCAACACCGGGTTGCTCTGCTAGTGTCTGATAAAATATTAACTACATGAAATTTAGTCTGGCACAAGGTCACATTCATGGAACACTCAATGAGGATTAAACTCATTAGCAATGGTTTTCTAGCGTAACTATGGCGCCTCGGCAGATATTTTAAGCATTTCTGGTATCACAATGAGTCGCGTGCTTATCTCACTGCTGTTGACACTGATATTTGTCCAAACTATTCAGCCTAACACAAATTTTGGCCGAGTAATTTTTCTGTTCTTTTTTTAAAATTTAATTGATTCTGACATTCGAAATGAAAACTCCTTGTTTGTAAATTGCTTATGCCTGTAACAATCTAAACCAAAATAGAATGAATGTATATCTGCTTTTAATTAACAAAACAAAAAAACATATTAGAAATGATAGAAGTATAAAATAATAGATGATAATAATGAAATTTTATCTTTTCCAATTACTGTAGGTAATTCATTCGTATTAAAAAAAAGAACACTTGCATGTTGTCTTCATTCTACCAAAGATTGTTATTGCTGTGCGACACAAGGTTTTCTATTAGCGTTTATTATTTATTAACGAGAAAAATAAAATGTAAATTCTTTTAAGTCGGAAATAATTTTGTTTAAAATGAAAAACATTCTAACATTTTTCCTTCATTGCCTTCATCTCAAATGTCACAAAGTTTTAAATTAATTATTTTATTAATACTAGCAAATATATGTACCCCCGTAGAGTGCAAATATTCAAGTTTTAATGTAATAAAATACTATACTAAATTAGAAAGGCTAAGGAATTAAATAAGAATGCAGAGAAAAATTTTGAAAGAGAAAAATAGAACTGAAACTTACTCTTCCTTCACTCCCGTCTTTCATTGCTAAATTTTCCTAATTTAACTATTTAGTTAAAATAGAAAGTAAAGAATAGATGTAGTTATTTTTCTTGTTAATGGATTTCTTTTAAGATTTATCCCCGAATGTTTGCTCTTATTCATTAAGATAAACCAAACAATTAGAAATCAATAATACTAAGTTCATATTTATTAGAATCTCCTGCTTCTTACCTTTTTTAGTGTAAGGCCTTTTTCTGCTATGGGGTCTAATGATGTTCGAAGTACGTAGTCTAGAAGAAGCAGGAGATACCCCGCACAAACGATCATGGATGCGGACTACGCAGATGATCTGGCACTTCTTACAAATACACATGAACAGGCCGAATCTATGTTACATAGTCTAGAAAGGGCAGCACGAAACATCGGCCTACACGTGAACTGGAGAAGCAGGGATGAACTCATAATTGAAGTTCTTCTGTGAAAGCCATCACATGGACACGCCAGCGTGAGCCGTCCAGCAAATACATACATTGACCAGCTCTGCGCGGATACTGGATGCCGCACAGAGGATCTTCAGAGAGCAATGAATGATAGGGAAGGTTGGCAAGAGATTGTCATGGATGTTCGTGCTGCCGGCGGGACATGATGATGATGATTTACTAGAATCAATTTTTTTCATATCAATATGCAAATTAGCCTTCCCGTTCACACTGTTAAACTGCTATTTGGTTGTATATATAAATACAATTGAATGCTATTAGTAAATAAGGCCAACAGTATTAATAATGTAAAACAATTTTATTAATAATTGAGGTTTAAATAGAAATAAAATCATGGAGAATGTGACGTAAATAACTGAGGGAATTGTGACTTGCGTAGTAATATAGTTTCGGTTACAAACAGACAAACACACAATCTCTATTATAATAAGATTTATCTTTGTGTTCATCTGGGATCAGTGTAATTAATGTATCGGAATTTGTATGAGAACCATGCAAGACTAAATCTTTCGTTTCGTTCCAGAAATTCAAAACTAAATATCAAATAAAGGTTTATTTATTTATTTTTATTTTAGAAATAAAATATTCAGAATATTTTTTAATTAGTAATATAATTAATAAATAAAACTTTGAAATTCTAGAAATGGGACATGAGATATTAAGTTTAATGCTCCCCACCCCTCAACAGTTGTTAAGAGATTAAATAATGAAACAAGAAAATGAAATAATCACAATAATGATACTTTTCAGGATCACTTCTGTGCTTAAAAAAAGAAATGTTGCTCGTAAATTAAATGCGATTGTAACTCATATTTCTTCATTATTTCATTTAAGATTTCGTTTTAATCCAGAACTTGTCGAGTTGGAAGGCTCGAATTTCTTGCAAGGTGATAAGAACCCGGAAATCCGAAGCTAAATGTTACATAAAAATGATGTTTTGGGGAATAAAACCTTCAGAATATTATTTCTTTTTAAATTAATAGTTTAATTGATAAAGAAGACCTTAGAATTAAAAAAATATATATAGTGCATGAGCTATTACCATTAAGCTTATAATACTCGTATTCCTTAAAAGTACGACCGTTATCATCTTGCAACAACCTCTGGTTAAAAATGAGACCGTCCAACTCGTCCAAGATAACATGCAAAAACGGAAATTCTGATTATCTGGTGTTGCTTATTCGCCGAATTCTTGTTTCTTATGAGTGTTGTCACCTCAGCTAAATAATAGATCATTCCGTTTTTATTATAAAGGACAGGAAAGAAAATGCTACACAGAATATAACGAGAGTAGGGAAAGATAGAGAGAATGGTGAGCGCGCGGAAGCGATAACACTAATCTGTTTCAATCGAACATAATGAAAAGAAAAAAGAGTGAGTTAAATCAAGATTATCATACTTTTCACATACTAAACTATTTGGCAATAGCTCTTAAATAAACATATCAAACGTTGCAATAATTAATCCTACTGTGGTATATCCACACGTCTTGCTAGTCAAGTTTGATGTTCGCCTTCAGCAATCGGTAAGAGATCAAATAATAAAACAAGGATATTAAATAATCACTTAAAATAATGATGCTTTTCGGGATCACTTCTGTGCTAAAAAACAAACATGTTGCTTGTAAATTAAGTACGATTGAAACTCGTATTTCTTCATTATTTCATTTGTTTTCATTTTAATCCAGAACTTGTCGAGTTGGAAGGCTGGAGTTTCATGCAAGGTGATAAGAACCCGGAAATTCGAAGTTAAATGTTACTTAAAAATGATTTTAAGGAATATGAAATTCAGAATATCATTTGTTAAAATAAATAATTTAATTAATAAAGAAGACTTTGAAATTATGAATGTGGGACATGAGCCATTATTAAGTTTAATGTCCGCCTTTAGCAATCGGTAAGTAAAGTCGTCGGGGTGGCTAAAGTCGGTATCAGCCAGACCGCAAGGGAGTCTATCCTCTTTTTCACTAGCACAAGGAGATTGTTTCGGCGTCTGAGGTGGGGCGCCAGACCTACCACCAGTTCTTCACTTTACCGCATAGATCCCTGTGCTACTCATATGCTGAATAGGCAAGGTCCGGTATCGCTCTACCGACTGAGCTAAACTGGCTCTTCAGCAGTCGGTAAGAGATTAAATAATAAAACACTTACAATAAGAATGCTTTTCGGGATCACTTTAGTCCTTTAAACAAACAAAAGCAATGTAAATTAAGTGCGATTGTAACTCATATTTCTTCATTATTTAATTTAAGTTTCGGTTTTCAACACAGACCAACTTGGTGGTTAGCAACTGCGTGTCGCTTCTTATCGTTAATACAGAGCACATTCTTTGACCCGGTGACCTTGCGAAAGTTGTCATCCGGGTTCTTATCACCTGGCAAGAAATCCGAGCCTTCCAACTCGACAAGTTTGGTGGCCAAAATCGGTGGGTGGGGTTGGGGTTGTGGGGGAGGGAGACACACACAAAGGCAGGAAGCAAATTGCTTGTCTGTGTATTTGGGATACAGACAGAGAGTAAGGAGTCTCTCTCTCGATTTGTGGATTCCTTTATGGTACCTACTATAGAGCAGTGGATATGCTCATTGTGTAACGGTTATCATCGTATGAAAGGGACACGGTGACAAGAGTTCAAATCCTGGTTGAAGCAGTTTGCATTTTATACAGCGCTACTACATTTTGCGAAAGGTTGTGGATAAATAGGACAGACTGTGCTCTTTAACCTTGGTGTGGTAATCGTTCTAAAAGGAAAACTGGTTGAATTCAAGCCCGATAAAGTTCGCTTAAAACATTGACCTTGTGTCTCACGTGGAGGGTTTGGTAAATATATACCATAAAGCAATGGTTAACAAAGTAGTTTTATTCATTAATCGTTTCGAATAGTGAATTTGACCATCACTAGCTAAATCGCAACTATTTCTTCTAATATACAGCTGACCTTGTAAATGATTACCATCTCTGTCACGCCCTATATATCTATTTACCCCCTCTACCCCTTCTCTGTCACTAATATATATATATATATATATATATTATATATATTATATATATCTTATTATAATGGAGATTGTGTGTTTTTCTGTCTGTAACCGAAACTATATTACTACTCAAGTTACTATTCCCTTAGTTATTGACATCGCATTCTCAATGATTTTATTTTTTTATCTAAACCTCAATTATTAATAAAATTGTTTTACATTATTAATACTGTTAACCATATCTACATACGAATAACATGCAATTATATTTATATATACAACAAAATAGCGGTTTACAGTGTGAACTGGAAGGCTAATTTGCATATTGATATTTAAAATGTGATTTTAATAAATATGTGCTTAGTATTATTGATTTCTAACTGTTTGGTTTTATTTTAATGAATATAAACAAAAATCTCTTCAATTAATCTTAAAGGAAATCCATTAACAAGAAAAAATAACTGTCATTTTATTCTTTCCTTCCTATTTTAACTAAATACTTAAATTAGAAAAAATACAATGAAAGACGGGAGTGATGGAAGAGTTTCAGTTGTTCTATTTTTAGATCATACACCCCTCTGTTTCAAATCTTTTTATCTGCATTCTTATTTAGTTTCATTAGCCTTTCTAATTTAATACGATATTCTATTACATTAAAACTTAAATACTTGCACCCGGAGGGTGCATATATTTGCTAGTATATATAATTGCCGCTTTAACCTTTCCGTTGCAGTGGCCTCAGTAAATAATCCAAAAGTTCTCAATACATTAAATACATAGAGCAGTAATAATAATATAATATTTGTAGAGGAAAAGAATTAAGGGTCTACTATGGTTTCAAACTCTTTTCTTCTCCTTATATCATTATCATTTTATGTTATATATATATATATATATATATATATATATATATATGAAAGGAAAAACAAAGGAAAGAAAATGCTGAATGGATAAAATAGATTTTATTTTATTTTACTGACACGTGTTTCGGCCAGTTTATCCATGTACATATTGTACGCTATCTATTATTATTTTAAATACAAAATGAAATAAAAATAATAGAAAACTACAATTTGTATTTAGTATACAAGGAATAACGGCCTTCGTCAGAGTAAATTCTTTGGTGTTTTAAATCAATGCGTTTAAAATATAGAGAAATTCTGAAATAATATACATAAACGAAGTATTCTTTTCATGCTAATGTATATTTTTATATAAGGTCATAAAAGGACCGAGACACCCACTGAACTGCATACGAGGGACGATGAGAAAGTATTTAAGCTCAAGCTATTTTATTTCAAAGCTCAAATTCTTAATTGAAACGTGCACCGATGAGCAACTTATATAATAAAGTGATGCCTTTGCGAGTCTTTGTCAATTCTCAATACATTTTTATCAGAGGTTTTAGGCGAAACACTGGATTGTGCAGCTGCAGTATCCTTCATACTCACCAAATCAGTGTGACGTTTTACTGTTTTCATAAGATATTTAATTATCTCCCGTTGATCCATAACTTATATAAACATTTTTGTCTTTAAAAATGCAACATTTTTCCCTTAATCCCAGATTGAATAAATCAAGAAAAAATAACATCTAATTCTTTGAACAGAAACCGTTTTCCTTGAATGATCCTTCCTAAGAGTTTAAAAAGAGAAGGATTAAAACGCACACACACACACACACACATGCAACTGAGAATTTGCCTCAAGGGTAAGTTTTATCTCACAGCTTCACACCATATCAAGATGTGTTAGAAGGCGGTGGCTGAGGGTCTTATTGTCGTGGGTATGACAATAAACTTTATCTGATTGTGAAGTTCCAGTATATGGTTGGTTTGCAGATGTAGCTTTTTAGATCATCACTTGTAACAATCAGATGAAATGGCCGAAATCGTCTAGAAAACTCACTTTGTAAAGAAAAGGTTTCGGACGACAAATTATAATAAATATAGTTTTGTCAGCAACAGCTCCGGGCTAACAGAATTAGGGTAGAGAGAGGGTGGTGTATTGTCTCAGCAGAGGGCCTGGCTGGACTAAATGCTTTGGCTGACTGTCCAACTCTGTCTATGATGAGAATTTATGTTGCTTTTATGTCTATTTAGCCTCCTTTTCTTGTCCGAATCATCGAAAGCTCATTGATTATGTGTAGGTTCCACTTGAAGTTCTTGGACTTGTTCTTAAGTACATGGAAAAAGTCTACGGGAACCGATCAGAGGAAGAGCCGAGAACATCCAGACAAGAGTCCTTTTAAAATCTTCTAGGATACTTTCAAGAGTTTTGGGGATATGAACGTGGGGAGGGGGTGTCAGTCAGACTTGAATGGGAAAACCACCAGTTAGAGCTGGTGGTGGATATTACAGGAAGTAAAATGATAATAATTAAAGCTACAAGTATATCATTATACAGGAAGTAAGTTTAATTAAACATAATAGAATGATGGAAAGTCAGCAAAAATAGTACGTAAAAAAATTGTGGAGAATAAACTCAATAATATAAAAAGGTATAAATGCATAGGAAATGATATATTTGAGTCCATTGTACGAGAGAATTAGTAAACAAAATGAGGAAAATGATGACCATGCATAAATCCTTTGAATCTTAAGTTAATAAATCTTTTTCATTTTTTAAAATTTATTTACGTCACATTCTCCATTTCATTTTTTATTTAACCCTCAATTATTAATAGAATTGTTTTACACCATTAATACTATTGACCCTGTCTACATACTTATAACATGCAATTGTATAGCAAAACAGCGGTTTACAAGTTAATACTGATGGGTACACTAGTTACTTTCATTTTCAACATTTAGTTTACTTTTCTCAGTCCTTATACCCTGATGATATACTGTATAATGGTTTTCACCAAATCCTTAATTAGCCATCCAACTAAGTTAATATTACTGCTTTGTCTATTGTCGGTAATGACAATAGTAGTTTCAATCCACTTCTTTGGAGCAATTAAGGAGATATTTTCTAGATTTATCATCCACTAGCAGAGTTACACGGTGTTTCCCAGGATTTAAAAACTTATAACTTAATCTTTTATCAATATTTATATAAACAGATTAATAGAAATAATTTTTTTGACATATTTTTATCGGTTATTCTGTTATATATTCTTGTTTTAAGATGTTTATTTTTATTATTTTTATTTTTCTTCGTATTTGACTTTACTTACTTTTTATTTTGTTTTATTTTTTTTTTCAATTTACCATTGATATTTATTTTCCTTATTACATTTTTATTCAACTTTTCCTATAGAAAATGAGGGGTGAATTTTGTTAACCTCATCTCGGACAAAAGGAGGGTGTCATTTTTATTGATCTTTGCTGGTCTCCAGCAATTTTCTTTTATAAAAGGACGTTTGTTCGTTCGTTGTAAAAGAGATACATAATATTTCTATATATATATATATATATATATATATATATATATATTCAACAACTTATATATATACACTTTTTCCCCTATTTTCAAGCACATTTTTTTCTGATTTACTCAATCCTACACTCTTTATCTATCTATATATCTATCTAATATATATATATATATATATATATATATATATATATATAAACTTTTCCTCTATTTTCAACCACATTTTGTCGGATTTACTCAATCCTACACTCCTCATATATATATATATATATATATATATATATATATATATCAGAATTTTTATATATTCAACCGTTTGCTCTGTTCCTGGTTTAATCTATTTCGATATTTCGGGTGAACATTCACCCTTTTTCAAGGTATATCGGACGGTCTGGAGAAAAAAAAGATGAAATGTTGTATATGAGGGCAAAAAAGTAATTAAATGAACGGATATATATATATATATATATATATATATATATATATATATATATATATATATATATATATATATAATGAGAGAGGAAAATTGTGATAATGACTTATCTGGACTCGAATATTAGTGGCAATTAAGCAACCACTCGAGGCTGAAGTATGAAAAAAAAATCTTCAATATTATTTTTCATCATGTAGAATCTTCGATAACCACGATGCGTAGATAAATATCAACACTTTGTTCATAAGCCTTGAGGTATCTTGCTTTGTAATTCATCAAACTGCCAACGTACCGAATCGTTACTAAATCTTTTTACTTGATGATGACGTCCACCAAATAACAAACTAATATTTACTCAGACAAATATTTATTTACAAATAATTAGTTATTAAAACCAGTTTTGTTAAAATCAGTATGCAAATTATTCCCACCATATACTCTGTAAATTTTTATTTATTAGAGATATATAAACAATTATTTCGGAATTTTAAATGCATTAATAATATTGGTAGTTTTGCGGCAAATCTAACTCAACTAGACTTTAATAGAGACATCTTATTATAATGGAGATTGTGTGTTTTTCTGTCTGTAACCGAAACTATATTACTATTCAAGTCACAATTCCCTTAGTTATTTACGTCACATTCTACAGGATTTTATTTTTTATTTAAACCTCAATTATTAATAAAATTGTTTTACATTATTAATACTGTTGACAATATCTACGTAAGAATAAAATGCAATTGTATTTATATTTACAACAAAATAGCAGTTTACAGTGTGAATGGGAAGGCTAATTTGCATATTGATATTAAAAATCTGATTTTAATAAATATGTGCTTCGTATTACTGATTTCTAATTCTTTGGTTTTATCTTAATGAATATTAGCAAAAATCTCAGGGATAAATCTTAAAAGAAATCGATTAACAAGAAGAAATAACTGTAATTTATTCTTTACTTTCTATTTTAACTAAATAGTTAAATTAGGATTATTTAGCAATGAAAGACGGGAGTGGGGGAAGAGTAAGTTTCAGTTGTTTTATTTTTTGATTATACCCTCTCTGTTTCAAATCTTTTTATCTGCCTTCTTATTTAGTTTCATTAGCCTTTCTAAATTAATCTAATATTTTATTACATGAAAACTTAAATACTTGCACCCGGAGGGTGCATACATTTGCTAGTCGTTATAAATAAGATTAAATTATTACTATTTCATAGTCGTTGAGAATATAACTTAAATAACCAAGTAAATCATGACGTCAATGGTGACGTAGTTTCGGTTACAGACAAAAAGTTACATAACTTCTATTATAATAAGATTTGTAATATTTGCTCTTTGGTTTTCTCAATTGCTGCCATTCGTTGCTTTTGCTCTGCCGTAATAACATTTCCTTCACAATCACTAAATTATCTTTCAATACTTAAAAATAGGGCGCTGTTTTGGGGGTAGAGAGAGAGAGGGGGGGTTATTATCTGTTAAATACTTTTGCAGATTTTTTTTCTCTGTGTTGTTGAAATGCAAATACTTTAACTTCTCCAGTACGAACGCACTCTGCCCATAATGCTCAGCTCTGATTAACATAAGGCTGCAATTATTGGTCACCTAGTAAGAAACAACATCATAAGCTATTTCTTCCGAGTCCATCTGCTAATTACCGTCCTTGAGTAAGTGTTATCTGGTGATCATTGTACATAGAAACATGTCGCTGAATGATATATATATCATCCAGCGATATATATATATATATATATATATATATATATATATATATATATATATATACACATACATTAAATGAAGGAAAAAACTTTAAACTTGCTTCATTACAATAATTTATTTCAACCGCATTACTGCAGCATCTTCAGGTAATCGCAAGAACATGACTCTTAGAGTTATTGCGATTACCTGAAGATGATACAGTAATGCAGTTGAAATAAATTATTGTAATGAAGCAAGTTTAAAGTTTTTTCCTTGATTTATTGAATATCTTGCTCTGTTCATCCACTCACTGACACTAGGCACATTGAGCTCTCAATACGCTTGACCTGCATCAGCTTGGTTAAACCACACATGGAAAGATCCTAAATACGGATATATATATATATATATATATATATATATATATATATATATATATATATAATATAAAGAGGGGTGGTGGTAGTACCTGTTAAATAGAAGAAAAAAAGTGTTTAGGAAAATTGAGTTTTAAAATAAATTTAATACCCAACAAGCAAGAATAAAACAAAGTCTTTGGCATAAATCAACCCAACAACGGCTGCTGTTGTAGAGTAGCTAGCACCCCTTCAGCACTATACAAGATGGACTGGTTCATAGCCTTAAATAGTCTACGATTAAGAACATCAACAGTTGATTAATAAGCTGATTAATAGTCGGATTGATCTTACTTCGTTTGGCTATATCGCATTTGACCCTCCTCTATTTCTTGTAAGTTGTCTCGTTAATTGTTTGTAACTTTGTTGTATGTATCCGTTAGCACCGGATACAGGTATTGAATAAATATTAAGCACTCAGTTTCCGCTGTGTATCATTTCACCTCGACGATACAACAGTTGGCATGCCGTAAATTACAAGCAACCAACAAAATGTGGCCAGGAGCAGTGTTGAAACTGATACTAATCCAGCCCCCACAATCAAGTCAGCCCTGTCAGCTGGGGCTTTAGAATATACCAACTGTATCTCTGCAGAGAGGTGGGGGACCCGTGATGCTTAAGGATGGAATCCTGGTGGATGAGCGGTCCATGACATGCAACACTCTACTTTGACCCTCATTTAGGCTAGACTGATGGTCGGAGAGGCTCCCTCCGATCAATCGGCTGGTCACGTCAGTCCCTAGCACCTATATGATTGCCCCAACCCTATTGCCCTTATGGCAAACCCCAACCCTTTTTATCATATATGTGCTAGAAGGAGATGTCTGAGGGTCTTCATGTCGTTAAACTCTATCTGATGGTGAGGTTCCAGTTCTGAAGGTTTGGGGAAGTGAAGCACCCTTTCATCACCATTGCTCCCAGGTCCATTCTGACCCGGAGTGGTAATACCTGTTAGGGTCCAATTTATGGGTTAAATAGTAGAATGTGTTTATAAAAAAATTGAGTATTCATTAATGAAGTTATTTCAAAATTTTGTCGGCATTAAATGACCCACCGAGCTTGATATGCCGTAAAACAAACCAAACCAAACCCACACTCAAATATTAACCTTGTTGGCCGTATCTAACGATTGAATTTCTTCTTTATTTTCAGCTTGCCTTATAAATGCTGGAACCAATCGACCTTTCTTCGATTCGCCGCGATTGGATTCTTCGCAGATGTCTCAAACAGATACGAATGGTGCAGGGCGTTTGGTATCTTTGGATGTTGACGTAAAAACACCTTTAGTTGATATGAACAGTACCGGTTCTCCCCCGAGCAGTCACAGTGACTGTAGTGATCACGGGGGAAGTCAAGGAGCCCCGACTCCTAATGGATCACCCGAGGTGCATAGAAAGCCTATGCATTCCAAATTATGTAATATCACAGTCCAGTTGGAGTCTAAACAGTTGTGGGATCAGTTTGATAAACTTTGTACTGAAATGATCGTTACGAAAGCAGGAAGGTAAGCTAAATTTTAATTTTTTTTTTTTTTTTTAGTTTAATTAGCAAAAAAAAAAAAAAACGTCCTCCAGGCGGTGTAAAATTAACTTTTGAAAGATATTGCCTGAGGAGGTGGGAGTTAAAAATTCAATGTCGGAGAGTTTGTACCATACATAAAATCATCAAATTTATTAAAGAAACTAGCAAATATATGCACCCTCCGGGTGCAAGTATTTAAGTTTTAATATAATAAAATATCATGTTAAATTAGAAAAGCCAAAGAAACTGAATAAGAATTCAGATAAAAATATTTGAACAGAGGGGGTATGATTGAAAAATAGAACAACTTTGAAACTAAGTCTTCCATCATTTTCCCTTACTCCCGTCTTTCATTGGTAAATTTTCCTAAATTAACTA